>BMAU01004988.1:0-31817 GCA_019973935.1 Trichonephila clavipes | reverse complement strand
CGGACTGAACAATATTTATAATGAAATAGCGCTTATATAAGTAGATGGACAAAAGAGTCACCGACACAGAGATGTTTCAAGGGCCTCGATTTGGCATCAGTCAGATCAGTGTTCCGAATAATTTTAATTATCAAATGTTATCCCCGGATATATGCTCGAAAGGGTGTGAATTTCGAAGTATATGCCAACTGGCAACAGTGGCATGAATATGTTATGCTCCTCGTCCTGTTTACGCTTTGGTGTATGGCCATACACCGTCATTTAGGCCAGGGGTCAGTGGCGTAACTTACACCCCCACATCGAGGGGGGTCCAGCATTCTAGGGGGCACAATGCCTGACTGCCGCCAAGTGTACAATCTAACTTGAGGGCGCAAAACCTGACTTTCCAGGGGGGCTCAAATTTTCCCGCTACGCCTCTGCGGAAGGTGGGAAATTTTTTTGGACTGAGGTGCAACATTGTAGTAGTGGAAGATAGCGGAGGGCCGCACCTTTTTAAGGTGACTGCATTCATTAGTTAATTTTTTAACTAACAAAAGGTGTTCATTGTATCTTAAAAATCAATAAATGTATGTTAAATAAAATGGGGGTCGTGGGTTGTGCCTAGTGATTAGAGCATCGGACTCCAGACCGGAAGGGGCCTGGGTTCGATGCCCGATGCCATCAAATACCCTCCAAGTACACACGGAGTACTTGCTCGTTTAATCAGTGGGTCCGAAAGTCTTGTGGGTGGTCGCACCTGAAACCACGAGTGCAGGAGGCTGGAGAATATTTCCCTCCCCTCCAATTATATGCCTAAATTGTGGAACTGGAGATTGGTGGTGTCGCCATCTATCGTAAAGCAGTCCAACCTGTCTCACAGGCTCTGGCAACATCCATTCCTTCCCCTCGGGAATTTCGCCGAGCTAAATCGTACTGTCACCTGTATGGTGCTCAAGGCTAAGGACGACGACAGGCATACTTCTAGCCCATTGCCACGATGAATTTCGGGCCTCGATCTGACACTGTCAGACAGGTGGCATTAGCAACAAAAATATGTAAAATGGTGTCAGTTTAATTCAATTTATTAATTGTGCTAATTTCATATAATCTATAGTGCAAGCACATTTAATTTTAGAATCAGTTTTATGAGACAAATATACCCTATCACTCTTTTCTACAATTCTTTTGAAATCAGGAAGGAGATATTTCTTGTTCAAATTATCATCGCAGCCTCTAAGTTTTAATGTCCACAGTTAGTTAACTTGCATCCATACTCACTCTTGCTGATCTTTATGCAAGAAAAACTTTGTTCACATGCATGTTGACCCGAATATAGAGAATATTTTCTGACTGTCTTGTCGGGCCTCTATTGGCCCACCTCTAATTTAGGCGAAAGACCAGTGACGTAACGGAGAATATTAGGGCCCCCTGCAAAATCAAGTTTTGGGCCCCAAGTCCGGATCTTACGTACTTGGTGTACCTCAGGCCCCCTAGAGTCCTGGGGCTCCCTCCTGCGGTGTGGGGGTGTACTTTACGTCACTGCTAAAGGCAGCAGTAGGTTTATGTTTAAGTTCGTGAATCACGCGCATTTATTTGTTACAGCTTACCTTTTGTTTGAGTATTTGACAATATATGATACATACTTTCACAGGTTGTGACGTCTTACGCGTCTTTTCTTTAACAATTCCTTTGGGTTCTTTCGGTCAGAATTAATGGCAACTCTTTTCCAACCAAATCCAGAAACGAGATGTGAAGAAGAAATGCAAATAAACCGACTTTAAATATAGGATCTTAGAGTAAGTGGGATGGCGATGTAAAGGGATGTTAGACAATTGATGTGCGTTGTGGCAGTTGATGATTATTGCAGTTCGTAGTTCAAGATTGATTAAGTTCTACGTGTCGTGGATAAACATATTGGTGTTCGGCTAGAAGTTAACCGTCAAGCTGCATCCTATTGCAGATAAAGACAAGTAGTATTACGGAATAATAAAAGGTAGGATTGATTACACTTTATTAGAATTGAGGATTAGGCGGTTCGATTATTGAGACTGGTCTGAATTAGAATTGATCATATTATAAATGTATATATATATATATATATATATATATATATATATATATATTATATATATATATATATATATATATAATATGACTTAATACACAACACACAATATATATATATATATATTGTGTGTTGCGTATTAAGTCATCGTAGATTCCCTCATATTAATTATTATAATTATATTTGTTAAAAGTTAAAGTTGAATATCTTAATAAAGTCATATTAAGATAATGTATGATCCGAGTTCTTTCGCTAACCCTACACCTCTAGCTCACGCTGATACTTCGAGGGATGTACTTCCAAGGGGAGGTACATCACAAGGTGGGCATAATTTTGTATAGGGACCCAAGGCCTCTAACAATCTTGAGACGACACTGCCGATGCTTATACCGCTTAGCTATCGTAGCCACATGGAAATGATAAAATGAAGAATTTTTTGAAGAGAACAAAGTAAACGAGAAAAATTCTACTAAATCTCTCGTAACTCTTAAATTCTTTGTACTTCTTTTAGCTTATTGCATGTAGAAAATGAACTTATGCATTTGGTTGCTAGAGAATGGGTCACTTTGTGACGGGTCTATTCGCGTTCCTGTAAATATTTCCTCTTGGGACATATTGGGTCTTTAAAAATTATTATATTATATAGCTTCCTCTCGAAGAAAATGTGGACATGAAAAGTAAGAGTTGTATATAAAGTTGAAACTTTCAGGTTAGAAAAGAGATAAGTTAGACTGCTAACGGGAACAGTGATGAATTAAACCTGAAGTGCGGCATAGATATTTAGTAGCTGATAATAGTATTATTAAAGTTAACGATCTGTCAACTAAGAATTAAACTAGATTAGGTAGCTAAGAAGTAAAAGCTATTTAACAGATGTAAGTGATCTAATTATTTAAAATCTTCGCATATCTCCCATGCCTCGGTAATTGCTTTACATATTTGATATTTGGGTGCATGTCTTAACTTTGGTTAATTGGATTTGAGTTGTTGTAGATACTGAGAATAAATTGAGTTATTTTGGAATATAGATAGTCTTCCTTCCGTCTCTCCCACACCCTTAGACGTGTTGAGCAGACCTTTACAATTTTAAATATTTATTTAGTACATGTATGCTGTACATAAATGAAAATAAAAAATAAAGTTTTGTAGAGGAAAACGAAAATGTGAACGATTTAATCAATGGTCTCTACATAAATGTGTTCGGAAAAGAATTAGACAAGTGAAAAAATTCACGTGACATTTGCTGATATATTGAAAGGGAAGACTGCCAACTTTCTGAACCGGAAGTTGGATGATGCGCGATAAACTCAGGGAGCTCTTACCGCGTGTAACAGGAAAACATTAGTTGATAACGCAGCAAGCAAAGATTCTACTGCAACTTCTGGCCTTTTTTTTGTTATATAAGTTTTTTTTTTTATTGAGTTGACCATCAGCGAAAAACTTTCCACATCTTACGTTCTGTTGTTTTTTTAATACAAACATTGAAGAAGAAAAATTGATGGATTTATCGTTAAACTTTAAAAAGTTGGAAACGGAAAAAATATACAGTTTTCTCTGTTTTCTACACTCGAAAACAGCCTTGAAGTGTAAGTAAACGGTCGGGGCGTAGAAAAGTAAATATTTTCCAGCGCTTCATTAGACCCCTCGAAAGGTAACATCAGTTCCAGGGAGTACATGTGCTCTTGTTTTTAAGTAAATGTGAATTTATTCCCATACCTCTGTAAAAAGAAAAAAAACCGTTCTCTTAATTATTGCATGTGCGTAAATGTTATGCATTATGGAAACCTATTTAGATTCATCGAAAGTTATTAGCAAATACTGGTTCAGAGTATTTTTAATACTTAAACAAAAATGTGGCACAGAACAGCTAAAATAGGCTCTTGCGCCATAAAACACCACACTCACTCACTGGTTCACAATAACCATTAAAATTCACAAAATGTTTCAGAAAATATAACTTGAAACTTTTTTTCAAAATATGACGTGATATATGCAACCATAGACGTGTCTTAAGACTTCTTGAAGCCTTGAGTCCCTGTGCAAAAGTAGCCTTGAGTTCCTATGCCCCCTTTAAAGTAGACAGTAAGTGTAGCATACGTTTTCAAATAGTTCTAAACTGGGAAGTGCGTAAGAAAAAATTGTGCATGACTCAAAAACCTAGGCACAAAACGTCTCGACCTACTGCAATCTTTCGACTAAATGAGTAATTATGGTGTAAGGGAGGTAGACCTAGGACTAGATATGTGGGCGACGATCATCACATAATGCAGTCTTGCCATTGGTGTTAGTTGGCATTATAGTTCGAAATTTCCATTTTTTGGAAAATATGGCTATTAAAATTAGTCGGATCATGATCTTAACGAGGCTGAGTCAAGAGCATAACGAGGCCCGGGCACAGTTGACACATGCATTAAGAGGTACCTGTATGTAACTCGATGAACAAGTAATAAAAATCCTAGTTAAAATTCATAGTTCTTTTAAATTGTGGAAGATCGAAGTTTTTGTGAAAATTCAGTAACGTGAACATTCCACCCGAAAGAAGATATTTTTTCATTTTAAAAAATTAGATATATCCTTAAAATCTATCTTCCTTCCAGATTATTCTATATTAAAATTTCTAAGAATGTAATGAATTACTCCAAATTTCTAAACTTAAAACAAATATGTTCATTAAATAGTGATAAAAAGACATACCCGTAAAATCCAGCGAATAGTACGCACCTATACTTTCAAGCTGCATTTTTAAATTTTGAGCTATATTCGTCGACGCACCCCCTTTCTTATGAAGAAACCTGAAACGTACGTGCGTAATGATCTTATGTTTTAAAGTAATTTATTTGAGGTATTATCCCAAGTTTTTGAAAAAAATTGTGTATACTTCCATAACTACAATCTTTCAAAGTCATAAGGAATGCCATTTCTTTTAAATAAACACTTTTCGATACTTCAACTTTTCTTCGCTAAACTTTTTCCGATATATGTGTAGAAAAGTCTAATTTTTTTATATTCATCTTTTTTTGTATTTATTTATTTGTAAAGCTATCATTTTTATACGTCTGGCGTATAACACGCACGCATAGAGTTTGATCTTATTTTTTGTGTTCAAAGTGCGGGCTATACGCCGGATTTTACGGTAAATTCTTTTTAAGTTAAAGGAAATTTTACGGAATTTTAGTAGAACAGCAGATTTTATATAAATATTAAATATATATAAAATCTAGTGAGTGAGAGAGTGAATATATTAACGTCGCATTGTTCAGCTACACGAGGGCTTTTGGGGACGGACCACGTAATTTTGAACTATGACCAAGTGACGTGGACGACACCTGAGCAGGCACCCACCTCTCCTAACTACCACACCACACCAACGGAAGGAAGTTTCAGCTCTCGACAGATTTAACGCGCATCGCTGCCCTACACGGCGGATCTTTAGTGGTGCTGGGCTCAAACTCATGACATGTCTCCCATGATCCGATACCGTGACCACTGGGCATATATAAAATCTAAGTATGGATCTTGGTTATTTCATCACTTGTGGAAATTAGAGTCATATTTGCATTAAATATAACCGAGCTGAATATTCACCACTACAGCTCATTAAAAATGTTTGACTTCAAACTCCTCGTTAGTTGAATGCAGTTTAAAGTTATTGGGTGCGCCAGCATTTGTGTAATTTGATCCACCTTAACGAATCGCCACGAATTCTTCTAGAAGCCACTACGGAAAGATGTAATGCCACTGGTTGCCTAATTTCTGAAAAGATTATCAGAGTCCAAAAAAAAATATTGGCTTATGTTGTTGTTGTTATTGTGGCTTATGCCACCTGTCTGACGTAGTCAGATCGAGGCCCACGAAATTCATCGTGGCAAGGGGCTAGAAGTACGCTTGTCGTTGGCCTTGAGTATCATACAGGTGACAGTACGAATTAGCTCGGCAAAATTCCTCGAAGGGACGATAGATGGCGACACCACCTATCTCCACCTCCACAATTTTGACATGGAACTGAAGGGGAGGAAAAATACTCTCCAGTCTTCTGCACTCGTGATTCAGCCCACAAGACTTTCGGACTCACTCATTTTTCGAGCACGTACTCGGAGGGTATTTGATGGCCTCGGGCATCGAACTTAGGCCTTCCGGTGTGGAGTCCGATGCTCTAACCACTAGGCTACCCACGACCCCATGTTGACTTATAAATTATATAAGCTGAAAAAATAAATATACATTTTTGGGGAAATATATACATATATATATAACTGAGAGCAGCATGACTCCACGTCACTGACCATGGTTCAAAATTACGTGGTCCGTCGCCAAAGCCTCGTGTAGCTGAACAGTGCGACGTTAATATTCAATCAATCAATCGAGAGCAGCATGAGGCTGCTATTTGATTTTTAATAAAGTATTGTAGAAGCATCGCTAAATGGAGAGAGCATCTGGATGGAGAATGAAAAAGAGAGAAATTCTAATTCTAAACTTAATATTCATTCTTATTTAGTTATATCTACTTACTCTGACTTTCTCAACACCTTACACTATACACACATATATAGTCACCAGTAGCGCACACAGGAATTTTTCAAGGAGGGGGTCCGGGGTCGAAAGTTTGCTATTCTTGTATCATGCTCCTTTTGATTTTGTCGATTTTCGGGAACAAAACACAGTAAAAAAACTAATTACTGAATAAATAATTAGCATTAATTAATAAAATTAATCATTAACAACAAATACTTAATTAAATTTTTCGTACTATATACTTAAAATTGTAATCAATCGGGAAAAAAATCAAGGGCTTTGGGGGCTCCGGACTCCCAGACCCCCCCACTTCCCCGTGTGCGCCACTGATAGTCACCATTTTAGGGAGGGTGTACAAAAGGGCTAATGAAAACACGATCGATCATCAAAGCAAAGAATTACTCATCTTTTGAGTTGCAGTGATGCTTCCATTGCAAGATTTCGTCGGAAATGAATTGAATTGTAGCAAAACAAAGCGTCTAGATAGCAGCGATCGACCTAGAGAAAAAGAAGTTAATGATCGTGTAAAAGCAACTTTTATAGTATCTGATTAGTCTTTCTTAACGATCGGATGAGTAATCTGTATACCAGAGATCAAGAGTTATTAACAAGCAATTCGAAGAACGAGATCTCAATTCATGCCACCCTTAGAGACTATTCCCCTCATTTTCTACTTTCTAACAAATGCTTTTGCAGCAGTGCTGGACTGAATTTTTTTCGGACTGGAGTAATGATGAGCCCCATTGATTGGCTAAAATTTATCTGGGGACGTTCGAAACGAGTGATGAGTAGTGATTGTCCCCCACCATACAGCCTTTTCAACTGGGAGCTATGGTTGTGGAGGTCTCCTTGGACCTCACTTTGAGAACGAGAATAAATAGGAGTCATGAAAGAACCAGTAGCCATTTTTATAAACAACTTTCTTTATTTGGTTATCTTATCCAAATAGAATCAAAGACTTATTAACAAATATATCTAACTAGTATTATGAGGTTTTAAAGGTAATATCCTTTAAATTAACTTAATTAATGATCCAATTAATTAACAATTAAATAACGATCACGCAGAGATTACCACGATAAGAGATCCCAGAATTATATTTAATAATGTTCCTATTGAACATTTAACTTTAATCTCACTCTTAAAACTTTAATGAGACATTAATTATAAATCAATAATTACCAACGGAATCTCAACTCTTCTTTGTGAGTAAATTATCTCTAACAAAAAATCTTCAATTTAACTTCACTATAACTTTCTGCTTCAATCTCTATCTCCTACTGCTCTAACTTTACTATTCCGTTTGACTTAAATACTTTATCTAATCTGCATAAACAAGGAATCCTGTCCTTTTTGGAGTTGATTGGAAATAGGTAGGGAATTAAATTTCCCTAAAAAGGACGACTCAGAAGGTTAGTGATAAAGTTCCGTATAGATTTGTCACATGGTGAGATACCATTTCAATCGATAATTGACTGTTTTGTTTACCACCCATTATATCAGGGTGGTACATCGACTATATTTTCAATCCAATGTGCTGTTCTTTCACGGAACCCTGAGATTGCATTTCAACATGACTATAACCGTCCGCACACTGCAATCGCATCTTTTGATTGGTTGTCCTGTTTATCAAATTCATCTCTGGTGGCTGGTCACGGTAGCCAATTAATCATGGTCGCAAATTTATGACCGGCGTTGTCGCGACGCCATTGACGACTACTGACCAGTAGCTGATACCTAGTGGTCAGTGGTACCACTGACGACTCGCCGTGTACAGCAGCTGACGTACGTGAAATATGCTTAAGTCCTCCCGTCGACGTGGTGTGAAAGTGCCAGCTCAGGTGTTGTTCTTTGTCACTTGACCATGATTCAAAATTACGAGGAACGTCGTCAATAGTTCTTGTGTTGCTTCAAAGCGCAACGGAAATTAAAATCAAACAAATGCCCGGCTACATTGCCAGATCTCACTTCAGTTAAATACTTGGAGATGTGATGAGCAGCAGCCGATCTAGTTCATTCCATACACAACTTTGTAACATCACTCTTTCAATGGTTTGGAATGCTACAAAAATGCTTACAAAAGATGTCATCCTCTACAATTTATTGTATCAATTGCCAATGATACGATTTTTTTTTCAGAAATTTCGAATTATTTTTTTGTAAAATTTTCCATAACCTTTTCAATAGAGTATTGTAAGTTCACAGGCGGCAACTTTCGTTAGCAAAAATTCTTTGTCATTGTCGCCATGTTTTGAAATTTTAATCATAGCGACCTTGAAAGTCGTGCAACCTGTTGATTATTGGTAGGAAAAAAACTTGGTATATTTCTCTTTACATTCATATATCAATAACTATAATATGTGAAGTAGTTTCGATAGGATTTTTTTTTAAATCGGGTCCATATTTTGTGCTTACCCTGTATAAATTACATCTTTTTTTTCTGCCGTTTTTCTTTGCTATTGAATACTATTTTTTTAGTACGTTTTTTCCCTTCCTCCTGCTCCTTCGTGTGCATTATAAGAAATATAATAATTTATGTAAAAATTTATAATTACATAAAATTATTATTTTATTGATGTAACACACGGTTTAATTCCAAGACCGAAATGTAGATGGCGGTACTTGTAACGGAAGTGTTACCTACCAAACGAAGCACTGTATTACCGTCAGAGAGAGTTTGGAGTTGAATAAGCGAGCGTTGCCCGTCTCGCTGTCCAACCAGGACTAAGTAACTTAACTAATTTCCACTTATATTTCTCTAAATGTTTACCCTGTATTGTCTAAATGTCTGTTCATTGTAACTGTTTTTTATTTTATGTCATTAAAATATTTTAATTACCCAGAGAGATCTTGTCCATTATTTCCGGTTTACCCAGTAATAACGTAAGAGAACCGTTACATTGAGAGTTAAATTGTTCTAAAACTTTTTGTTCTAAACTGAAGGAGAATAGATGGTGTATGGTGCTAGTCCTTGGTCTAGATATGGACGACGGTCATTACATGCAGCCAGTTGAAATTATTCGAACTATGATCTTTTTCTTTAAGCTGAGTTGAGAACGAGACGAGGTCTACATTGTGGCCGAGGTCCGGGCCCAGTTGGCCCATGCCCTAAGACATCCCTGTGGACAACGTTTGATATATTACCGTTGCCCGCTGAGGGTAGGACGTTGACTGTTTATATTTTAGATTATTTTGATATAATTTAATTTAAATATACCTGAATCAAATGCAGTTAGATTAAAAAATGAATATAAAGGCATTCAACGTGAAATATAAAATGATTTAAATTGTAAGTCGCACAAAACCCGAGAAAAATACACCATGGTAAATCAAACTGAAATAATTTAACCTCCACAGGTCCGTGGATTAACTGTACCATTTGATCCACGGACCGGTACCGGTTCCCCGCCCGGGAGTTAGGGCACTGATTTAACATATTTATAAAATGACATCGTTGAGAAAATAATACAAAAAAAATATTGAATTAAATAATGTAACTGGATTTCTCTACGATTTTAAAATCGAATATTCTACGTAAAATGGGATGTTAGAGTTTCAAGTAGTTTTTGATTTTTTAAAATACTATCACCCTTAAAAAATTTTAATTTGTATTAAAACGCGGTGTTTTTTTTTTATTTAATGTGTATTCGTCTTATTTTATTTAATTCTTATTAAATAATATTAATAATAGGTATTTTTCTGCCACATTCAACATTATTTAACTAAATTAGTATATTTGAATGATAATTATGAGAAATCTGTGATTTAAAAATATGGATGCCATTTTTAGCTTCATTATAATTAAAAAAACCACAAATCCTAGATATTTCAGATTCAATATGTTGAATATCATGTTTTTATACTCTAATATTATTCAAGAACATTTCCTCATTTCGCGCTGAATAAGTAAAGCTATAAATTAAGGTTTAACAATAGTATTTTAAACTTTATGAAACAACTTATTTGTCTATCCGGATCTGGCGTCGTGAAAATATCTTAAAATGTCGTGATGACAGCTTCATGCGCATTTACAAATCAAAGGCACATGTTTCTATTTTAAAACAATCGCATGACGCTTCTTTATGACGCAAATGCATCTAGAAAATCCACTCTCGGAAAACGCGGGAGGATCGGTTACGCCCTTTAAACTATCAAAGAAAATAGATTGTGAGGGGGGAATAGAAAAAAGGTATTTTTTTAAAGATATTAGAAGTACTTTCATTACTTGCTTTCAGTTTAGAAGCTCTTTAATTTTATTGCCATATTTTTTGGGCGTAAAAATAACTAAAATTATAACATGATAAAAGAACAAACGTCATTTTTACATGTTTCTTGTTGGTGTTTAATAACATTGCACTATACAGCAACACGAGATCTATTGGCGACGGATCTCGTAATCTTCAAGGGGCCGCGGTAGCTTAGTGGTAATGGTCAGGAACTCGTGGCCGGAATGTCGCGGGTTCGAGTCCCGGCGCCACTGAAACATTGGAGTAGCTAGTATTGATGTGGGTCCTGTATCAAAATCCTTTGTGGCCCTCTTTTGGAAAATTGATTTAAATAATCGCATAAATAAATCTTATTTGAAAGCGTCAAAATATTTCACATGTTGCGGCCACGTATCATTGATACGTCAGTAGCTACACTCCTGCACTGAAGACCACCGTGCAGAGATTGTCGATACTTAATTCTGTCGAGGCTCAATGTCCTTCCAGTGATGTGGAATGGTAGCTCGGAGAGGGTGATGCCAGATGAAGTGTCGTCCTCGTCACTTGACCGAGGATCAAAATTACACGAGGTCCGTCGCTAATAGCCCTCGTGTTGCTTTATTGTACAACATTAATACTACTCTCACTCACTCGTACTTTTGAACCTCAGTCGAGTAACGAGTATTGCCCCTAAATTGGCACCCCTCTCCAAACTACCACACCATACCAATAGGAGGGCTTTTTGCCACGATAGATACAACGTGCATCACACAGCCCCTCTACATGTCGGATCTTCAGTGGCACAAGCTCTCGAACTCATGACACGTTGGCCACGAATCCGTGACTACAACCACTAAGTAACCGCGACCACATTTCATGCTTCAAATCTGAGTGCCCAGAGGTGTACACAAAATTCTCTTATGGGAGGACTGTGGTGCATTTTAAAAAAACTTGTACACGAAAGTACCGAGGGGTGATCTCTACGGTAAAAACAAAAATTCTGTTGGTTTATGGGGGAGTTGAATCCCCAGTCTCTCTCCCTTGTGTACACCTTTGTGAATGCATAATGCTGTGGTGTACACATACCTCGATTGGGAAGGGGGACTTTTCTAAAATATATGCAGATGGAAGCACCGAGGGATAATCTCTACGGTAAAAATTAAAAATCTCTTGGTCTATGGTGTTTCTCCCCCTCCCCCTTATGTATACTACCGTGAATGCGTAAAATGTGCGTATACAGTGAGATACGTTTAACACGAAAACGCTTAAGGGGATCCGGCACATGTTCAAATATTTCTGTTTAAAATAATATATGACAGGGATGGCGAACCAGTGGCACGCGTGCCATCAATGGCATGCTACACTATATTTCGGGCACGCCAGCAATCAAAATGGTTTCTATTTTATTTTAAAATAACAAAGTTCACGATGAAGTATTACGAACAAACGCGGCGAACAGCACACTCATTTCTAATTGTCCTGCTTTAGTTAAGTCATGGACTACAGTTGCTTATGATGCAAAATTTGTCAATGCATAGCATAGTCAATTTCGTTGAAATTACTGTAACTTAAAGTTTATTTGTGCTATATTTACGATTTTCAACATGGTTAATTCAGCAAAAGAACAAAAAGTGCAAGATAGTAAGTGTAACAAAGAATTTCAAACCTGGTGAATCTATAGAAACACGGAATTATGAGTAAAGACGACGCGGTGTGCGTTTTATGCTCTGTTACAGTGGTAGGCAGTACATCGTCTGTAAAACGGCATTTTTAAACAAATCACAAATCCTCTTGTCAAAAAAGTGAACCACAGCAAAAATAATTAATTGTTTAGAAACCATTTAGCAGATGACTCCAATTCAGCATGTATTCTACTAAAAGCAACATCCTACAGTCTTAATATAAGTTATTTATCACACAATCTGCAACAACAGAAGTCCCACTAATGTTACTTTAATTTGAATTACATGTATAACTAAAACATTTACAACTATACAGTGCAAAAGATATTTTTTTCGTGGTAAATAACGAGTTTTGAGTTGTTTTAGTATTTAGTTTTATTATTTTCCCAATAATCACATGTAAAAATTATTTGGCGGCACTTCTCTCTCTCTCTCTCTACCTCAATAAGCATTTCTTTACAAAAGAATGGCACGTTGATCCAAAACGGTTCGCCACCCCTCATATATGATATGAGAAAATACGATAATTAGAAGTATTTTTATTTATTCTTTAGATGAAGCTTCTCCTTCCCACGCATCAAATGAGCTCTGCTAGGAGCACCTTTGTTTCCCCTTGCATAAGTTTCTGATGAGCGCGAATCCATATGATGTTCAAGTGCAAAAAATTAGTCTGTTGGGCTTATCCAAAAGTGTGTGGGTGCAAGTCTTTTGGATTTTAAAAACGAAACAGAGAAAAAAAATTCAGAGATATTATGGTATGGCTATTAGAAATAATATCAATAATTTACACAGCATGAAAACTGCTGTTTGAACTAATTATTGTCATCTTTTGTCTTCAAACGAGAACCCTCACCATAGATTGCGTCCCTGCGAGTATAAATGTCTGGTGCAAGTTCCAAAAGACGGAAGCTGAATGTGTAACGAAAAGCACTACGATCATAAACACATACACACGTGCTTTGTACCATAATGAATTAAATGAAGCCAATTTTTAGAGACCTAGGTAATCCCATGCTATGAAGAAAATGTTTACATAGAAAGACTCAGATCTCAAATGAGTCAATTAATAACACCATATGATCAGTGATTCCAAGGTCTACATTTGTGGAATTAAAAACTCTAAAATTAGGGGTAAATATGACTATTACACAGTTCAATTTGAGTTATGTAGCAAAATTAATTATCTTAAAGCATTATGATACTGAAACGAGTTACAACTTTGTGTCATGCTCCAAAAAACTACATACACGTAGGATTCGTGTAGCCCAACAAAAGCATCTTGAGATCCCCCAAAAAGGCAAAATTGTTAAAAATAATGAAAAAAAAATTATAAGTGTCTTTTGTGTGAGCAGAGTTAAAAAAATGCTTCATATGCTTCTGGAAAGTACTAAAAAAAGTAAATGCTCAAAAAATTACAAATTTTCACTTTAAAGCTTGTTTTCTCAAAATGTAATATTTTTCGGTTTGTGTGTGTGTGCCTTTTTCTCAAAAACTACTTATCATATAATTCTCAAATTTTCAGTGAGCAAACTTTAAACATGTTTACACATTTTAATTTTTATCCAGCAAACTGTTTTATATATGACTTTTTTAAGCTAAATTTTAGGGGGAAAAAACTGGACACTTTTAAAAAATTCATAATTTTATTTTTAACAAAAAGACAAAAACCCTTCGTTTAAGTGTTATTGATAGTACACATAACCTACTGTAAAAATTTTATTCATGAGAAATAAGTAGTTTTTTTTTCTGAGAAAAAGGTACATAAACTTACGCAATTTATCATGGGCTCCTATGGACGTGCCGGACCTATTTAAGACGAAATATCGGTTAACACGAAGTAATAAAGGGTGTTTTTTTTAGAGGTATAGAACTTTAAATTGCAATAAAACAACGATGTATTATTCGATTGACATGAATTTTTTTTCATTTTTCATTCGAAAGATAATCTTGTGGCATTACATTTTAAATATGATTTCTGGCATATGACTGCCACGGCTGGCTCGGATATAGTCCAATCTGGACGTCCAATTTTCGGTGACTTTTCCCAACATTTGTGGCCGTATATCGGCAATAACATGGCGAATGTTGTCTTCCAAATGGTCAAGCGTTTGTGGCTTATCGGCATAGATCAATGACTTTACATAGCCCTACAGAAAATAGTCTAGCGGTGTTAAATCACAAGATCTTGGAGACCAATTCACAGGTCCAAAACGTGAAATTAGGCGGTCACCAAACGTGTCTTTCAACAACATCGATTGTGGAACGAGCTGTGTGATATGTTGCGCCGTCTTGTTGGAACCACAGCTCCTGGACATCATGATTGTTCAATTCAGGAATGAAAAGTTAGTAATCATGGCTCTATACCGATCACCATTGACTGTAACGTTGTGGCCTTCATCGTTTTTGAAGAAGAATTCCACCAGCCCATAAAGCGCACCAAACAGTCAGTTTTTCTGGATGTAACGGTGTTTCGACATACACTTGTGGATTAGCTTCACTCCAAATGCGGCAGTTTTGTTTGTTGACGTAGCCATTCAACCAGAAGTACGCTTCATCGCTAAACAAAATTCGCTTATGAAAATCGGGAACAACGGCAATCTTGTTTTGGGCCCATTCGACGAATCTACGCCTTGCTTGATCATATTTAAAATGTAAAGCCACAAGATTATCTTTCGAATAAAAAATTCATGTCAATCGAATAATACATCGTTGTTTTATTGCAATTTAAAGTTCTATACCTCTAAAAAACACCCTTTACAACGGTCCCGACAAACTACTAGGGATTTTCATGCATTTTTCTCTTAATATGAAACGAAAATCGCTTAACGCGAAAACATTTCGCTTCTGGGAATGAACACTTAATGAAAGGTTTCAGAAAGTGTCTGTATAATCGAACTGTCCTACTGTGTATCATCGGAAGAATTCGTTGCAGTAAATGATGATATTGGGAGTACAGCTTTCAATTATGGCAGACAAAGTCATTTTGGAGTTTGTTAAAAGCTCAAAAAATATCACGGAGGCAGATTCCGATGACGAAAATGAAAAGAATAATGCAACTTCTGTTCCCACGGCATCCGTAATGAAAACCATCATGATAAGTATGCGCAGTTATTTAAACGTACATTCCAATGCTAAAATGAATAACAAAATGAACGACATCGAACAATTTGTTGATAATTTGATGCCAAGAAAGACAACGCAAAGAAAAATAGATTATTTTCCAAAAACATAATATGTTTCGTTTTTCAAAAAACTTGGGAAAATTTGTATTAAATTTCATTTAGTTCTTGTGATTGTTTAATTGATTTTTATTAAATACATATATATTAAGCAATATTGTTATTAATTATATACAACGCAATAAATTTCTGGTGTCAAAAAAAATCAGAAATAATAAATAACTATAAACATTTTACTAAATATTGCTTAAATCAGAAATACCCAATTAATTTTATTAATAGTTACATGAATAAGGCTATTCAAAATTGTAAGGATTAAAAATTCTTAGATTAATAATAGTTTAATGCTATAAATTTACATATTTCATAGTTATAGTTACCTCCATATTCTAATATTAGTTAAAATTACTTATTATTATTTAATTCATATATACTCTAGTGTCGCTTAAGTTATGATAATTTGTAACTCTCTTATTAATTTTTGTTTCTATTCTTTTTATACTTTTGTTAAGTGCTACATTTCAGCCATTCACATGCTTTGAAACTGCATTTGGGTCCAGAAACTGGCAATGACTTATTTATTGTACTCATATTTAGTGCGGGCTTTGCATTTTCAAGTGCAATTTTTAGGTAAGTTACCTATATTTTGTAATGGATTTACATATTCCTATCCATTATTTTCAATAGGTTTTTGCTCAGTATTATTTACATAAAGGGGGAAGGTAGGCTGGCCAAAAAACATGTTCAACCCCACTTTTATATAAATTATTTTATATATTAGCTGTCCTAAGTCAGCAATGTTTATAACACTGCAGCATCCATTTTATAATTTTTAATCTGGTGTCCTTCATTGTATGATCTTTTTACTGTCGATGTGTTTTTTTGGAATGTGAATGCTGAATGTTTTTTATCTCTTGTTTGTAGAGAAGTAGACTAATACACTCAGGAACATTGAAAATAGCGACCCGAGAAGGAAGCTAAGTACAATCGCGAAACTTTGCAAATAAGTACAGTGTAATGTGATATGCAAATGATCCAAGTTTTGTGCTAATACGCATACTCATACACGCCGAGGTGGCGCTACAATCAGGAAGAGGGTGCTATATAAGCCAGCGCAAATTCGAAGATTCATAAACGTGACGATTACCCGCCGATTGTAGGAAGACTTTGGTAAGCGAAACATGCCAGGTAAACGTGCTAGAAGACATTTCTCACAGTTAAGCGAGTTTGAGAGAGGCCTGATCATCGGGATAAAAACTGCAGGCTGGTCGACGCGCCGTGTTGCTGGCCAGGTGAATCGTTCGGAGTGTACCGTTAGAAATTGTTGGAAGCAGTGGACACGAGAAGGTACCCACGCGCGGAAAACCGGGTCTGGAGTGACCGAGTAGACCACGAGGAGAGAGGATCGAAGGATCGTGCGGCAAGCACTTGTGGACCCCACAGTGACACGTTCAACGATACGAGCAGACGTAGGCGTAGCAATTGTTCCACAAACAATTTCCAGACACCTTGCAGAAGCAAATCTTAAATCCAAGCGCCCTTTCTGTGCACTCCCTTTAACACCGGAACATCGGCAACTGCGTCTACAATGGTGCCAAGCCAGATCAATGAGGAATGTCACAGATTGGCAAAAGGTTGTGCTAAATGATGAATCCCGGTTTGTTTTGGGAACAGATGATAACCGTGTACGGGTGTGGAGGCGCCCAGGTGAGCGGTACAATTCCCCCCACACTGTTCTACGTCACACTGCCTGCACAGCTGGTGTAATGGTCTGGGGGGGCATAGCCTATGATAGCCGGTCCACTTTAATTGTGATGCGTGAAACCTTAAAGGGCCAACGTTACGTTGATGATATTCCTCGACCCCATGTAGGACCTTTCCTAAATGATCTCTCAGGGTCAATTTTCAGGAAGATATTGCTCGTCCACATACAGCAAGAGTTGCTCAAGACATTCTACTTCATTTTCAGACTCTTCCATGCCCGGCCCGCTTCCCCAATTTGTCCCCTGTAGAGCACGTGTGGGATCAGCTAAAACGGCAGATGCCATCGTGTCACTCTGTACATGATTTAGAGTAGGCTGTTCAAGATTTGTGGGCCCATCTGCCTCAGGACAACATAAGGTGTCTAATCAACTCAATGCCGGACCGTGTGGCGGCATGTATTGCAGTTGGATGTGGTCCAACGTGCTATTGAAGTTGCCCAGTATTTGTGTCGTTGCACACTCCGTATTCGTTTAATTGTCTTGTTTTTGAGACCAAGTGAATCTCTCATCTGTGTCATTATGTGCATTAAATTTAATTTCAATCCGATGCTTTCTTCTTGGGTCGCTATTTTCAATGTTCCTGAGTATATATATATATAATCAATCATCAACAATCAATCACAATAATCAATTAAAAATTGAAATTATACGTATCTTAAAATACTAAATCCTATTTCAAAATATCAAGGGCTAATATAGAAGATAAGATTCCTTCGTTTTCAAACAAAATTAAAAAAATTATAAAATAAAATATATAAAATATCCAAGTGCAACCACGGACTTAGGACCGATAAGTGGGGTTAAACTAGTTTGATGGCGCCAACCTTCCCCTATTGCAACTTGGTACGTTAATCGGAAAATATCCAATTCTCAAAAATTTAAAAAATTAAAAATTTTCCCATTAAACTTGAAAAATTAAACTATTCGCCATCGCATTCTGAAAGATATTATAACATTAAAATATTAAAATTCTAAAACAAATTAGTGCATAATATAAGTGAACCATCGAACACCAAAGATGATGCACCTATCTTTAAAATAGTTGTATAGGTAGAAAATAGTTGTATATAGGTATAATAATTTGAAATCCGAAAGTTCAAATTAAAAAATATCTAAAATCAAAAAGTTCAAGCCAAAAAATATCCAAAATCCGAAAGTTTAAACTAAAAAATATCCAAAATTCGAAAGTTCAAACTAAAAATATCTAAAATCCAAAAGTTCAAATTAAAAATATCCAAAATCAGAAGGTTCGAATTAAAAACCCAGTACATTCACAAACGAATAGCGTAAATCATTAAAAACTCACCAAAGAGCATCCTATCAATACTTCAATATTTGATTCATCCTAGAACGACTTCTCATATTTAATACAATTACCACTCCTATATTTTGCTCATATCTCCTACTAATGCCATGTCAATCCAAATGATTCATAATCTAATATTAGAGTTTAACCATTTGGTATTAGATGCAAATCAGATTACACGCAAAAAACTTGCTTGATTGGTCATAAATAATTTTAAAGTGTAGTGTAAATGTTGGTCTATGTGTGTATTAAAATGTATCTTGTGTGTGGAATGCACATATACTTCACAGCTGGACCACTAACAAGCTGACTTTGTGGACCTAATGTTGTGTGGTGGATTTGTGCATTTATGAGTTTAAAAATATTTTTAAGAAATATTTTTAATCTATATATTTTCTCAAGAAGTTGATAGGATAATCATTCTGTATGCAACAAAATATAAATTTCTGGAGATTCTTCAATTTATCAATATTGTGTGAAGTTAAATTATTATTTCTCATCAAAAAATTTTAAATTATATTTCTAAATATTGATGTATGTAGACAACTATTGAAGTTCGGTATCTTTACGACATTGAATTTAAAAATGCTTCCCTTTCATCATATATATTGCTACATAATTTGTTGTCAATAATATTTAAATCTAAATCTAAAAATCCAACTTTGTTCGAGTTAAAATTTGTCTGAATTAATTTTAGGTATTCCGGGTAAAAATTAATGCTAGGTTTAAATTCCCTGTCGCGACCTATAACAATTAAATCATCTATGTATCTTAATAAGAGGCAAGAGGGTTCCTTTTTTCGAATTGATTCATAGTGATGTAAATACAGGTTAGCGATACTATTACTGGCTGGGCCACCCTGAGGCAATCCTTTGATTTGTTTGTAAAGTTTGTTATAAAAAATAATGAAGTTCTCCTGTATTACAAAACGAATTAGTGTATTGAACTTTTCAAAACTAATGTAATTATTCAAACCTTATTTCTCATATGCACCTGAAATTACCTGAATTTATCTTCTATTTTGATGGAATTAAATAAATCTTCGAAGTCGAACCCATGCACATAAAATACCTCTTGTTGATCAACTTTCTTTATTACATCATGGCTGTTTTTTATAATAGAAGTATCTTTAAATTTGTCTATTGTATCTTGTAATATGGTCTGTGTAAAATTCTTCCCCTAATAGATATGTATATATATATATGTGGGAAATTTTTCCACATGAGCATTCTATAGAGGGCGCTGTCAAGGCAGCCACCAAGAGTTAACGAAAGAGAGGGGATTCAGCGAGCGGACTCTAGACGCGGAGGTCGATGATACGGGGCTGAAGGAAGAGTGACGAGAACGGTGGCCGAGTAGGGACCCACCAATCCGTTGTTCACGAGAGAGACGCGTAGGTCACTCCTCAACACTCCTGTACCTCAGTATTATTGTGAAGATCAGAATTCAGCGAGCGGACTCTAGACGCGCAGGTCACTCTCAGCACTATCGTGCAGATTGTCATTAACTATACCAGAACTGTCGTTAGAGCCAGAATCGAATTGTAGATACTGTATTATATGTGTTAAACGTCTGTCGTAGTGAGTAGAACTGTGTATTTTGTCCAGCATTAAACGTTAGATTAGAAACAAACGAGAGTGTGATCATTGAATACCCCTAGATCTGTACCATAATCCCACAATATATATATATATATATATATATATATATATATATATATATATATATATATATATATATATATATATATATGCATTATTATGCAAATAAAAAGGTACTCTAATAAACTTAATTTTGTTGAATGTATGGTTTTTGTTTTTTTTAAATATCCTTTAATACGAAAAAATATTTCAGTCCCCCCCCAGTTTCGTGTTAAACGATTTTCATTGTAAATAACTGTATGATATATTGACGAGGATAGTTATTTCATTAAAATCACTCAAGCAACTAGTGAACTTATTTCTAAATGTCCTTCAACCGATCCAAAAAAGAATTCAAGAATCTGAATGAATGATTCCCACTCGAACGTCCCCAGCTCATTAATTTCTCGTTAAGCACCCTCTCCACCCCCACTCTTGAATAAAAAGCCCAAGTACGTGTCACATCAGAAGAATAAAATCTCATTCCAATCTCAAATGCGTGAAGTGTCTATTTTAAAATATTTGTGTGTGACGTAAATCTTACAAACTCACTACCGGATGTATAAAAAAAAGTCTGCAATCTCTTAAATGTCACTGACGCAATAAGAAAAAAACACAGATTCATAAAACATCGCCATTGAATGTCAATGTCAAATGCCAAAGAACGCTCGCTCCCTGTGTTCCAACGAGAGTAAAAGTTCGTAACTGGCCACTAGAAGGGCAACAGGGGGACACAAGGACCAGTTATATGGGACTGTGGGAGACAGGACGCTACCAATAAATTAATGTCAAGTGTCTGCCATAGTTCCAGGGGCTGATGACCGACCTTCTGTGTCTGGCGACCTCCTTTTGCGTTGGCGCCTCTCGAATTTACTGTCTGCGCCAAGTCGAAAGGAGGGGGGGGGGGTGAAAGGTGAACTGGGAAGGTAATTTAGGCCGTTTTACGAAGATGAAGTGGAACACGTGATTTGGGAGTAATATTTATTTTATTTTTAGAATAGTTTCAGTGGGAATAGGTAATGTAAAAAAATATTCGAATTTCTGAATGAATTCTACTTATATATGGTAGAAAATGTGTATAAAAAAAGAACTTTAGGATGTAAACCAGATAATTTATTCTAAGTTCTCCAATTTGAATTATTAGTGATAATTGAAGGATATTTATGGATTTCTTAGAGAACATTACATTCTTAGAGAACAGTTACATTTGATTTTTCTATAGTAAATTACTTTTTTAATAAATTTCGAATTACATAATGCATATCCTTTACTATGGATGGTACATGATTTTCTATATATGCGACTTTCGTTTCTCCTCCTCCTTTTCTATTTGGAGTGCCCAAAAAGCAAGAGGCAGTCAGAGATGTATTTTAAAGTTTAAAAAAATATTCAAGATGGTTAATATAAAGGACAATGTATACTTAATCGTTTGCGAATTACAGCACTATCAAATTTCAACAATGAATAACGAAAGATCATATCAATAGGAACACCGTAATTTTCAAGAAAAGGGCAACACACACACACTATAATATTTTAAACATTTGATCATTGCATTCTTATATTATATAAACATTATTATATTATCTATGCCTGTATACATGAAAAATAATGAAAACAGTAATAATAATTCATCCTGTTTTAAATTTTAACTCCAATAAATGTTTTTCTTTTTTTTGTTTTCAAATCTGATAAAAAAAGGTACATATTTTTTATGTGCGGCCCGCTAGATTATAATGATTTTCCGAAGTGGCCCGCAAGGTCCTTTTGGGTTGGACACACTTGATCTATATATTTAGATTGCATGAGGCTTATAAATAAATTTTAATATACATGTAGAGAGGGTCTAAATGGTTTTAAAAATCGAAGCCTTTTTTTTAAAGGATTAAATATTTTTAATACGTAGAAAAAAATCAGTTCAAATAGAGACAAATACATATAATTTCGTAATTTGTACGGGGCATGTGTAAGGCAAGAGCCCGAGGGGTCTGCCCAACTTTTATATTATCCTCGCGACCTAGAAATTTGGGAGTGAATGAAGAACCAGACGTTGCCATAGTCGTAATATCTCTTTATTACGATCTTAACTTAAACAATATACAATTATAGTATTAATATTGAAACCAAGTGTATCTGAGGTGAAGAGACACACAATACGTATTAACAAAATATCGCTTAACTTACCACTATGTCTAACTTTACCGACTAATCCTAATCTCAATAAATACACAGTTCTTAGTAGTTTAATTAGATGTTTTTACCGCTCTATCTTGGGTAAGCAGCAATTCCCTTGAATCCTAACTGACGTCCTTTAACTCGTGTGGAATGATATCCACCTTTAACTTGAACGCACTGGCATGGATAGATTAAATCCTGGATGCGGGATTTCCTCTAACTTAAGTTTTAACACTTGTAATCATAGACCTCGTACATTCACTTCCTATAGCTACCGCGAACGCAAAACTTCTGCTATTTATAAGATTCTTAATTTGCATCCTTCACGTTTCACTTCTTGAGTTGGCTGGAAATAATTGCCATTCTGGCCCCAAAGAAACCCAAAAGGAGTTTTAGTGGAAATCGCGATGAGGCCGTCACACATGTTTAAAACAAAAATTTTCAGAGGATTTAATACGTGCTTATGCTTTATAATTATTCACCCCTAACACATATGTAGTTTTGCTTACCTGCTGCTTTTAGTGAGTGTTTATATTCTGTAAATCAGTGGCGTATAGGGATTGCAATACCGGGATACCGAATACCGGTATTTTGAGCGATTCGTACAATTTTGAAGTACGGGTATTCACAAGTTTTAAGTACCGGTTTTTTGGTATTTACTAGAAATTTCTTAAAATTGTCTCCACTATATGTTCAGGGATCATCAACATCGCAAAATAGAATACGTTTTTATGTATATTTTTGTGTCTCTCTAATGGGTGAAATTAATTAAACTGTGAATACAAAGTTGTATCGTACAGTCAAGAGAAGTGATAAAATATGTGAATCATCCAAAGAGGCGGGCCAAAAATATCCTGTTACAGCTCATTCCAGCCTTGGATCTTGCCTAAGCAAGTCGAGTCTAATGGAAGCTCCGGTCGATGACCAATGTATTAACATGGAGGACCTTGGTCCCCCCACTCCTAAACTCCCAGCTGACCTCAGATGTTCGCAAATCACGAGCATCGGTAAAGAACTTGAAATCTATCAGATTCGAAGAGATTACGTCACCAGCATGATCGATCTCGAAAACAGAACTCCCAGCGCGACGACGGAAACGAAGTCCAAACTGGAGGAGGAGCTCAAGACGCTCAATGAAAACATCTCTGTCCTGGAAGGTAAGTTGGTTGACTATTTACCTTGCCCAAATGCCCTCTGTTATCATAATTCTAAAAATAAAGCGGTCAAAAGAACCGCAGAACCGGTAATCAGACCGGCTAAATTTACGGCAAAAGCCACTAACAATAAGTCTAATAATAGTGAAAATAGTAAAAATAATAACAGTAAAAATAAAAATGAAGTGACTGATTTTGTTTTCCCTAAGAAAACTAGTAAAATTGTTCCAGTGAAAGAATTGGAGCAACTTAAAACAACCAACGCTTTTGCAGCTCTCAACACTGCAACAGTCGACGCCGAGGACGTCTCCCCACCCAAACCAAAAATAAAACCGATTTTTATGCGAATTACTAATTCGTACAGCCTAATTCTTCAGGATCTCCATCGTGCTTACCCCACCGCAACAAATACCCACATGAGGGGTTACATTAAAATAGAAGCTCAAAGCACTGACGACCACAGGAACATCACCAACTACTTAAAAGCTAAGGAATTAGAGCACTACGTGATCGACCCGCCTTCAACCAGACCACTAAAACTGGTCATCAAAGGCCTCCCCGATGATATTAAAACTGACCTTGTTTCCAAGGGTATTAAAATTACTAAAATCGCCCAACTTAAAAAATTTGTTACAAAAACTCCCTTACCCCTCTACATGATAGAGATAGAGCGTGATGAAAATGTAAATGACATTTATCAGGTGCGCAGCTGTCTCTATATGCAGATTAAGCTAGACCCCTTTAGAAAGAGTAATCGCATTACTCAATGTTACAATTGTAACTATTTTCATCATGCCTATCAAAACTGCAGTATGAAAACGCGTTGCTTGAAATGTGGTGGAAACCACAGAACAGGCGCGTGCGAAATAAAAGGAAAAAATCGAAAATCCCCTCTGTATTAATTGCAATACTAGAGGCCACATGGCCTCCTCCACTACATGTCCTCAATTTCCCAAGCCCAAAAAAGGTAAGGGAAAATCTCCTTTCGAAAACTTAAAACGCAATATCGCTAGCAACCCGGTAATCCCCGGAATCAGTTACGCGCAAATCCTTAATCCCAATTCGAAACAACAGATGGCAGCACTCGGGAATGCCTCCTCGGCGTCAAATATAACTGAAAATAGTAAAAACGAGCAAATAAATTTGGAGGCACTTAATGCCACCCAATCAGAAACTGGCGAGTTTGGCTTTCTTCAAGCCATACTCGAAATGCAAAAGATTTTTACTCTCTTTCCCTCACTTCTAAGTGAGATGAAAAATCATTTAATTGCACTAATCCAGCAGACAAACTCAACTGTCTGTTAAAGGGAGTCTGCTCGTCCCTAAACAATTTAACGGTGAATAATGTCTAGTTCTTTTTTCGGGCTCTCCATTTTTTCCTGGAACGCTGACGGAGTGAGATCGCGTATTGTTGAGATGCGCGATTTCATTGATAAGCACGCCCCCGATATATTTTTAATTCAAGAGACACATCTGAGACCAGAGCATTCTTTTAAAATTCCAAATTATTCTTGCTACAGGAACGACAGGACCCACCCAGCCCCCGGTTGGGGTGGAACTGCGCTCCTTATTAAAAATTGTATTTCGCACTATCATATCCCCACCCCTCCCCAGTTCACCGGTGTTGAAATGACTCTAATCATGCTTACTCCAACAGATCACGAACCGATCCAAATTGGATCAACCTACATCCCTCCGGCAAATGAACATTTTAGAAACTTAAATGCTGCCCTCGACCCCATTTTTAATAGTAATAATATGACCATTTTAGTAGGGGATTTTAATGCTAAACATACCTCGTGGGGTTGCCCTGTTAGCGACACCAAAGGAAATAAGATATATCATTACATTATTAATAATAATATCGACGTCATAGCACCCCCTACCCCTACTAGGTTTGGTACTGACTCAGCTACGATCATCGACTTTGCATTAATTAAAAATCTGAACTGGCCCTGCAATATTGACTCAATCCGGAACTCAGCTCGGACCATAACCCAATTAAACTGCACTTCCCCAGAACAGCTAATTTCAAAATTCCCCCACCCCAACTAAATACTAATTGGAATATTTTCACGAGTACTCTTGCAAATTCTGAAAATTGCCACTTACCGAATGCCACCTCAACTCCGGAGATTGAGTCCCAAGTCAGGGATCTCACGAGCGAGATTCTCGCTGCTCATGCCAAAGCTTCACGGCCAATGACCCATTCGGAGCCACCATTTGTACAGGGTGAGCTCAAATACCTGTTCAAAGAGAGGAATAGAGCCAGAAAGCTCTGGCAATTTACAAAATTCCCTCAACACAAAACAGAATTAAACAGACTCCAAAACAAAATTAAAAGAAATGTTGTACAATACAGACAACAGGTATGGGAGGATTACCTTACTTCCTTGGATGCTGAAGACGGCTCCCTTTGGGGAACCGCTAGAGCATTCAGAAAAAAGGCCTCCCCGATCTCCGCCCTTAATGGCCCCAACGGCGTCGCTCTCAGTGACACAAACAAAACTGAACTAATTGCACTTTCACTTGAGAGCCAATTTCAGTTAAATGATATTCACAATCCGCATAAAGATGACATCATTACAAACACTGTGGATGCATATATTGCAAATCATACTAATAATAATAACATTGATCCTATCCCCCCCGCTCTTCCCTCGGAACTGATTACCTACATTAAAAAGATTAAAATTAAGAAAAGCCCGGGAAGAGATGGAATAACAAATAAAATGATTAAAAACCTACCTCTTATTACTATCTTTAAAATTACTAACATTATCAATAACATGTTTAATCTCAGATACTTTCCGAATGCATGGAAGACTGCAGTAGTTATACCAATTCTGAAACCTGGGAAAGACCCAACGCGGGCAGATTCCCACAGGCCGATTTCGCTTTTACCTATCCTGAGTAAACTGGCAGAGAAAATTATCTCTGCCAGACTTAATGACTACCTTGAGAGAAATAACATCCTCACACCGGAGCAGTACGGGTTCCGTCCTCGTCTCTCCACCTCTCATCAGCTACTCAGAGTAGTAGAATATATTAAAGATGCAACTGATAGAAATCAGTACACAGCTGCAGTGTTCCTTGACATTCAGAAAGCATTTGATAGAGTTTGGCACACTGGCCTCCTCTATAAATTAATAAAATATAAAATTCCACCCCACTAATTCTTCTCTTAAACTCTTATATTAATGACAGATCCTTTACGGTTAAAATCAACAGAACTTATTCACTAACCAAATCGGCAAAAGCCGGTATTGCCCAAGGATCTATCCTTGGCCCTGTTCTCTTCAACCTATATGTTAACGATATTATTAAAAGTACTAACACAATGATTTGTATGTACGCAGATGACACTGCAATTCTAAGCACTACGACCCTGACACACTTACAAAAAATATTAACACTCATCTGGCTCACCTGGAAAAATGGTTCTCTGTTTGGAAAATAGCCCTGAACACTTCAAAAACTGAAGCAGTATCCTTTTCTCGTAAGCGTCCACCCCCTGAAATTACGCTCCAAAATCAAAGAATCCCCTGGTCTCAACACACAAATATCTTGGTGTCATAATTGATAAAAACCTCACGTTTAGACAACACATTACACACACTAGAAACAAATTTAAAAACGCTTTGCGTCAACTTTATCCCCTAATCGGCAAAAGTCTAAATTGAATAGACATAATAAAATGCTTATCTACACTCTGATCTTAAAACCACTTCTGACATATGCTTCTCCAATCTGGGCGCATGCAGCAAGAACCAATATCAACCTCATCGAAAGTTCTCAAAATACAATCTTAAGAATAATACTCGATGCCCATTGGTATATGAGAAATGAAGACATAAGAAAATCATGTAATATCCCAACCATCAGACAAAGTATCAGAAATATCGCAATTAACTTCTTCAGCAATATAGATGGGCATGACAACCCAACTATCAAAGCCATCTCTAAATATCCTACATACCCATTCATTCGTAGACCAAGAGACATCTTGGTCGATCCCAATTTTAACTAATTTAATTATTTAATTCTTTTATTTTAATTTATCCTTTTCTTTTATCGAAAGTTAATCTCTTCACTGCGATCCAACACTGTTGAATCGCAGAATGCTCTGATTGGCTACTTTTTTCTTGCATAGTCTTATACCCCATTAACCGAACTCCTGGCTCGGCCAATAAAATTGCTTTCTATCACTCTCCAGCCCAAATCCACACCCCCTGATATTTTTTCCCGCGCTTTCTGATCTCGGTTCTTGCTGCAAACCCGATTGGCCAATGTAACTCCGCCCACTAAATGGGCGCATCAACTTTGATTTTCTAGCTCTTAAAAGAGCTTTTTTAATCTCTTTTAAAATATTTTTAATGTATTTCACCCAGTTAATTTTTAAATATTACAAAACTACTTTTATTAAATTTTCATTTAAATTAATACTTTTCTAAAAAGAGCAATGGTATAATTCTGTACAGCATCTTAAAATTCCAGGATAGGAGATTAGAGTCCGGAAGGACTAAGAGCTCCAACAGTCATCCCAACGCTAGTTCCTGTTACAGCACAGAGCGATACTGCGCTCGCGCAGGATTCGTAGTCTGATATTCGCATCTGTGAAAATAAGGTTGTAGTTGTGAAGAAATTGCGTAATATTTTGATATTTTTTAAATTGGTAAGTTTGTTATTCACGCTGTATTTGCATTCATACTTTAGGTTTCAAAATATTTTTTATATTAATTATATATATATACTCACACATAAATAAAAACCCATAATAATGAACGAGAATAACTTTAAAGAACATAAAAAATCAGTTGATAATAATTTAGTTTGGTTTTATTATATATATGAGATGAAAAGATTATTGTAGCACAATGTAAAAAAACAAACACTCTAGTGTTATTAAAATGAATGCAGGAAGTACAAACTGGGACTCCATATACATCTAAAAACGAAACATGGTACAAAATTGTAAAAGAGGAAAGAATCTAATTGCGATGAAGATACAAATTTTAGCACACTTTCTAAGCTCAAGCCATCAGGGATTTTAGATTATTTTGAAAAAAAAGATAATTCAGATGAAATAATTGCACAAAATTACGTTTCAGGCTTAATGACAGTTCAGTTGATGCATTGTTTTTTTAAGATCACATTTGTACTAGTATCACAGACTGAATAACGATATTTACACTTTTGTGATTTAAATAAATAAGATGTTCCTTTACTTTTTTTTGCGTGTGTTCTTTATGGACTGTTATAATTTATAAGTTACAAATTATTTTTTGATATTTACACTCTCTAATAAAACAGGCAAATATAAAACAAAGAAACACCGGCGTTTTCGTGCTTTTTCTAAAATTTCTAATACCGGGATTAAAACTGGTATTCCGGTATTAAAATCTAAAAAATACCGGTATTGAACTTTTGGTCCGATATTGCAATCCCTAGTGGCGTACACAAACTAATCTTGTATGAGGGCTTTACATTTTAAAAAACACGTATAAGAACGCACTTATGCATAATTTTTAAGCTTAAAAGTAAAATTCTCTCACTGTATGACAGACGTTTGAACCTCCAAACCTTACCCTTGTGTACGTCACTGGTATAAATATTCCTTTGACTTCGACACAGCGGCGTAACGCACACCCCCGTATAAGGAGGGGCAAAGTCTGACTGACGTCGTACGTAGTCCTTTATAAGATCAGGCTAGGGGCCCAAAACCTGACTTTGCACAGGGGCCCTCAGTAACGCCACTGTGCCGAACAGTGGCGTAACGGAGAACATCCCCACATCGCGGGAGGGGCAAGCATAACTGATGCCAAGTACATATTTAACCAATTTACAAAATATTTAAAGTCCCAGTGGTCGAGTGGTAGCGTATCGCGCTTGCGCGCCACAGGTCTGGGTTCTATTCCCGGACCGGGCAAGATCGACTTATCCTTTCATTCCTACTACAGTGGGTCGATAAACACTGGGGGTCTCGCTTCAGACTGACCACCTGATCGGCACACCTGCTCATGCACTTCAGCACCCAATGGTCTCGTATACTGGGATGGGCACAGTAGGTCCTGGCCCACATGGGCTGTTGAGCAAATGAGTTTGAGTTTGTTTAAAATATTAAAGATAAAACCTGACTTCGCAGGGGAGTCCTAATATTGTCCGTCACGCCACTGCTTCGTCATTAACACTTACGGGAATTTTAGAAGAGATTTTTGCTAAGACGTATATCTCAAGGCACACATATATAAATGAATAAATTCAAAATATCTCCTTATGCTTAAAATTAGAATGCAGATCTAAAACAAAGTGAAAATTGAACTTGAGAATAAAGTACTACTTGTACTGACTGTTAATTCTTTTGTACGTTATTGTTATAATAATAATAATAATCTTTAATTTATTTGTTAGGCAAGTACTGAATTTGTGTGCAGCTTTATTTTGATGATGCCTCTTTTTTAGTTTAATCTTAACACAAAAAAACTACGTACAGTTTTATCAATTGTAATTTTATCCCAAAATTGCATAAATACTAAGCTTTTACCTCATCCATTTTTTAAATTTTTTACAAATATTGTATAAATGTATTGTCAAATTACTATTGATGCGCTTGTGCTAAATCTCAGATTTACAAGCCATTTTGAATTCTTATGTGCAATATGAATCCTACGGAATTTCTATTTTTAATTTCAAATCTTGAGTAATGCATAAATTTGAATGCAATAATTTTAAATAAGAACCAAAAATCATGAAGGTTTCTGTGGTATTGCCAATTCAGGTATCTTCTCGTCATTCAACTGTGGTTTAAAATTATGGCAATAGCTAATAGTCTTCATGGTGCATTTGAATACTGCTTTAATAATAACTTCATCATCTGGCTAGGATTATTTTCTTGGTATATTTTTCATATTTTCTCAAATCTGGAGTTATGCTCTGAATTCAGGAGGAACGTAGAACATCCATAGAATTTAACGTAGGTTATCATAAAAAAATGAAGAAATCACAAAAATGACGATAACTCATAAAGTTGCTCGTAGGCTTTATAAAATTCAACATATGTATACAATGAACAAATCGCATGTATCAGTTTGGTATAGAGAAAAAACTTTGTGAATACGAGGTATGATCTCTCAGAGAAGCAATACAGCACATGCAGCGATGTGTGATGTTTTCAGTTATGCGGTCTATTAATTCTGTAGGAAAAGCGAGCCACACATTGCTCTTCCAAGGCAGTCGAAAGCGTGACTAGGATCTGTGGTGGTGTGATATCTATATAAACCAGTACCAAACATCACTCGAAGACGATAGTTTTGGCGTGGTCGATAAAGTACTTGCGTACGGAACGGAAGGTACTGAGATCGAATCTTCCTTCTTCCTTTAGGTCCTTGGTGAGGGGTTGACGGGAGCCAGGCACGCGCTGAATTGCTTCCTGCTCAAGATAAGTATCCACAATGCGAGCCCTGTGTGGCCTCGCATTATCATCCTGTAGCACGAAAGCATCACCTGTTGCATCGGCATAAGGGCACACATAAGTATCCAGTATGTCATCTCTATAGGTGTGAGCATAAACATTTCCATGGTAAAAGACATGGCTGTCTGTGCGTTCACCCAAACAGATACCAACACAAACACTGCCTGATCCGTATGCATGTCTTTCACGGATGTGTCATGGATGAAAATGAGAGTCCCAGGTTCTCTCCAAATGAAAATACGCCTGCTATAGCTTTCGAGGCTAAACCTGGACTCATACGTAAAGAGAACAGCCCTCCATTGATCACACGTTCAGTGGACATGTTAACGCGCCCACTGCAAACGTTCCCGCCAATTGCGTGACGTGAGCGGGATGGAAATGGCTGGTCACCTCGCATAAAGACCACGACCTTCAACTCAAGGTTGACCTTGATACAGACCTCCTGGAACCTGCTGGGAGGGAGGACCTGAGTTCAGCCGGAGTTGCAGTACTATTCCTTTGTGCGCATAATGACAAATATCGGTCATCGGCTCTCGTAGTACCGCGTAACCATTCGTGGTTAAATCTCCTGGATGTCGAATTCCATGATTAGAAATTGTTGCCAAAGTCTTTAAATCATCTCTCACTTCTATTTAACTTTGTCCTGCCGCTGAATTTCATTAAACCATTTCATAAATTTGTTTACA
>BMAU01004986.1:1200000-1686547 GCA_019973935.1 Trichonephila clavipes | reverse complement strand
GGATTTTCTATTACGCATTAGGAGCTCGTGTGCAGCGGAAGAGTTCCACACTGATGGGAGCTTAGTTTTAAAATTTATTGTTTAATTCTTTTATTATTATGATAAATAACATACGAAAATAGATTTTCAGCATACATGTAGCAAAAGGATCATTTAAAATTAAGGTCATGATGGATTTTTATCTTAATGTAATAGATACTGTAACATCTTCGATTGGGGTGGACCCCACCCTTCGATTCACTCTCAGTTTAATGACTTCCACCAGATGTTAAGTGACAGGTGCAACGTCTTCGATTGTTGTAAACCCACACCCCTCGATTCACGCTAAGTTTTATGGCTTCAAACAGATGTTAAATGACAAGTGCACGTGGCCATGGGGTAATTGTTTATTGTTTGAACTCGGGCAAGCCTCGACACCCAGACTGGCCGTCATAATGGTGAAAAGAGTACCGGCGCCCATTGACAATAGGCGAAGCCTGTGTAAAAAGAATCCTGTCACCTCGGCTGGTGTCGAGAGAATGTAATAATAGAACACAGGTGGTGTGATGGACAAGTGTGTCCAGATGTTGGACAAGAATTATGGCGCTCTTGGTCCAGACGGCCCGAGAGTGTTTTTGTGTGTTACACAAGAATAGGACTAGGGAGGCCACAAAAGACAGACTTTGTGGCCTGCCAATAAGAAGGGACGAGGGGCGTGTTGTGGACCCGCCTCTGGTGTTTAAAAAGAGATTTCTTCAGATGGAAAGAACCCGGGATCGAGAGGACTTGATGAGAGCGCTAAAGAAAGGAGGACCTAGATTGGGGTGGAAAGGAAGGAGATACTATGAACGCCGATGGCGTTGGAGAATTGGAGTAATATAGACTGACTGCACCGGCTTGGTGTATAAACTGTAATTTATATTGCTTCAATAACAATTTGTTGAGCAAATAAAATCCTATTTTTTTCAAATTAGGCTGTGACAATTTATTGATGGTTAGCTACTAACGACGTTACAGCCTATATATATATTAAATTGGTGGCAGCGGTGGGATGCGGCATTTGAGTAAATAGATACCCATATCCTTAGTTTTTAGTGAAGATAGGAGAAAATGCCAGACGTGTGCGAATGTGATGAGACGAGTTAAATGACGCCTAATTCTTGGAGTTCCCAGCTGTGAGAAGTGCCGGATACAAGTGTCTCCCGTTCCTGCTAGTGATGTAGTGTGCCCGGCTGATTTTTGGAATTGCTTTCTATGAGATGTTTTCCAGGAGTCCCCAGCTGTGAGAAGTGCCGGATACAAGTGTCTCCCGTTCCTGCCTGCGGAATCAATGAGGATATATTTGCCTGTTTGTGATGAGTGCGGTTTTTCAAGAAATGCTTTGTGTGTTTGAAGTGTGCCTGAGTGTTCCGGTGTTTTCCTCTACAAATTGGAAGGTGAGTCTTTTCATTGAGATTATTTTCGGGGCAGCAACTGAGTATTGATTTTGTATGTAAAATGTTTTAAGTAAGGAATATAAAGACTAGGTAAAGTTAGTAAATAATAAGAGACTAGAAAGATTTTTAAGTTTTGTATGAAGTGTATAAATGTGCGATATTAGTATTGTTGTGGTTATAGATTTGTGAAATTTAGTATACAGTACTTAGTTATACCTATCGCGTAGATGTACAGTGTTGTGTAGCTTATATATTGTGTTGATTTTAGATTTGCACATATCTGTACAATGTAGTTAAATCTAGTGCATTGTTAGTTTAACTTCAATCTTTGTATAATTTTTGTATCGATTAAGTTTAGATTTGGTTTTGTGTGTATTAGTGCTTTTGTGTGTATCTGTTAATGCAAAGAAAAGACGTATTGTTAGAAGTTGCGAAAGAATTAGGGGTGGAAGTTGATATTACTTTACCAAGATAGAATTTAAGAAGAGAATTTGTCAAAGTAAATACTATAATGATGAAGTAGCTTAATGTTTGTAGGAGGGTATTTTGGAGGAAATATATATATTAAGGAACATGAAATTAAGGATTTCCGGGAGCGTAGACTAGCTAGAGAATTTGAGTTAGAAAGACTGAGAGCTCAACTCAGAAATCATTTAAATGAAAATGAATTGAAGGCAGGGAATAGGATTAATAATCTCGCAAATGTTTGTTATTTGTCAGGAAACCGTACCGCAGAAGTTAGTGAACCGGTTAGTAAGTGTAGGCCGTTAATTAACCCGGTAGTTAATAAAAGCGTGGAGAATGCCACCCACGTCTTGTGATTTTGAAAATGAGAATTATGACTCCCCAGTGAGATGGACGAACGTTCCCTCCTCTGAAGTTGGAGGGATAGGAACAGAAAAGAATAACAGGTTTAAGGTTGAGAAAGGGAAAGAAATCAATGTACGTAGCAGTAGTGATTGTGAAGTGAAAGTAAAGGCAGGGGTATTTGAAGGAAGTGTCAGAGCTGTGGCGATGTGTGCACAGCGGGTATCAAATCCGGAGGACATTGGAGGTGGCTCTTTAGAATTGATAGGAGATAAGGGAGTGGAGAACCTTGAAGGATTGATTTGGGAGAATAATTGCCAGGAAAAAGATGTCATTGTCACGTTAACGGGAGGTGAAAAGCAGTTAACAGTGGATCGTGAATGTTTTCGAAATCTTACGATGGCCAAGAAAGCAAGGCAAGAAAACATGGAATGGGGGAAAGGAAAACATGTGTAAAGCAGATGTGCGGAAAGGCTTAGGAGACATATTAGCAATGCGATTGCTTCTCTCAAAACCAAGGGAGATTGATAAGAGTAGTTTAGAGACGGATAATAGGTCTGGCATTAGTTCAGAGTTTAATTTCGAGATAGATTTACCCGGAAAAAGAGAACGCAGTACCATTTATCGTCTTAATTTAATAGAATTGTACCGTAGGAAGCCAGAGTTGGCAAAATTGGTTATGGAGAATATCTCGGAGGGAATAGTGAAATATTCCGAAATTCTTTATTCGGTAAAGCTATTTATGGATTTTGACTTTCAGGGTATTTTAAGGGAAAATCAATTGTATTTTAAATTACCGCCTGATCGAAGTAGCTATTTAAGAATGATTAACACTAAAAAGAAAGAAGGGTTTCCACCAGAATCTAGGATGATTTCTTTAAGGCAGAAGGATAATAATTTAATTACGGGAAAGCCGTTTAGAATCAAAACTTGTTGTACATCCCAGATATTAATTAATTCGCTACCAGATGATACAGAGTATCTTTTAGACTTGTGTGTAAATGGGATGGGGCAGTCCAATAATACTCTGCCCGTTGTTTGGTTAGGAAGAGTGAACTGACACCCGTGTCAGCGTATTAAATGTATTAAGTATAGGAAGTTGAACCGGGCGATGCGAGCCCCAAGATTTATCTTTTGTTAAAAAGGGAAAGTTTTGTAGAAAAGAACAATGTGGCATCGTGGGTCACTCTACCAGTTTTGTGGAAGTGGTATTTTTGTCGTTCTCTCATGATGAGTTATCGGAAGTATACCGCATGCGTTCTGCCATTTGGCATGTACATTATTAAAAAAAGCGAAGTTTAACTTTGTATGTGCTAATTCTTATGGATGTAATTTAACGACTCAGATTTTGAGATGGTTAGAGCAGATTGATATATCACGAATGGTTGATATAGACATTCTGATGCAAATTTAGAAAAATCGGGCAAAGCAACTTGACTTTGTATTAAAATGGTTGAGTAGGGTTGGGTCGGATGTCAGACCGACCAAAGGTAAATTAGTGCCATGAGAAAGTTTGTTCTGTGTACATAATGTAGATTTAGTAAATTCATTTTATGAGCTAATAAGGTTTGTGAATTATATTCCCAATAAAAGTGCCTAATTTTCCCCAATAACCAACGTAATGGAAGACAATGCCATGAATTATGAAAAACTTGTCATAATGGTTGTGAGAATGCTTACCGATAGCCAAAATTTAACACAATATAAAAAGTCTTAGGTTAAACCTCTTAATTAAAAAAAATTATTTTAATGTTGTTTGCAAAGCTTGGAATTTATAGGTGTTTATTTCGTTTATTTAATATCGTTGGAAATACCTTTGGAATAAGTAGATGGAAATGAGCAATCCTTCGGATTTGTGCTAGGTGTGAATTAATACTTGTATGAGTAGGAGTGTTTGTGTTTGTGTGTGTGTAAGGTGGAAGGATATTATGTGTTATGGAAAATCTTTTGTGTCTCTTAGTAATGTGTATGCTCAAAGATGTTTAACACAACTGAATGAGCGATTTGATGTATTAGAATTAGAGAAATATTATGATGTGATTTAATTTCTCTACCACCCTGGTTAGCTACTCACGACATTGCAATACTAAAATATCAGTCCAAGTTTTGTTACAAGCTCTGTTGCTCTATTTTAGCAGTGTTCAAACTGTGTTCCACTGAACCCTAGGGTTCCACGAAGCCGGTCCAAGGGTTTCACAAGTCAAAAGAAAAATTCAAAAATGAAACTATAAATACCTTTTTTTGGTCCCACGGAAGGAAACCGGCCTGTCTCCCTTTTTAGTAATTTTCTGCAACTTTTAATGGTGGCCGCGGTAGCCGAATGGTATAGGTATCGGACCGTGGCTTGCTTTGTCACGGGTTCGAGCTCAGTACCACTAAAGATCCGCCGTGTAGGGCAGCGATGCACGTTAAATCTATCGAGAGCTGAAACGTCCTCCCGTTGGTGTGGTGTGGTAGTTAGGAGAGGGGGTGCCAGCTCAAGTGTCGTCCACGTCACTTGACCATGGTTCAAAATTACGTGGTCCGTCGCCAAAAGCCCTCGTGTAGCTGAACAGTGCGACGTTAATACTCAATCAATCAATCAAGCAAGCAACTTTTAATGTTATAATTTATAACAAAATATTAAAATATTTTTTATATATACTGTTGTGGTGATCTTTTGATCATGGGCGTGAGAAGGTTTCAGTAAGAAACAAACATTTCTCAAGTTAATCAATTTTATTTAGCCTTTAACACTTATGAGAATTTATGAGGATTAATGAGAATGCACACTGATAACTAAAGCCGAGGAACAATCAAACTTATTACCTTACTTTACAAATATAATCACTTATCTATTCTCCTGAACACTCTTGCTGCAAAAATTGCTTAAACGTCAGCCATAAGGAGGACGGCCTCCCATTCACTCATAATTCTTTCTGGAATTAATATTGCTAATTGCGACCACCGGTCGCTCACACTATTCTTTCCTCTTAGTATCCATTTTCAACCTTCACCTCACCTACTCCACGACTAGCACATAAATAGATGTTTGAATTTACATAAAATCAAGACCTCTCAACGGAAAGCGGTTTTTTAACTAAAATCACAGCTAAAAAGAGTATTTTCCCAAAAAGAATTATCGGTAGTCTGAATAGAACCTGTTACACTGTGTAGATTGTAAATATCCTGTGCATGATCCTGTTTCCTGCAAAATAATTGTATACTCTTTAGTGTAATGGTTTTCAAAGTTAAGTTAAGGTATCCGACTACGTTCAGAACAGTGATTTTAAAAAAGTGCATAAATGGATACGTTTCATGATATTTAGTGTCACTCAGATTAGAATAGATGCATAAAATTGTTTTAAGGACACTTTAACAAAAAAAATTTATTTAAATATAATATTTTGGCAAAAAATTAACTTAGAATAATCATTTTTCAAAATGTTCTCCTTTTGTGAAAAATGGTTTAATTATAATAATATTTTGCCTGTATATAGCTCAGACCTCTCTACAGAGGCTCAACTAGCATTTTTGAAAAATTCACATTATTTTCAGAGTTACCACCCATTGAAATAATTATTCGCGTTTTTTCTCAAAATTGCTCCCCTCTGTTGTCGTAAAATATGAATGAACCCACTTCTAAGTTATATATTTCAAAAATTCTAGTTGAGCCTTCTGAACAGAGGTCTGAGCTATATGCAGGCATAATATTATTCTAATAGAAGCATTTTTCACAAAAGGAGAACATTTGGAAAAAAGATTATTCCAAGTTAATTGTTTGCCAAAATATTGTATTTAAATAAATTGTTTTTGTCAAAATGTCCTTAAAACAATTTTATGCATATATTCTAATCCAAGTGACACTAAATATCATGAAAATTGTCCATTTATGCGTTTTTGAAAATCACGGTTCCGAACGTAGTCGGATACCGTAAAGGAATGAAATGAATTTAATTAAGATGGCAGTGTTAAAAATTATGCAACAGAGCACATTTTCTCATTCGAAATATTTTTAAAAAGCTCGCCTGTTAGAGAAAATTTAACCCCCTGCTTCTCGCTCTCGTCTATATCACGGAGTGAAATTTCCTTCTCTATTTCTCGTGCCCATGATATTTACGGGCTGGAGTGTTCAAAAGTAACGCTCTAAAAATATTAAAACTATCTGTTTCTTATGTCCGGAATCATGTTTATATCTCATCAAATGCAATTATCAGATTATTACTAACGTGTTTAGAGATAGTTATTTTATTTTATACTAGATGTTATGGCCCAACAAAACACATATATTAGCGATATGTTTTTGTAACCTTTGCTCAGTTGCTCAGTTCCTCTTTTCGTGAACACGCGTGGGTTGCGTTCATATATATATATATGGGAGTCCGAATAAATCTTCGAATAAAAATCAGACTCTTCAGAAGGCGGGATTTTAGATTGGCGAGGTGGATGTCTAGGGGTAAGTATTTAAGGGTGAGTGATGAATTAATTGAATCAAAGTCATTTAAACACAGATACTTCATTTAAGTAAAAAAGAATATAATTCTTCTTTAATGCTCAAAACATATGTTTTTTTAATTTTTTTCCTTTGCCGGAAAACCAACATTCAGTCATAATACCCTTAAATGTTGGCTTTTCTTAAAAAGTTAATTTTTGTACTTCAAGCTTAAAATTTACTCAAAGTTTAAAAATAAATACATTTGTTGAACATACATTTAGTTTTGCATAATTTTCTTGAATTAAAAATAGGCACTTTAAGGACTGTTTTCTTTAAAATTAAGCGACCGTCAAGGAGTTAAAACAAACTCCTAACATTTGTAAAACAAAATTTCCCAAAGGAGAAATTCAAGCATGAGTAGATAAATTGGAAGTCTAGAAAATGAATGTAAAAGAACAACTTATCAACGTATCGATAGATTCGACGTTAAAATCAGGAACAGCATCTAAATTTTAGGCTGAAAATCTGCAAAACACACAGAAGTTTCACAAATAATTATAGACATTTCAATGCCAGTCAGGTGAGTGAGTGACAGAATATTAATGTCACCCTATATTCAGCAACACGAAGGATTTTGGTGACGGATCTGGTAATTTTGAATCATCGTCAAGTGACAATTAATGCCAGTCGGAGAAATGTCATTAAATTAGAAATATTTCATAACCCATTTACTAAAAATAATGCAGGAGTGGATGACAACAAAAGCATCGACTTAATGCTTTTAATGAGTAAATTGAATTAATATTATGTTAAAAAAATTTTATTAAAAAGACAAAAATTTTCTTAAATTGTCTACTTAAAGTATATAACATGTTGATATATTTTAAATATTATTTTGAGATGTATTCTTCTAAGGGACATGAATTTTTTTGGATGGGGTTTCCAGGAAACACCTTATAGTTTGTAGGATTCCGGGAGTTGACAAAGTTTGAAGACTCCTGCTCTAATTTATTTGAAATATCTAAGATAAACTAAGATGGTAAGACTTAAAATATAGCACAAGCAAAGAGGAATACTATAGCATTAACTTAACAGAGGTTTAACCCTTTTTAAGACCATGGTAAGTATACTTACCATCCATTGCATGAATTTTTATCTGTTCATATGATAAGCCATTTCACCACTTTTCATTTCTGCTGCCATCTGTTAATAACTTAAGAGAATTTTGAAAAAAATTACAAACCATTACACATTTTGTTACCACCCCTATACGCATAATAACTCAGTTTTAAGAAAGAACAAGGATGTGTCCATTATTCAAGTGTCTAGTCTAGCAATACCCAACCTACAGCCCACCGAGCCTTTTGAAGTGGCCTGGTCGTGGCCCATTGCTCTGAGAAATTTACTTAAGAATGTTGTACTAAAAATTTGGTGGGAAATTTTTTATTAAGAAATCAAATATATCAATTTTGCTTTTTGCTGTCGGTGTCGTACGTGTGCGAATTCATATTCTTTTTTATTTGGAACACAGTAACGGTTAGTGACAATAGTGTTGTAGCGACAATTATATAGGTGAAACTAATTTTTAACTTATTTTTCATGTGAAATGTATTCGAAGAAAATCTATCGATTCAAGATGATTGGAAGGTTGACTATTTTGTAGTGAAAAACTAATATGGATTGTTTGATTTGTGACGAAAGTGCTGTATTTAAAAATACCAATAAACAGGAATCATTCAATGACACTTTTCCTCAAAGTTCTCTTTCAAGAGGTGATAAATAGGCTTTTTTGAATAATCTTTACAACAACAACACAGTGTTTTGTCAGTGGTTATATCACAGCGGTAACAAAGACATCCTATGAAGTTTGTTACATTATCAGGGTAATCATATGAAATTGTGTTTACTGGTGCAGAAATTGTGAGAGAGTGTTTCTTAATTTCATCCAAGTTAGTCTTAGTGGCAAAAAAAAGTATAAAAAATAATAATTAAAAAAAGAAAAACAGGAACTATATAATATTTTAATCAATTTTCCACATTCTAAATTTCAAGTGTTATCTTTGTCTTAAAGCACCCCCCCCCCATCTATCTTCATGTTGCAGTCTGCGTGAAATAACTAACGTATATATGCGGCCCAAGCAGAAAAAAAGGTTGAGTACCCCTGGTCTAGTCTATCTTCTGTTGCCACATATAATAAGTTTATGCAGATTAAAGAACACTGATGAACTTCGAGAACATTATGCAATTGGACGAGGCTCCCGGAAATGATGACAACGCATTTTTTAACGGGATTTTAAGCTCAACTAAGTTTTCATATTTGGCTAGCACACCGATTGATTTCAGGATTTTCATGTAGGAAAAAAATGAAAAGGATTATCCGTAATTTTTCTGGCCAGGAAAAACAAAATGTTCCCAGACGTCACATAAACAATTGTTAGAAAATGGTTCTAGACGATATGAAATTGAATAAAGTTGATAGCCATATTCCAATTTTAGAGAATTCATCTTGAGACACACAAAAGTGAAAACACGGCATTTATACACAACTTGCAATTTATATGTTTCTCGGTATCTTCCAAAATTTCATGGAAAATAATATTATGATCTATCATCTATACATAAAAAAGCTATATTACATAGTTCTGTTTTCAGTTTGTAGTATTTACAAAATATATTTTATAAATATGAAACAAAAAAAGAAATAAAAAGCATTAAATTTCTTGCTCTTTTAACAGCCCCCAATGTGCGGAGTAACTTACTACCAAAACAAAAACCCAATTGAATGAATGCAATAAGCTTAATGAGTTATTTTTAAAAATTAATTTCAATTCCAAAAATATTTTAATGTACTTTTTCTAGAAATTAAAGACTCGTTAAAAAGGTAAACAATATTAGACAGACAGATTTAGTTAATCACAAGTACAAAAGAGCAGTGATTATAGCATGTCATACATTACTTTTGAGTACTTATTCCCCTTTTTTTTAAATAGGCTTGTTGCTTATTTCATGCATTCTATGTTTGGTATTTTTGAAAATCTGGATAATACTTAAAAACCAGAACTTTGAAGACTACAACTTGATTTTAAGAGAACTGTTGTTCATCTTTCAGCTGTGTACTTTGGTTTCTGTATATTTCTTTTAAAAAAATTTAGTGAATTTTTATGCTTTGTCATTATTACGAATTCGATCATGTAAAACTTTATCTATGCACATACATACTATGCGATATTGAATATGCAACACCAAGAACTGGGCAGAAAATGAAGAACATGAAGAAACCAATAACATTTCCAACAAAGCATCCAATAAGTGATGTTTATTTAGAAATTACATTCGTTTTGCACAGGACGAACACAATCTCGTGTAAAATCTGACCATCATGGACGGGGGTACGCATCCATGCTCAGAATCAATGAGAGTATGGATGTCATCGTGGGGAATGTTTTTCTGTACCCTGATAACAATTCGGTACAGTTCGTTTCCTGAACATCGCTGTTGCAGGGCATGCAAGCGGCATCCAATCACGTTACAGAGGCGTTCGAAGGGTGAGAGATGGGGGAAAATGCCGGGGCTCGTTGGCTAAGGAGTGCACTTGGAGTTGGGTAAGGAGTCATCCTGCTGTAGAGGAAATTAATCTTTTTCGAATGAAGTGGAGTGAAGCTAGCTGCAACATATCACTGAGACCTCATAGAGCCCTGAATACGAACCAGGGTTGGCCTGCTAGCGTATAGGATGTTGCCCCTAGTCATGATACCACGTTGTTGCGTGGTGAAACACTCCATAGCTGCAGTCGTATTGAATCCGTGACCCCATTGGCACCATCCTCTTACAGGAGAATATCATTGGATGACTAAAAAGTATGATTCGTCTCAGAACGCGGCCTTGTGCTATTCATTTGTCCACTTCGCTGCATACCATTATTTTAAGCAGAATTATCTGTATTGTGACGTCAATGGTAGTCTTCTCAACGGATGCTGTCATCCGACTAGCAACCAATCTTTGGGATATAAAAATATCAAGGATGTCCTGCATATGCTGCAAAAAGGCAGCAGAAGTGGCTTGCCGAGCCACCATTACTTGTCGGTGGATGCGTTGATACGCGCGTGCTGCTGCTGCTGCTCTGACTGTCCCCGCACCTGAAACATCCAAATTCCCTTGTTCTAACCATCTTTACCACAGTTTGTATACCATGGGCACATCTAAGTAAATATTATTTGAGATAAGATCTACGGACTAACTAACCGTTCTTTGTTGAATTGCTCTATCTTGTTTAAAATAATTTGATAGAACAACATAGATTTGTTTCGTTGGGAGAGGGACTGGTATTCTCTGTCAATACATATATCGTCTGAGATAACAAGAAAATTTCCACAATAAATGGTACAGATATTTTCCATTAAGTTTCTTTCCATACATTATTCCCAAAGTGCGCTGGAGAGTTGTGCATTTCACATTATTCGAAATACTTGGTGAACCCCATTAATCCAAAAATTGGGATACTTTTCTCGTCATTCCTTTTTTGGTTTTGCATTTTCAATGTCACGTAATACACAAGTACATATTATAAACAGATACCTGCTATATTTATAGTACTGAAATTTTCGAAATCAGGAAAGCTCTAAATTCACAGATATCTTTTTGAATTGTACATTTTAATACAACATAAACTTCAAAGTAGGAAATGTACGGTAATGAACAACTAAATAAAAAATTATATTGTAGTTTTTTGCGAGTTTTAACCCTGTTACTTTTAAATAATTCATTTTATATGCTAAAAGATTCACTATTCATTCTGACTGTTTTTAGAGTATTTTCAATGATATCTGAATTCTTTATTCAAAAACTTATAGCGAATAAAATTTTAGTTTTCTTGATTAAATAAAAATGCATGATGACTGAATGTCTACTTGCAAGATAGTGAAAATAAATGCAAATGTTCTAGGGTCTTTTAAAAATATTCCGAGGAACACCTCATTAAAAAAAATGTAGATGTTGTAGGGAATTTAAAGAAAATAAATGTTCCCTCTGAATTTGTATCTAATAAATATTGCAGTAAAAGGGGCAAAAGCGAATAAAAAAGTTAGAAAGGATTCGATTTCTTTGAACGATTTCAAAATGATTTTCAAACTACGTTAAAAATGTTTGAGAAATGTCTTCCAGTATAAAATAGAAAAAATATACGCAAACCAAAATCATTAATTTCATTTTTGATTTCTTTCTTTCCTTTTTTTTTTTTAAAAAAATTCCATTTTGAAAACTTCATTTGATGATAATACTACGTTGCCTTTGCTACAAAAAAACGCGATTTGTTACGCAAAAGTTCTAGTTTGAAAAGTTGTGAAAAAGTTTAATGAGAAAATCTCCATGAATAAAACATTATACAAATAACTTGCAATTTGCGTAGATATTTCTATTAAATAGTTTAAAGTTTTTTTAAGGTATCCGACTACGTTCAGAACCGTGATTTTAAAAAAGCTCATAAATGGATAATTTTCATGATATTTAGTGTCCCTTAGAATTGGAATATTTGTAATAAAATTGTATTAAGGACATTTTGACAAAAAAAACATTATTTAAGTATAATATTTTGGTGAAAAATTAACTTAGAATAACCTTTTTTCAAAATGTTTTCCTTTTTATAAAACATGCTTCTAAAATAATACTATTTCACTTATATAAAGTAAAGACTTCAACAGAGAGTCTGAAATATTTTTTTTTTGAAAAATTCACATTATTTTCAGAGTTACCACCATTTGAAATAATGATCTCGGCGTTTTTTTCTTAACATTTCTCCCCTCTGTTATCGTAAAACATGGATAAACTCACTTCTAAGCTATATATTTCAAAAGTTCTAGTTGAGCCTCTGTACTGTGGTCAGAGCTATACACAGGCAAATTATTATTATAGAAGTATTTTCTATAAAAGGAAAATTGTTTGAAAGTAGGTAAATTCTATATTCATTTTTTTGCCAAAATATTGCATAAATAATTTTTCACTGTAATAATATTCTTAAAACAATTTTATATATGTATTCTAATCTAAGTGACACTGAATATCATGAAAAATACCCATTTTTAGTCTTTTGCAAAATAACAGTTCCGAACGTAGTGGGATACCTCAAACGCTTTTATTTCTGTCCTCTTGTCGTTTGTCACTTGGGGAAGCAGGGGTCATTGCATACCCTCTTTCCAGAGAAGAAAGTAATTTTGCTGTTGATTGACTTTCTGAGCGATACTTAGAGACAGTTATTTTTCTAGTCTTCAGTGCATCTCCAGTGAGTTTTGTGAGTGCCATTTGAAATTATTTTCTGTTGACGTTGTGGGCCTTTGATGCTTATTGAGTCGGTTATTGAGATGGCGGATCAGGTTGACACGTATGCAGATACCATTTGAATCACTAGTCATGATTTATTAGAAAGCTCTTAGACTGTCCATGAAAAATGCATAGCCCTCCAATATTATTAGGGTGTACCACCCTCTAGTTTTCTTTTACTAGGTCACCACGTCATTTAATGTTAACTTTCACAAGAGTGTTTATTTGTACCACTGATCTACTGATCCACAGCTACTTCGTGCATGCTTTAGATATCTGGATGAAAACCAATTCCTTCTCAGGCCAGTCACCTAGCTCTTTTATTTCTGTCCTTTTGTTGTTAGACACCTGTGGAAGTAGGTTTTGTTCATGCTTATTTCTACAAGTATAGGCATAACAGTTTTGGACTTCTAGTAGGGATACATGAAAAACATTGCTTACAATTCTATTAGTAACACTTATGAAATGAAAAGTCGAATGACAGTGGCCATTCAGATGGTTGATCCTGTAGTGCTTCATAGAACGTGATTAGAAACTTCATATAGACACGATGCTTTGCACATAACTAATGGCGCGCCCATCGGAATCGTACGATAACTATTGCAAAAAAAAAAAAAAACAAACAAAAAAAATACTTTAACAAACAAAAAACTTAATGAAACAAAAAAAGCCCGCAAGTATAATCTTTTTTTTTCTTTGTAATAAATATTTGAAAGTGTAGTTATACTTTCCGGATACCCAGTATGTTTCAGATAGCTATTGACAACTTTTTTGTTAACTATTTCACAAACTTTGTAGCTACTATTTAGAGCTATACAAACTATCTATCAATTCTTTTACGAAGTTGCGACCTATATTAGAAGAAAAAAAGGTAACACCTTCTAAAATGTCAATACCTGTTAGAATTTTATGAGGTGTTTCATAAACAGTCTCACAGAATTGTTGATGACTTTCCTTCCGTAACAGATGTTCACAGAATTTTATTTCGTGCTTAATTGTTCGAAACAAATCGAAAAGATATGAGAATTTCATAAGTCTATATATATTTTTTTCAGGAGATGTTGCAGCAAAAATTTCTAAAAAATGTTTTATTAATATATTAGCGTGATTTGATCATCCTTTTGGAGCAACAAAATATCTTGAATATTTTCCTTCAATATTACTGGAGAGAAGTATACATACCCTTGAATTCTCTAAAAGTAAAAATATTTTTTTCCGAGCATTCTTCAAATTGTTCCTAGCATAGAATTCGTGTTGTCAAAAAAATTGTACAAATAACAGCATACATATTGAAAAACTTAATTTGAAAAGTAAAAATTTCATTTGTGCCTCGAATGATTAAATATCTATATTGAAAAATATAATTGCGAAATAGTTACAACAAAGATTCCCCGGGAATTTGGTAAGAGAACTCTACTTAAAAATATAAAACGATAGTTTTTTTTTAAAAAAATCACAACTAAGACTTGTTTCATTAGTAAAGGAAATTAAAACTCTTGAAATTTTTTGAATTATTCGATAAATTTTTCCATTCGTAGAGTTATAATAAGTAAAACAAATTCTTTGTTTTCAAATTAGTTATTCTAAATAAATAAAAAAATAAACACATGAGTTACCTAAGCATAAAGATTAGAATTGCATAAGTGTTGCAATTTTTATCAAAAAAAGCTATTGTTACAAATATGACATGTTTTGTTGTAAAGAATTGGAATATATATATATATATATATATATATATAGTTTAATTAGTCTCTTTTGAAGAGACAGAAATGAGATTTGAACGCCAAAAAAAGGAACATAGGAACTTTAAAATATGGATGCTTTAGTATTATAAACAGTTCTAACTTTGGACAGCTTTCAATAATTTGTATAAAGGGGGTGGAGTAACCAATTTTACGGCTGGCAAACCTTATCGCTTTATGCTTTTAATTCTGAGCAAAATCCTATTGAAAATAACGGATAAAATTTCTAAGGTTGAGTAAGAGTCCTTTAAATCAGTGTTCCCCAACTTTTTTATCGCCGCGGACCGGTCAACGTTTGTTAATTTTACCGCGGCCCGCTGAGGAGGAGGATGTTAATTGTTTATATTTTAGACTGTTTTGATTTAATAATTTTAATTTAATTGTATTTAATCATGACTTCGGAAAAAAATATAGCTGAACCAAAAAAATGAATATAAAGTGATTTAACAGCAAGGAATATAAACTGATTTTCATGAAAAGAAGCACAAACCCAAGAAAAATATACCACAATAAATAAAAGGGAAATAATTTAATATTTCTTGTGCGGACCGGTAGTATTTGATCCACGGGCCGAGGGTTGGAGACCACTGCTTTAAATTATCATTCCAGATCGGCCGTCATAGAATCCCCATGAATAATTTCAAGAGGGAAATTCGTCAGCGCGCAAAACAAGCTGCGCAGGAGATCGGAACTCTGTTAAACATGTTAAGTGTTGTTTCGTTTTTGGATGTCACGTGTTTATGTTTTAACTAATTGTTAAAATTAATAAATGAATTTAGTCACAATCAATGCGTAATTACTACGGATGTAAAATTTTACTGGTTGCATTAAAAAATGCATGAACCAACTATGAATGAATCTGTTTACAATAAATCAGTTATTGCCAGATTCTAGATCCAAATGCAAATTCAATAATATTACTTGCCGAATAGTTACATAGACACAAATATAAAATTATTTGTACTAAAGTAATTATAAATTATAAGTGTCTTAAGTTAAATACTACATTTATAGGAGTAACAATAGGAATATATGATACATCAGATCTATTTTTTATTTCTGTCTGATATATATATATATATATATATATATATATATATATATATATATATACATATATATCTGATAAAAGTGTAAAACAGGGAGTGCACACACACAATTGCAAATTATGTAATTTGTTTTTTAAAAGCAGTAGAAGGTTTTGTTAAACAATTCAATTAGAACAATAAAAAATACATAAATTTAAACAGTATAAAAAATGATTTTATGCAATTGAATTTTTAATTGAAAGAATGGCATAAATTGGTTAGAAAAAAAGAAAATGAGCATTTATTTTTACTCTCTATGAACGTAAGAACAATTTTAATAAAAATGATAAAATTTACAAAAAAGTTAAAATAAACGCTATCCTTTAAATAATGGGTATCCTTAAATAATTGAAATACTCTTAATAATAATGCAGTTGTATTAAATATGCACGAAAACTGGAAACAAAATATATTCGTTTTGAAAAACAATGCACATGCGTTTCTACTCTTTTCAGATGTATGGAATAAAACTAAAGTTCCATGATTTTTCAGTAAAGATTTTAAATATAATTCAAAATGATTCACTGCGTAGTTTTTCTGAAATATTTTTTATTTGAAATGAAATATTTATTAGAGCCCCATTGAATATACTAAATTAAAAAGCACACACACACACACACACACACACAAATAAAAGTATTCCGTTTGAATTCCATCTGCAATTACTTTTTCTTTCGAGTTCCAATGTATGGCGTTCTAGAAAATTGGATTTGAAACCCTGGTTTCTGAAATTCTATTCATTTGATACTTTCATTTTTGTCTAAAAACAAGTAGATTTAGCTCAGCTTTTGTATATTATATTAAATGATTTGATGAAATGAATGCAACACACACATTATAAACTATTTTCAGATCATGAACGTTACGAGAAATATGCACATTTTCTTTATTTGGAGCAAATTACTAAAATGGCTTTTAAAAATGCATTTTTATATTCCCGGAGCAATTATAAAAAAAGAATTATCTTTCGACCTTTCGTTGTAATTGTTGTAATCCAATACAATTGAAATTGGGATAGTGAATTTTTTTTGAATAAATGAAATATTGTACTTCATATTATAGATCATTATAATACATATATGTTTATTATCTATATATTTCAATGAGAAATGAGACGCTCTTACTCATTCATCCACTCATTCATTACGATATCTCCGGAACAAATAGATCTACAGACTTGAAACTTGGAAAGCGGGTTCCTTTCACGGAATAGAGGTCAGCTAAGTAAGGGTTTTGTGAAAATCGACACCCAAAAGGGGTTTTACGAGGGTGATATATATATATATATATATATAATTAATTTTTTTGTTAACTATTTGTATTAATATTTAAACGAACTTTAATTCTCTAGTTTAAAAATAACACTGTAATCTTGGTCGTAATCGGCTGGTCCGGAGTCCCTGTCCCGCACATTCTATCCAATCAGAACTTCTATTACGTAATAACCACTGCCAGTATAAAAGCAAGGATCTCGTGTAATCGCGCTCCTCTCTTTTGTCTACCTGCCTTCATCATGTGATCAACCTGCTGCAACGCTTTCAATGTTTGTCTTTGTGTAGTGTCCGTCAAGATGTCGCTTCTTTTATATGTGTCTGCTTACGTGTTTCTAACAAATAGATGTAAAATATAAAGTGATTCACCAGTTACACTATGCGTGCTTCAAAATAAAACATGAAACTCAATTCTAAAGATGTTTTCAATAAACCCGATATGACAACAAACCAACACCGGTCAACGCTACTACAATACGTTATATATATATATATATATATATATATATATATATATATATATATATATATATATATATATATATATATATATAAAATTCCTTTTTATGAACTAAAAGCCTATAACCATGGAATTTGGAAAACAAGTTATTTTGCTGAGCAGAAATCAGCTTAGAAGGGGGTTTTCAAAAATTGAATCACAAAGGGTTACTGGGTTATTATAGATTTAAAAAAAAAAAAAAAAGAATCTCATTTTTTCAACTAATTAACCTACAGACTTAAAATTTGGCAAGTATGATTTTTTGTTGAGCGTAGATGTGCTAAAAGCAATTTTTTTGTTTACTTGAAATTCACTTAAAATTACCTCATAAAAAATTTCACTATTCATCAATCTCTATTTATTTATTTTTCAATTCATCCGTGTGAAGAACATGTATACAATCTAGTATATCCCTTTTAGACCCAACCCGCATGATCGTTCGGGTTAGATATTCTTATATGTTTTTGCTGCTGGAATAGTCGTATGTAAGAAAATCGTGAATCTAACGATTGAGCCGGTTTGCAGAAAGTGCAAAGTGTTACTTTTTATCAACAAAAGATGGTTGTGGCCCATGTTTTACTTTCTGCTGCAAATCTTGCTTTTTTTTCAAATACGATGAAAACACGTCTTCTTTTTATCTGTTGTAAAAAGGTAATTATGGATATATTTCTAATGGCTTAAATACAAATTTTTGTATTAATGTTTAAATAATTGTAAAATAGAAAAAATATTACTTATACTCTATTAATGTTGCCTGATCTTGCGTGATTTCGTTACCTCACGATCGTGCGCGTTGGTTGTTAGTTGAGTAACTGCAGCTGTAATGGTAAGTACTTGCCATGCGAATTTTCTTTTCTGTTTCAATAATTTTGATGGAAGTCAACAAAAAATGAAATAAATAGTTATATAAACAATTAACACATTTACTTGGGTGTCGTCATGCATGAGTTCTTTTTTTTTCTTTCTCTCGCTCTTCTTTGCAATTAAATTTCTTTTTCAAAGAATTGTTGAGGACAATGACAGGATATCTGCATCCATGTTTACCCCCCAAAAAAAAGAAATTCTGGGTTTTCCTGTGGGAGTTAATATGGTATGGTTTAAATGTTTTATTTTTTTAAAAAAAATAATTAAACTTTCTGATACATTTTACTATTTTTCATGGAATACTGTGCTAACTTTTAACCAAAAACTTTTTCAGGTGTCTAAAAGGAGAAGAATTCTCGACCAAGAAGAAATTTTACAATTGATGTATAAATCAGATTGAACATAGATCAGGACTTAGTGATCTCTCGGATGATGACAATGTTGCTGACAAAACATATGAATCGCGTATACTGGAAGGAGAATCAAGTTCAGATGAGACCGATGAAGAAAAATAGGAAAATATTTAAAATGGAAAGACAATTTTGAATCATTCTTTACCATAAAAGTTTCTTGAACACATTTATTTCATTGATTTCCTTCCTTTCTCAGTGGCACGACCCCCCCGGGGTGGGCCTTGGTCTTCTCAAGAAGCCTTTTCCAGGTCAGCCTTCTTCCTGCCAGCGTTCTCCAATTCCTAGTTAATAAAACTAGGATATCTTTCTCTAGGCCATCAACATTTCATTGATTTATCTGTTGCAAATTCTTGGTTTCTGTGCAAACAAGATGCAATATCAAATAAAATTCCTCCAAAAATCAAAATGGATCGCTTGAAATTTAAGTTAGAGATCATTGAAGCGTTAGCAGACTCTCCGCCTACTAACAAAAATATTTTAACTTATGATGGAGATAACAGTGCTGTAATTCCACTCGCAAGAAGATCGAAGTGCCATAAACCACCTGCTATACATGCCATGGCTTTTATCCTGGGCATTAGTGGATAAAAGGCTTGACATGTATAGCCATTTTCGATGTGTTGATGACATTTCAAGGCCTTGCATGTGCAGATTTGAAAACTACGAAAGCAGTTCGAAAACACGTGAAAATGCAATGGTTATTTATACTTGTCAAAAACAAAACATGTTTTATAGAGATTTTCACAGAAAATAAATAATGAGTTAGTAAAAGAATCAGTTATACATCAATAATTTCCTTATCGGTAACAATTTTATTTGAATTAAGATTGTTTCTTCTATCAACTTAGAGCTAAAAATGTCTAACGCTTGAAATTTCATAGGTGGCCTGTTTCACAGATAAAACCCAAACCGCACGATCGTGTGGGTATTGTTTACGTTCAGGGGGGAGCGGTAACTTAATTATTATTTTTTCCATTGTTATTAGATTCCACACAGTATTAATAACCAGAAGAATTTAATATTTAAAGATAAAAATAATTCGAGACTTTAAGAGTTATATATATATATATATATATATATATATATATATATATATATATATATATATATGAGACATTTTCACGGGAGAATTAAGACATTTTTTTCAATGATAATCTTTTAATTTTTCAGTCATTGAATGGATTAATGATGAAATGTGTTGGATTGCTAATTGCTCCTTTATTTTACACATATCTACAAGTATGACACCAAAAACAGTACAAACGCGGAAAAGCAATGCAAGGAACAAAAAAATTTATTTGTTTCACTTCGGAGATCTTAGCTTTTATAGTTTCTTCAGCCAGAAACTTTTTGAATCATATGATTTCCGTTAATAACTTCATTTGGAATGATGCAATATTGCATCATCTTGATTCGAAAAAAGCCGACGTGGCAAGTTGTCGGAGATAAACTTGTAGTTAACAGTATATTTCCCGTTAGGTAGGTAAACTAAAAAATTAACTATCTCGCGAAATCTTGGAAGCATCAAAGGCATTATGAATTAAATGAAATACCTCTAGAGAAAACTCAAATGGTACATTATAAACAGGGTGATTCGCTATTGGATCAACAAACTTTCAGAGTCGTTAGGGGTTGCAGAGTTACAGAGGCCACTCAGAATCCAATAGGAATGCAGGGTCGCAAATGCCGTAGTTCCAACCTGTGGTGCAAAGAAGTAGAGAAAAAGAAACTGAAACAGCAATACATTAATGGACCAGATAATATGTTGCTGAAAGTTTGTATTACATTAGATGATCGAAATTACAGCTATAAGCCGTCTGACAGATCTGACAGTGGCAGTGCTTGGAATTCCTTACGCTCTCTAAGATTACTGGCTTCTCACGTATCCCCCCTGCAGCTCTCCAAACTCCCATGTGACCAGAACCAGACACGCGTCAACTTCTGTTCATACTTACAAAGGTCGTGTGATGGGAAACACGCCTGTTCGAGTAACATTCCTGGTACAACCAATGAGTGGTGTGCCCATTATAATTCGCAGCTCTATACACGATCAGCATGCCAATAAGTTCTTCATTGGAATAGGAATTCATTCTACTACCCCAGGAAACGCATCACAAATGACGACTTTCAATAGGATCTGTTTCAACGAAACCTTCTGTTTAGCGCCATCTACCACAAGTCTGCTCGGAAGAATCTTCCTAATCGTAAGGAATTCTATGCAGTGTCACTGTCAGGCCTATCAGGCGACTTTTAATTACTATTGTAGTACAACCATTCAATATAAATAGTTTTCTGTCCCTTTGATGTTTATGTTGGTTTTGTTCCTTTTCTCTGCTTTCTTACACTACAGCTCACAACTACTTCGTTTGTGATCCTGCATTCCTGCGTGATTCCGAGTCGTCTCTGTACCCTCTCTACACCCTGCAAGTTTATCGGTCTGGTAACGAATCCCCCTGTATACGTTACCGGCAAAGTTTGAAATCCGACATTTTATGGAATGCTTAAGCATTATATATAATGCAAAAACTAACCGGCATCGAATAAAACGCTTCCTTTTTCCCATATTTCCTAGTAATTCGATAGAATACCAAATGAGAAACCGGCAAATTAAGAAATATATCTCCGATTTGTTTCGAAAATCATGTGATTTTTAAAGTGCGCTTCAAGCTCAAACTTTGCAAGTTGCCCATTGCGGTTTGTTAGAGTGTAGGGCAGCGATGCACATTAAATCTGTCGAGAGTTGAAACGTCCTCCCGTTGGTGTGGTGTTATAGTTAGGAGAGGGGTGCCAGCTCAGGTCACTTAACCATGGTTCAAAATTACGTGGTCCGTCGCCAAAAGCCCTCGTGTAGCTGAACAGTGCGACGTTAATATTCAATAAATCAATCAGCGGTTTGTTAGAAAGAGTGTCAAACTACTCAATTTTACTTAAATTTGCACAGCAATAAATTAGTTCTTCCACTGTAATGTATGAAAATGCAGGAGCCAGTTGTAGAGCTAGAGAAGGAGTCATGGTCTATAGACATGAAAAAATGATTCGACGATGAACTGTCCAAAATTACAGTTAAAATGCTGCAAAAAAAACCCCAGTTTTCTTTTAACCGAAACTGCTTACCAGAAGTTAATAAAGGGCGTATACAAAAAGTCGAAATGAATATTAAGAAGAACCCCAGGGACTGTTGGTTGCTAAATCGCTATGATGTGATGATTATGAAAAACAAAAGTAAAAACAGTTATCCTGTTATTTTTTTAAAGTTTTTAAAAGAAATTTGTTTGTTTCTTTTGATAAGAAATACATACATTTTGATTTGTACAACTTTAATTTTTTTAAAAGTATTTTTAATATTTTTAATGGTAACTCTCATAAAGTTTTACAGAACAACATTTATATTTTTTAAAATACACGTCATTAGTATAATTACCATTTCAGGATCTTTATTCATTCTTTGCCCAAATAGCATTTGTCATTCTATAGCATGCTTAGGTATTCTTAAGTAGTAATAAGTAGTAATATAATTCTCATATTTCGTACTTTGCCTAAAAACGTCTGGCATTATATACAATGCCTGGGCATTCTATAGAATGCCGGATTTTCATACTTTGCCGACAACATATATACGAGGGCTGTACATTTAATAAAGGCAACTTGCCCTAAAAACTCGCAGACGAGCGTGCATGCGCAAATAGGATATTGGAGCGGTGAGGTGGTCCTGTTGTCGATGTGAAGAGTGCAAAAAAAAAAAAAAAAAAAACAGTCGATCTTTTTAGAAGGGTAGGTGCCGTGTGGCGTTAAAATGAAGAGAGTTTCGTTTCCATCGCTATACGAGATGTTTTAAAACGGTGATCGGCAGTAGTTGCGTTAAATCGAGGTTGTCCGTAGCAAAAATGCAACAGAATGTTTTCGAGGCTTAATAGAAGCCAATACCGAAAATGTATTACCATATAAGACAGCTGCCCAACCGGTGAAAGCGTTTCGTTCGGGTTGGAATAACAATGTGGATTTGTAACGCACAGATTGGTCCTCCGCTCCTCAAGATCAAATTGAAATCTTGAGTAGTTACTTTTACGTAGACCATCAATGAACTGTCCAGTAACTATTCTTAAGGTATCCGACTATGTTCGGAACCATGATTTTAAAAAAAACGCATGATTGGATAATTTTCATGATATTTAGTGGCACGGCACTTAGATTGAAATACATGTATAAAATTGTTTTAAGGACATTTTGACAAAACAAAATTATTTAAATACAATATTTCGGCAAAAAAAAATGAACTTAGAATAACCTTTTTTTCAAAATCTCTTTTTGTGAAAAATGCTTCTAAAATAATAATACTTCGCTTATATAAAGTAAAGACTTCTCCAGACAGTCTGAACTATGATTTTTTAAAAAATTCACAATTTTTTCAGAGTTACAACCAAGTGAAATAATTATCAGCGTTTTTTTCTTAAGATTTATCCCCCTCTGTTGTCGTAAAACATTGATAAACCCACTTCTAAGTTATATATTTCAAAAATTCTAGTTGAGCCTCTGCACAGAGGTCTGATCTATATACAGGCAAAATATTATTAAAATAGAAACATTTTTCATAAAAGGAGAATGTTTTGAAAATGGGTCATTCTATGTTCATTTTTTGTCAAAATATTGTACTTAAAGAATTTTTTATTGCAATACTATTCTTAAAACAATTTTATATACATTTTCTAATCTAAGTGACACTAAATATCATAAATATTATACATTTACACGTGTTTGCAAAATCATGGTTCCGAACGTAGTCGGATACTTTAAAGGATGGTGTGGCACACAATACAGAAAGGCCTGAATACAAGGAAAATTACTGCTCGCTGAGTTCCACAACAACTCACCAAGGTGCAGAAATGACATTGGTATATAATGGCTGGTATTCACCTGGAGAGATATCGGAATGGAGACGCAATATCGCAGCGTATTTTCACCTTTGATCAGACGTGGGCTCGGGCCTATGGACCTGAATTAAAGCGTCAATCAAATGAAGTCACCGAGGTTCACAACGTCCCCGAAAATTTTGACAGGAACTCAGTAGAGGGCAGGTCATATTTGTAGCACACGACTAGAAGGGTGTGACTCTTACGTATGCTGTGCCTGCAGGACAAACTGATACACTAGTATTAAAGATATCTACAGCACTATCTGCGTCCGGCTATGCAATGCAAACGTCCACTGTTAAAACAACATTCCTATCTCGTTACATGACACAATTCTCGTTTTCATAACGCAAACAACATCACTCTCCTTTTGCGATAGTGATATGGAACACCCTCCCTACTTTCTTGACATGAGTCCTTGTGTCTTTGATCTTTTTGTTAAGTTGAAGTAACCTCTCCGAGGTTACCGATTTCATGATGCTTCATCTGTATGCCGCGCATTAGGGCATTCCGTCGCTGACATTAACGATCAACATCTTGCCAGTGGTCTTCCACTACTTCCCGACATTTGGTAAATGTTTTGCTGTTGATTTCATAGAAGGAATGTAACGTAATTATACTTGTAAGTTCATTAAAAATTGATTTATACCTATATGTTGCCCTTACTTAATTTACAGCTCTCGTAGAAAATCTATTATTCATATAAAATTATTCAATTTACGTAATATAATAATTTGAATCATGATACAAATTTTTTTATCAAAACCGCACTTTAATTTATAAACTCTGCTTTATTTGAATAGCTATAAAATTTTTATTCTATTATTTACATATAAATAGCTTTATAGTATTTAACTTACTATTCATCTTTATGTCGATTATTTTTTCTCTAATACCTAGTACCAATTCTTAACGATTTGGCATTGTTTTGAATATAATAAAAAATATTATGTTGTGTTCTTAAAAACTAAAGAAATATTTTCTCAAGAAAAGTAAAAGAAAAAAACAAATATAATTACAGAAAATATTAAGTTTCATCCACAAGATAGATACATGTATTTTAGAAGGTCGAAAAATTCGATAAACATCACAGGAATATTTATCTTAATAATTTAATGCATATATCTCTTTGAAAAATGGAGCAGTATGACAAGCAGTCCATTAAAATCCCCAGCTGCATTGCCTTTTGCAGTTCATCTATAACTTTTGACAGTGTATTTTCGGTTATTTATATTGTCAAAATAGCAGATTTAATGGGTTTTTCCAACGTCGAACTCAGTATTCTCTTTGATATTCGAGATATGAGACATTACCATTCTAAAAAGCACGTTAATAATTTTTTTCTTTACATAAAACAAATTTGATTTCTCCTGGATAAATTTAGTTAATTGTATTGGTTTCATTTAATGTAACTTTATATTGTTATAAAAAATTTTCTCTTAGTAGGAGTCTTTATTTATTTCTTGAAGCAATTTATTCAAAAATGTTATACGTGTGAGAATTATATTAACGTGGCGCTAGAAAGCAAAACGAGGGCTAATGGCAACGGAACTCGTAATTCTGATCCTCGGTCACGACGCCTCAGTTGGCACTTCTATCTCAAAACTAACCTCACCAAGCTAAAAGAAGGACTTCCAGCCTAAAATACACGATTGGACTTTAATGGCACCAGGGCTCGATTACGCAACTCACTGGTTAAAAGTTATTGACCATAACCACTTGGCTACTACGGTCACTCCAGTATCTTAAGAACGTGAGAGTTCTACGTTTTTTTTTAACAAAGTATACAGGGTGATTCGGTATCAGACCGACAAACTTTCAGGGTGTGTAGAGGTTACAAAAACGACTCTCGGAATCACATAGAAATGCAAGGTCACAAATAGCGAGTTATGGTCCAAAGAAGCAAAGAAAAAGTACAGAAACATCAGCATATTAATGGGACAAAAAGGCTTTATTAAATTGTTGTACTACAATAGAGGGGCTCGAAATTAAAACCTGAAGTCATCTGGTAAGTCTGACAGCGAAGCTGCATGGAATTCCTGACTTTCTGGAAGATTCCTCCTGGCATTCTTTCGGTAGATGGCGCTGAACGGAAGGTTTCGTGAACACCAATCGTAAATAAAAGCTTTCATTAAGATACATTATAATATTCCCCATAAAGGCTGTTTTAATAATCAGATACTAGAGAAGCAAGTTAATCCTCATTCAAAACACTAAACTCGAGATTGAAATCTCTTGGAAACAGGCTATATCTCAGTGCTTCTCAAACTTTCAATAACCGCGACCCAATCTTCAATCATAATTTTAATCGCTTCTCCCATACAATAATTTTTCATTGTAAACACATAAGAACGTTAAAGCTACAATACAACATTAATTATAAACTATACAAACTTTAAAATATAAGTATTACATTTTGTAAATGACTAGCCCATGAGATGCACTAGTAATTATTAAACTTGTTTTTAATTTAATATTCATAAATTAACTATCAAAAACTTTGTGAAGTACTGATCCGTTTACAAGTATATTGTATCAGTGTAAATGTGCATTTAATTTTTATTTTGTCAGTATGTGAATCTTGTTTTCCTTCCTATTCTTTAACTCTGCATGCATTATCGCGGGTTGGTGTGGTTTGGTAGTTAGGAGAGGGAGTGCCAGCTCAGGTGTCGTCCATGTCACTTGACCATGGTTCAAAAATACGTGGTCCGTAGACAAAAGCCCTCGTGTAGCTGAACAGTGCGATGTTAATATTCAATCAAGCATTATCGCGGGTATCAAACAGTACTACTGTGAGGCATGCTGAATCATATTGATAGATTCGTTGGCACGATATAGCTAAAAGTATATATATATATATATATATATATATATATATGTGTGTGTGTGTGTCAACCCCTGCTCTATAGTATTAAATAAAGCAGAACTGCAATTTTTAACGCCCTAAATTATTACAGGGCAAGTGTGTAGTGTGTAATATAAAACAGAAAACATAATTCCGAAGATTTAAAGATACCTTTTCGAAGTTTATAAAACAACTTTAGCTACCCTAATTTCAAACTTAATCTTATTGAAGTATCCGAAGAAACCATATGTAAGATGACAATTAAATAACTTCACTTGCACAAACAAAAATGCATCCGAGAAAAACAGCGAAAAATACTTCTGAATAATCAGAGTTTGACAAATCCCTCGTCACCCAACCAGATGACAGGGCCTTAAATCAATACCCAATTACAATTCTACAAACGAAATCCGTAATTGAATAACTTAACAGTATTATTTTCCAGAAGTCCATTAGCAGCAGTGGTACACGTATCCGATGCTATTTAACAAAATAACACACGTTAATGAGTTTTGTTCAGTGAAATAAAAGAAACCCTACCAGTGCTGTAGCAAAGAAGACATTGCAAACGATGGCAGAAATAGAAACGAGATTTTCTCTGTTCTTAAATCCAATTAGAGGTACGCGGGATGGTGGTACGCACACACACAGTACGCTTACTTTTCTCACCCTTCAGACCACCCATTAAGAACGTGTTCACGATAGAATAAAATAGTCTGATTTGTTGAGTCTAATTAGAACACAGACTGCAGGAAAAAAGCCAGTGCTTCTGTAAGTCGGTTTGTGGAAAATCCATAAGGGAGAACTCTGAGAAGGCATCCTCTATTTTCGTTCTCTAAACCTTTTATTTCATCCTCAGCGTCTAACTAGGTAATGGTGTTATTGATGTATCGAAAGAAGGAAACTTTGAAGTTAAAAATTTAGATAGGAGTGTATTAGTTGAGTCTCTCTCTTTTTCTTGGATTAAAAAAGTTTCCTTAATGTGTTATGAGAATTCTTGGTACTTACGGACTACCACAACCCCATTGGAGACATGGAATGAAACAACACGAATTCTAAAAATGGAATACGATGAAGGGAATATGTAGCACGTAGTCGAAAAACACTAAGTGAAAAATAATCTATAAAAGAAATAAGAACTAATTTTTATTATTATTAATTTTATATTGCATTATCGTTGTTATATACAATAATTATTATATGCAATCGAACCTCCACATTATGAACCTCTATATTGAGAATTTTTCTATGTAGCGAACTTTTTCCTGGAACCAAGAACATTTCATGATATTATTCGTAAAATAACCTCTCAATAGCGAAGTGCCTTTTTTATGTAACGAATTTTTCTCTTGTGATTCAATTTTTTTCTCACTTTTTTTCAGTATTTCATGACATTTCAAGTTATTCTTTCTTTTAACTCATTTAATGGTGGTCATAAATCTTGAACTGGTTTCATTAAATGCCAAACTCGCCGAGAGAAATAGAATTTTGGGTGTTTCATCCATGAAGTGCAACCTTTACATTATCCAGTTCACTGCAAACATCTTCGATATCCCCTTACACCCTCAGTGAAGTTGTTTCGTGTCCCCGTGTCCTTGAACTAGTCTCCGTTTATTTGTAGTGTTGATCAGTCACACTGGTAACTTTGTTTCTTGTAGCTCGTAAATCTCAAAACGTCAGCGTTTGAGCATCAAAGAAAAAAATTAATTCTTCTGGAATTGTGGATAAAGGCGTCAAGAAACTTTCCTTACCGTTTTTCTTTCTTTCTTTTTGGTAGGTAAGATATATAAAAAAATATTTTTAATTTACAAAAGAGTATGAGAATACTTACTTTTTATAAAAAATATAGCCTTTGTTAATTTTACTTTACGTGGTTTATAAAAAAAATTAAAAGATGAACCTCTATATAACGAACTTTTTTCGGGATTTAGCGACTTCGTTATATAGAGGTCTGACTGTACAACAATTATTATATATAATGCTACCCATCCAGTATGATGGATATGACACTCGGCCTGTCGTCAAGTGGACTCGGTTTCGAATGTATCTTTGGAAAAAGAAGACGGACTTTTGCCTGAAATGGATTCCCGCCTCGAATGGAAAGCAGTGCACCTCTACTGTTCTATTCTGTGATCATAGTGTGTAATAAAAGACTATTCTTCTATGTTTGTAACGTATGTTTCTATTCATCTATCGCTCGTTTTTAGTATGTATCTTAGAATGAAACGCACGCCAACAACAACAATATATATATATTTTTTATTATTAATTTTATTATTTAAGAATTCAGTAAATCCCAGATTTACATTTTAATATTCGGGCTTGGAATATCAACGAATGGTTAGGCTTAGAATGGCGGTAAGCGGAGCAGTATGAAACGGAGCACTTAGTCGCCAATTCAGCGCCAACTACACTTACGAGATCAGCGTTACCAACAGTTAGTTACCTTAAAAGTTGTTAGAATTGCGATTGTACGAAAGTACTGAATTCTTTTATAATAAACGATACTTCACATATGAAAAGATATAATTTACTATACAAATTAAGTTTTTTTATATATACACAGAGACCTCGGAGGAGGATACACTGTTTAAAAGTGCAATTTTTCTAAAGATCGCTGAGACTAAAATCGTTTGGGTGTTGGAGAAAGAAAAGGTGTGCAACATCAAAGTCGTTTTCAGATTGGACTCAGATCTGTTTTCCCCAAACATGAGAGAAGAATACCCGGTCTTTCTTTTTTGGAAGGTACAATATCCTATCTGGGCATCCCGGTCACTCTGTTCATCAAAATTGACGAGTATTGTCGGGGAGTATTCGACTAATGAGTCGACGTCACAGTGAAGGAATAATTTTTGCCATTACCTTGCTACATCGCGTATCTCTGTGAATTCGGGAATTAAGGTCTCCTATCATACGGCTTCTTACTTTACTTTTTGAAGTTACCAATCTATTACAAACTAAGAACAATATTATAATAGAAGTAAAATAATTGAGAAGGATATCCATATCTACATTTTTGAATAAAAAGAATCCCTTATACCTTTTGCTCTTTACGTAAATTCTTGTTCCTTACACAATTTAAGGTTTTCCATGAACATTCATATACAGGTGTCCCTCGTATAAGATGGTACTTGTAAGACACGAGGTTTCGGTAATATACCGCGCACAAAACTTAAATTTAATATTACACAGTTTTGATATAACACGATTTTGAAAAATTGAACATCCTTTCCGTTCAATAATGGAAATTTCCATCTTGATGATTTTTTTCCAGTTGTTTTTAACAAAGAAAATTCCAAACTTTATTGCTTCGGAAGTACGCAGGGAGAAATCTATAAGAGAATTACACAGAGTTCTTCATCGAAACATTCAGATGATTGTAACTATGTTAGATGACTTTTGTAATGGTAAGGAAATATCTAGTGAAGGGGAGTTTTTTTTTTTCAACCAACTTTGAGACAAAATAAAATAGATTAGCTATAATTACTGATGATGAAAATTAATTTTGTGATCCTCTAATAAAACATTTCTATTTATTTTAAAATGATATGATCATAATTATTTTTTGAATATATTTTTATTGCATTTTTTAAATTGAAAACTTGAAGTTAGTTTTCTTTTTAACACATTTTTATAAGTTTCACTTGTATGTAATGGAATCTTTGAACTCGATTTTAACCACTTTAAAAGGTCAAATGAATTCAAAATTTTGTACACTTGTCAAGGACCGATGGCAATACAATAATTTCACAATTTTGTTTCATTGTCCTGATCAAGATCCTCAAAAATAAGGATTTTAAGAATTTCTAGATTTGGCGACTAATTCATTATATCGTTTTCAGATTTGGCAACTAATTGCATAAGCCATTTTCAGATTTGGTGACTAATTCTAAATTTAGCGACTAAAATATTAAGGTGCAACCTTAAAACAACAACTAGGCTTCTGTTAATACAAATAAAACAAAAATAGTGTTCTTTCTTATCATAATATGTATAGTTTTTCTGAAAATGTAAATAAAAAAAAAGACTCGTGCATGTGAATAAAACTAATTTATATTCTAACTACTAAATATATATTTTTTTATAAAACAACACGTTTAGAAGTGATGATACGAATTAACATTATAGCAAGGTAATAGTACGATTGACATTTAATATTTCTACTTAATACACTTTTATTAGTTAGACATGTATCTATAGAGACGGAATCTTTGAAATCTAACGACATGGGACTCATCCCGTAAACGGAGAGAATAAATACCCTTCAGATCCGTTAAATAATATCCTTTGAAGAGCAAGACTTGATTCCGGCTCCAAATATCAAACTCAAGGATAAATTCAATAATGAATAAATGATAGTTTAAAAAACTAAAAAAAACAGGCTTTTATTGTAGATCGAACTAAAAAATGAAAACTAAATTATAGTTTAAAAAAATAATAAAAAAACACGCTTTTATGGTGAATCGAACTAAAAAGTAAAAAAAAAATTATTCTTAATATAAGAATAAAATGATTAACGAGAAAATTAATGTCATTTGGGTAAAAGATTGGAGTGCTTTGTACTTCATTTTTACACTAACTCAGCATTTCGGAATAGATCTAGTAAAAAATTGTAACACTTAATATAGAGCCCCCCAGGCTCTTAAACCAATGACAATAATTTTCTCCTTAATCATTCTTTCTTATATTAAGAATTATATTTTTACATTTTAGTTCTATTCACTATAAAAGCGTGTTTTTTAGTTTTTTTTTTAAAAACTATAATTTATTATTGGCATGTTTTATTGGATCGAAACTTCTGCTATCCTAAAATTTTGCATCTCAAGATTTCATTTCTATGTAACACGATAGATATACATTGCCTTGGTTTATATAATATTATTTCAAAGTTTCGTATAACACTGTTTTGATACAACACGGTTCATATTCCCGTGATTTATATTATGTACATACATAATTAATTGAATAAGTAAATAATAGAATAATTAAATTATTTTTATTATTATAGTGTATTACTTAATTATTATACTATTTATATCAATATAATAAGAATTAAAATAAATAAATAAAAAAGCGTTTTCAATATAGCACGGTTCAAATTAATCGTGTTAAACGAGAGACTTTTGTAAGTATAAATATGTACTTGCATGTATCATTGAACAATTTATAGATCTGCTGCATTATTTCAAAGAATATGTACGAGAAGTACTTTTATTTCAGTACTTTTAAATTCATTTTAATTAAAACTGTATTGCTACATAAGATCGTTAATACTTTATGGAAATGAGTTTGATAGTTAATTTTGATCAATAAATACCGTATTTTTTGTGGCAATTTGCTTCTATCTGATAACCATGATTCTTGACAACAGCTTTAGCTAGAATTTTTCATGAAAGTAAACTTTTTCTTAGTACTGTCACGCAAATTTTACTCTATTTTTCTTGAACCATTTTGCCAAAGTCCCGTTCAGTGTTCTTGGATGCTGTTTACTCAAGGCTTGTTTTAAAAAATCGAAAGCCCAAAAGTCAATTGGAGAAGCATAGCTTAATTTTACACGCATTTCAACAAATTGAGATTCCTTTATTCCTGTTTCTGATTCTTCTTTTTGCTAAATGAGCGGCAGTTGACTTAGACGTGTGACTAGAGGCTTTGTCCATATGAAGCTCAACTTTATCAGTGTCTTTCCATATAACGTTGGAATTTCTTCTTCAAAAATTGATTCAAAATATTCCGCTGATAGTAGATAGAGTGTGTGTGAATTAACTTTGGATTTATTTGAGACTTTTTTGATTTTTAATTTGCTGTTATACGAAAATCCTATAGCTATCATGAATCCCTTTGAGAACTTAACTGTTCACTGACGAAGCCATTTCGTACGGTCATTCCCGTCTGTTGAGCAATAGAAAATTGATCTTTTATTACAGTCACTTAAATATACCCATGCTTCATCGAGTGTTACCACAAATTTCTATTTCTCAGCAGCTAGATTTGTTTTTACAATGTGCTTTGCTTTCAGAAATATGTTTTAAAAAAGGAGAGAAACTTTAGGTTTAAACATCTTTTTTAACTTTAAATTCTTTTGAATGATTGTAATTACAGTTCCAGCAGACATTCCCCGTTTCAATACAATGAATCTTTTAGTCGCTGGATTTTCTTTTAGGAGCAGAAATTCACTTCCTTGATAGTTGCCTGCATTTGAACATTCTTAGGATGAAGTTTCGTGGTCAGGTTGTCATTTTTAGTTTTTGCTAGACGCGTCATCCCTTTCAAATTTAATCTAATATCTAATATATATTATAAATGCGAAAGTTTGTAAGTATCTTTGTGGGTCTTTCACGCAAAAACAACTGAATGGATTTTAATGAAACTTTACAGTAATATAGCTTATACATCAGAATAACACATGTGCTAAAATTTATAAAGATATTGTGAGAAGTTTTCAAAATATAACGACAATTGTCAAGAAAGTAGGAAAAAATTCTGCCATTTGCAAAAAAGCTCGTGACAGCATTCATCTTTCTTTTTTATCCCTTCTGTTTTGTCTACGCCATACCTCAGTGCACTTTCGCTTTTCATTGATTCCCTTCAGCAGTGTCGTCACTATTTTTATTTCATAATAAAAGGGAGAGGTGGTGGCAAGATTTTAACATAAAATAGATACAACAAAAAGTAATATTAATGTATTACACTTCCTGATATAAATTATTTACACGATTTTAAGCGTTCATTACACAAAATTTGTAACTATGACAGTGGAAGGAAAACTATGAAATTAAAATAAAATATCAAAATGTTTTTATCATTTAGTTTTTTTCTTTTTGAATGCTTTTTTTTTTCAGTACATGTAAATATATATCTACGCTTCCCCATAATGTTTATATATATATATATATATATATATATATATATATATATATATATATATATATATATATATATATATATATATATATATATTTTATTTATATATATATATATATATTTTTATATATATATATATATATATATATATATATATAAAGTATTTTTATTAATTCATTACTAAATTAATTATTTGTTAATTAAAAAAGTACATTGTCTATTATTTTGGATAAAAATACATTTCAGAGACTTTTTAAGCTAACTAAAGAATCGTTTTCTTTTTATTGTTTCACATTAATAATTTTTTAACTAATGCAATATTGTTTTTTAAAAGTCATAGATCGAAATTTGAAGCTATATTTTATCTGTGAGGGGGAAGGGAAGAGGAAACAGTAATTTTACACTAAAAAAACCGTGTTATGCCGGGCTAGAGGGAGGGGGAAAAAAACCTGTCTTAAATCGAAAATATGTGGAACAAATTTCGAAAAAGGGAAATTTAATGAAATAATTTTAGAAATCACTCACATTGCGCGCGTACAAACACACACATAATTGCTGGCGTCATGAGGGAAAGAGAAAGCCCGTGCAAAGCCGGGCCATGCAGCTAGTATGCTATAAATACCTTTGATTGAAATGCAATAACCGAGATTTTTATACCGCTTTTTAATTTGCTGATTTGAATATTTCTCCTTGGAAAGCGTAATTACCAAATCTTTGAGCCATATATAATTTTTAGGAGCCATTTTTAAAATAAAACTTTTCTTTTACATTCCAATGAAAGGAAAACATTAACAGACGATTATACTGAAGTTACCAATGTTTTATCTCAAAATGCAAACGAAAAAATGAGTTAGAAAATCATTTCTGCAAAGAGTGAACGACCTTCTGTATTGTAATTGATAAATAAAATCACATAAAAATAACTATCTGAATCTGCAATACGTATTTTGTTCAGAAAATGTTTGGAAATTTCAGTGGTTTGTTTCACTTTGTTAGATTCAGAGTTTAATAATTTAATTCATATTAAAAATGAAGAAAGAGAAAGTTATACTTTATTTGTATACATCATTCAATATTTCCTCTTTTTTTTCTCTCTTGAAAAAAAAATTTTTTTGTGTAAATCGACTGCCTTTCATACACACAGGTAAAGATTATCTATACATAAAGTTAAATTTTATACCTTTACACATGACTTTAACATTACAAGAAAATAATATTTAATTGAATACTGGTTAAAAGTTATATTGTCAGTGGCAAAGTGTTTACACAAAGATCTGAAATATTACCGAAATATCATTGCATTGAGGTTCCTCTTATTATTTACATTTTTAAAAATTTGTCATTTTTATGTACTTACACAATTGAATTGAAATTTAAAAAATGTATGCATGCTCACATAGTTTTCTTTTTCTTTCTAATGAGGCAGCAGATTGGTAATTACCATTGCAGACCTAGTACATTCCCTGGGACTGGTATCACTTTTTAGTGTGGTACCCCATTGGTATATATCAATTCCCACAATGTAATTTTGATGCCCTGTCTCTTCCCTAGAGGGAGGCACCTGACCACTGACGATGCGAAACTGTACTGAGAATTTAATTTTTCCGAGAGCACTCAAGCCAAACAAGCACTCCAGGGATCTTTAACACGCCACATAATCATCCGACATGGACGCTGTCGATTTTTTGCATTATGAAAATCCACCAACTTGGGCCGGATTCGAAGCCGTAAAATTGGGCGTGCAAGATCAAAGCCTAAATAACTATAATTGAATTTAAATTTAAAATTGCTCAATACAGGCATGAAGAATTGAATTTAAATTTTAAAAAGTTATGTTTGTTTGCATAGATTAAAAGTATAAATTAGTATGAAAATTGAAGTTTATATTGGCCTAATTAAAATGATTGCATTATTACATTAAAATCATTCAAAAACAGACAAAAACCACTGCAGCTCCTCTACTGGTTACAGAACTGGAGCAATATTATTAATTATATTTGCATTTCTCAAAAACGCAATCGTTGCTCTATTTTTAGCCTATCTTTGCAACTCTTTACAGGAGAAAAATAAATAAGTAAGCAAATGTAAGAAAAAGTAAGAATCAAAACCAGTTACTTTCGTAGATAATTGAGATTTTAATAATTGAAAGGACTTTCTGATTGGATTCAACTCCGAAGTGCAATTTTGAATCTCAGCAAGTAGAAACTAATTTCTGTTTCATCACTCAAACGAGACTGGCATGAATTATTCGAAATTAATAAATCGAAAAGTGTGTATCGGATTACCTCCTCTCAGGCGTCTGCGTTTTGGAATTTCTTTTCAATTTGCACCCTCTCATACCACTCCCTCAGCCACTGACAGTGTAAAAAACGTTTTTCGCACGTTCCATCTTTCCATTTTCCTAAAATGTCAGATAAACTTCCCCCCGCAGTTAAATGAAAGGAATTGTGTGGCCGAGATAACGCGGTGTGATTTGGATCACTTCAATCACAGTGATTAGGAACTCTTTCTGCGTTCGATGCGATGCAATTTTAGAAAGAGAAGTCTAATTTAGATAATGGTTACGACACGCGTCGTTGGTATATATATGCGTCGTCATTCTTTATCTTTTTTTTATGTATGCCTATTCCGTAGCCATATTCTTTTACCACCCCCAATTTTTTTAATAGTCTTCTATTGGAAATTGGTATGATTATGCTCGCTATCTGTCAAGCAGAAAAAATTCAGTGTCTTGATAGATCGAAATAGGCACTTATGTAGGCATTTTAAAGTTTTAATCTTTCTTGGAAAGTTTTAAATGAGAACCGTTATTTTGAACTGACAGTCACTGTAAGAGTAACTATTAAAATTGCCTTCATGCAAAATTAAGCACGTTAGGGTTATTTTCTGCCTTTTAAAGGTGAACTTGAAGAACAATCCTGTAATTTTAGGATTAAGTCGAAGAAAAAAAAGAATGCGTATCCTTAGATGAAGAGTTCCGTATTCGCACGACTGATTGCTTGTTTAAGGTATCCAACTACCCTAAAATTGTGAATTTTGCCGAAAGTTCACAAATTTTTTAATGATTTTATTTTGTAGGACATCTTATTAGATTTATAAAAATACAAAGTTTATTATGTTCCATTCACTAGAACAAACACTACGAGTGTTTTATTAAAAACAGATGTCACTGCTTTAAGGTATCCGACTACGTTCCGAACCGTGATTTTAAAAAAGCACATAAAAGGATAATTTTCATGGTATTTAGTGCCACTCAGATTAGAATACATGCATACAATTGTTTTAAGGACATTTTGACAAAAAAAATTATTGAAATATAACATTTTGGCAAAAAATTAACTTAGAATAATCTTTTTCCAAATGTTCTCCTTTTGTGAAAAATGGTTCTGTTATAATAATATTTTGCCTGTATATAGCTCCGACCTCTCTACAGAGGCTTAACTAGAATTTTTGAAAAATTCACATTATTTTGAGAGTTAACGCCAATTGAAATAATTATTCGCGTTTTTTTCTTAAAATTGCTCCCCTTTGTTGTCGTAAAATATGAATAAACCCACTTCTAAATTATATATTTCAAAAATTCTAGTTGAGCCTCTGAACAGAGGTCTGAGCTATATACAGGCAAAATATTATTCTAATAGAAGCATTTTTCACAAAAGGAGAACATTTGGAAAAAAGATTATTCTAAGTTAATTTTTTGCCAAAATATTGTATTTAAATACATTTTTTTTTGTCAAAATGTCATTAAAACAGTTTTATGCATATATTCTAATCTAAGTGGCATTAAATATCATGAAAATTATCCATTTATGCGCTTTTGAAAATCACGGTTTCGAACGTAGTCAGATACCTTAAAAGATACAAAACTTAAAGTAACTTTTAAAATTTTATGATATTTTAGGTGACTAAAAATAAAAGAAAAGAGAGATAATTAATATATATATATATTCTGAACAAAATAGTTTACTCAAAAAATTCCAAAAATTTTGCTCCGCATTTAGAAAGGAAAAATTGTATTTATATTGTTTTTTAAAGTATTGAAATATTTTTATACTGAAATTTTAGTTTAAAATCAAATCAAATTAGAAATTATATAAAAATATATGTCACATTCCCATTATAATAACAATTTATTATGGTAATATTTCCTAGGTATGTATAAATAAAAGGATATTAATAAAAATATTATTGTTAAGAAAAAGATTAATTAAATATGCTAGTTCTACTAAAGACCCATAGCGCGTTAATCGTGTTGATGCTCGAAAGTACTTAAGGTAGTGGTGGTTGAATAGTTAGAGTTGGACTACTAGCTCAAAATTCCTCTAGCCATCGTGTAGCTCCTAAGTGCGATGGTAATAATTAGTTAATCAATCAGATATGTAAAAAAATATATTCACAAAAATGGGATCAGAACATCTCTTATATTTATTTTTACATATTCGAAAAGTTGTTTTTGGAAAAAATATTTTCGACTACATTTCATCTCTGCTAAAATTTCGATGTGCTTAGAAAAGAAATACCTTTAGAATTAAGAAATGTGTTTTAAATTGTACTTATAGTTCATATTACACGTGACAGTAACGTGTATATTGTTCTTTGATTTGAGCAGTGATACAAGCAGTTTCTATTAAATTCTTGGTACGATATCTATTTTTAACCTCTTCATTGGTTTGCCGGTACGTTGTACCGACACTTATATTTTCTTCTTTCTATTTTTGATTTGCACTTATTCTAAATTCTTATGGTGAGATTATTAGAGCTAGTGTTTTAAGACATACAGTTTGCCCATGGTACTGAAATTCACGACTCGCTATTTTCTTTGTGGTGGAGGAAGGAGTTTTTCATTGAAGGCAGGAATTGGAATTCGTGAAAATATTCGTCAAAGAACAGGGATTGGCAAGACAATGTGCAATTTGTGGCTTGAGAAGAAATAAAAATGGAAAGGTAATACAAAAAAGCCGATATTATCTCTGTTTCCATTGCAATGTAAGACTTAGTATTACACAATGCTTCAAATTGTGCGTGCATATACATACGCACACACAGAAAACCCTTAAACGGTTGAAAAAAGGTACGAACATGAAATTTTTTTTTATGTCTAAGAGAGAAATTCTCTTAAGGTATATGAAACATTCTCTTTATAGCATACAAAGTGTACTTATAAAAATCAAGTATTTAGGGGCTTTTGTGTTCTACAATTATAAGATAAGAAATAATGTGAAAACTTTAAAATAGAAAATTTAAATATAATTTTTCCATTTTCGAATTATGTTAAGTATTATACATAGTTATATACAATAAAAATTGTGCCTTTCTTTAGAACATTGCAGCCAAAAAAATTGACCGCTTATATATATATATATATATATATATATATATATATATATATATATATATATATATATATATATATATATATTTATATATATATATATATATATATATATATATATATATATATATATATATATATATATATATATATATATATAAGAGGTTAAATGAACAATATATTAAAAATATATTCTTTAGAATTTTTCTCAGTATTACAAACAGAAAGGGAAAGGTTGAGTTGCCTTAAAACACTTTTCTAACCTCACGATTCACACAGTGTTCAATATTTACAGATACTGTAGAGTCCATCTCTTATATATACAATTATACATTTTTAAATTTTTGGTACCTCTCTGTCATATTTATACATAAACCTTTGGTTTTAAAAACATAGAAACGAATGATCTTATACATGATTCAAAACTCATGTAATTAGCTTTCAAGGAAAGTGCACTACGAGAAAACTTCTTTTTATGTATAAGTACATGGGGTAAGTGACATGTTGAGGTACAAATACTAGAAGTAGATGTGGAAGCGACGATAAATAATTTATTTACATTAGAGTGCTTCTTTTGAAGCCTAGTGACTGAGAGGTAGTATAACGCGCTTCCACGCCATGGGTCTGGGGTTCAAATCCCGGGCTAGGCATGGTCGACTCAGCCTTTCATCTTTTCAGTTGATTAATAAACGAGTATCAAGCTTGCTTGGGTTTCACGTCAGATCGACCACTAGACTAAAACATCTGCACATGCACCCCTGCGTCTAAATTCACGTAAATTGAGATAGACACATTAGGGTTTGGTCCTCATGGGATGTTGCGCCACTGAGTTCAGTTCAGAGTGTTTCTTTATATCAATATCAATAGTTCAAAGTTTCTCCCACAAACAATATTGCATGTTCAGAAAAACCAGTGGAGTGATAAGCACACATGTTCAAAAGCACGACGAAGCCGCGGACATCGAGTGATGAGGTTTTCAATAAAGTCAACCGTATCTTTATAAACCAGAAATTTCCCTCAGGACAGCCACTGGAAGCATACTTGTAATGAATGTGCAATTTCAATGATGTGCTGCAGATAATGTGCGTTTTCTTTAGGCGACTATTTGTTATACTTTTGTGATTCTAGGCATAGTTTGTGACTTTACATTCTTGTACGAGAATATTAAATGTACAGGTTTGCTTTAACTGTACTCTCTTTTTCACTCTATTTTAATTTATTCCGTGTGTTTGGAATTATCTTGGGTAGGTAAATTATAAAAGTTCAAAAGGATTCATTATGAGGTTATTCAATAGTAGCATATCCTGTAACAGTAGTAATTTTTTTTAAAAAAATAATCAAAGAATTAAAGTAACTTAGCAGATATAGTGACTAAAATCCACTATGATCCAATATAGAGTGCTCAATGTTAAAGATTAAACCAAATTCGCTGGATTCTGGGATGTGTTTAATAAGCCCCTCTTTAGTTAGTCTCTAACATTTATTTATTGATTTAGGTTAGGTTACACTAATATAATATGTATTATTAAGAAAAATAAAGGGTTAAAAACATGAACGGTTTTTCATAGTGACCATATACCATATACTTTTCTCACACGGGCTATATTAAAAATGAATAATTGCTAGAGAGCGTTTCTGCTGTTTGAGATAGTCAGTTACGCTTATTACGAAAATAGATATTACAGTACTAATTTGTATATTTATTAATATGAAAAATCTATTACAATATAACGTTAATTTAAGTCACATATTTTATTAATATAATGTTTGAAAATAATTATTATGCATTAAACATGATTATTAAATAAAAATAAATTGCATATGATGCATAATAAAGTACAGGTACTGGACAAAAATAGAAACACCTGTAAAAAGAAGAAATTATTTTATTAGTAAGGAATTGGGCCACCTTTGGCCTGAAGGACAGCTTTCATTCGGTGTGGGATTCGCAAATAAAGGTTCTGAACAAAGTTCATCGAAATTCGCACTTATTCCTCGTGCAGGGACGACGTTCCTAGTCGAGATAGTATGAGGGGAGGAGGAAACCAAGCCCGGACTTTGTTCTCTAAAAAACCCATAAACACTCAATGATGTTCAAATCAGGTAATATGGGGTTCAGTTCACTGCTTAAGATGTTCCACTTAATCCTCATGTTTGAACACAGAGAAACGCGTGAACAAGAGATTTGTCATCTTGGAACACAGCACGTTCATCCAGAAAAAGAGTCTGAAGCATAGGGTGAAGATTACCTACGAGAATGCTTCGATAATGGCAGCCTGTGATCATCTCCCTCAAGAACAACGAGAGGGAGAAATACACAGGAAGATATTGCGCCCCACACCATCACAGAACTTCCTCCATGTTTTACGGTTGGAACCAGGCAGTCAACATGAAATGCTTCTGCCGGTGTTTGTCATATGAGTACACATCTGGAGGCTTGGAATAATGTAAATAGCGATTCATCAAGCCAAATGAGTTTTTCCCATTGCAATTGTGTCCAGTTTAGGTGGTCACTCGGTACCACTCTAGCCTCTTCATAGAATTCCATGCCGAAACTAACGGTTTGAAATAGCTTCTTTACCATGAATGTTTGCAGCATGCAGCTCCCGTTAAATAGCTTTCATGGATACGGGGTTCTGAAGGTGGGTATTCATCTCGGACGTTATCTGCGGCAGTGTAGTCTTGCGTTTTCGGGCAAGTATCCTCTCCAACACCTGTCCCTCTCGGCCCTTCAAATTTGACTTTCGCCCACTTTTGTGCTTCGCAGAAGACACCTTACCCAAGCTTGTGTAGGCTGTTATAACCCTTTACATAGTGGTTCTTGAAACACCTACAAGGTTGGCTGTTCTGGACACGGATGCTCCAGCGCGAGGGGTGTACTTCAATTATCATTCCTCTATTCACGTCGGAGAGGTCGGATATTATCACGCTTTGCTAAGAACAGAATTTTCTCATATGACTGTCACACAGTCAAATACTTGACCGACATATTCCCTTTCGCCGCCACTAGGTGGCACATTGTTGCGACACGTGATGGCCTATTATGGGACGCTCCAAGGATGACTCATTTTCAAATGGGTGTTCCTTTTATTTTGTCCTATACCTGTATATTCAGTTAATTAATAATATTTTAACGGGAAATGAGTGTGACATGATATTTCACGTAGATCATATTCATTATAAAATTAGTGAAATATTCAAATTATTTTTTTTTAAAAATGATTAATGGAATTAGTTTTAAATATATCTTTTTTTAAAAAAGAGTACTGTGACACATATCATAATATCAAAAACACAATAATAATATACAATCAATAATAATATACACAATAATAATATAAAATCAATAATAATATACAATTATTATTGTATAATATACAATAATAATATCAATAAATGAAAACCATGATATATAAATCATAATTTCGGATTACTTGACTGTATGAAACAAATAATCAATAAGGTAGACAATACTTTGGAAAACAAAGAATAGCTTTTGAAATATCTTTAAGCGAAAATGTAATGAATTTTAAAAATAAAGAGTTTCTAATTGATTAATTCTATACGTTGAATAAACTTTTGGAGTGTTAAAAACCTTTTTAAATGTTTTTAATAAGTGCTTTAGCGATAATTGTGGAACATTACCGTTAAACTATTTTAAAATTAGTTTTCAAAATACAATGATGGGAGATTCAAGAAATAATTTTAAGCACTTGGGAACTTTATTATATTATCATAAATTGAGCTTAATTTCTAAAGCCTTATTTTCCCCCTTTTATCAAAGCCCCTTTCAATTTATTAATTCAAGCGTTTATATATGTTGCCGAGTTTTTATAGCCTTTTATTGGAGCTCCCAAAAGAACTTAAGTTTTATTTCAAAAAGTGGCTCTAACAAAAAAAACACATCCATTGTTATTCGGTTTATTCATTTAGCAGTCACTTCAGAATTGTCGTCTTTTGAGAATTCACAGTTTAAAGAAATCAATTTTAATTCTTCTACTGTTTACAAAACTCGATTTTTTTCAAACGAGCACGATTGAAAAAGTGCTGAATGCTTTTTGGTGGAAAATCAAATAAAACTTTTAATGAAAAAAAATGAAAGAATTTTTTTTATTCACGAAATATGTATATATATATATATATATATATATATATATATATATATATATATATATATATATATATATATATATATATATAGCCTCCAAAACCAAAAAGAATAAATAAAATTATTACAGGAATGAAAAATCTATTTAAACTAATTTAAAGGCACTGATGATTGAATCAAGTGATTTTTTTTCTGTTTTAAAAAAAAAACCAGTCCGCTATATTTTTCTTGTTTTTCTTTTCTTCTCCCTTCATTTTAAAAAGTTCAAAATTGTGAGATTTGCTTTTATTTTTGTTGTGGCATTTAGAAGGTTTTTATCTTGTTTTATCGATTATATATAATTTTTAAACTAGCCCACATTCCTTATTTCAAGTTATTTAATACAAATACGAAAGAATCGAAATGAACTGTACTCTCTATATCCACACAATTGTATTTTTACATGAACTTCTTTGATTTTGATTTAAGGCTTTCAGGGGTGTTAGTTTTGTCTCGAGAGCTGAAAATATAAACAATTTTCAAATGGATAAAACTATTTGAAATAAAAATTAAATAAGTCGATTCTTTTACGCATCATTTATACAGGAATGGGGTTCTAAATAGAACAAATGTTAATTTCAATAAATGATTCTTCAACGGTTTTTTTTCTTCAATTTCTTATTTTTCATGCATTTATGTAGCTTTTCACTAGGGGGCTTTCGTGGGTAAGTTTTGATTATAAAAAGAGGTCCATGGGTTAAAAAGGATTGGTAACCACTGTTCTAGAATGTGTTCTTAGGTACTAATAAATTAAAAGTAAAAAAAAAACTCTTTTAAAAACAAGCTTTTATTTAAATGCTCTAAATGGAATAAAATAAACTTTTCTTTTAAAACTTTTTTTGCTATCAACTTATAAAGTCGTTATACAATTTATGGTATAAAAGCTGGTCGCGAGATTTCAGTACTCATATTTACTTAGTCTGAAAATTTTAAAAACTTTAATCAATCATATTAAGTTATTTAATTTGCTTGTTTATGCACACAGGTAAATCTCGCGACAAGTTTTTATATCATGAATTGTATAACGACTTTATAAGTTGATTTCAAAAAAAGTTTTAAAAGAAAAGTTTATTTTATTCCTTTTAGAGCATTTAAATAAAAGCTTGTTTTTAAAAAAGTTTTTTTACTTTTAATTTATTTTTTACTTTTTAGTTATCGCTAGACAAAGGTTTCTCAGTCTGTTAATCTCATTCAACGCATCATCGTTGAAAGGTCGTTTGCTGGTTAATTTTGAACAGTCCAGCTGAGGGGTACTCAAAATTTTTTTCCGCCAGGCTTCATACATTTGATAGATATGTCACTCGGGCCACAAGAAGGACAATGGGAAGGGGGGATAAACACTGTTAGATCAAAACAATATTGGACGAAGAAAAATTCAGTAAAATATTAAAATTCATTCTCTTTTTTTATTTATTTATTTTTTTTTGCTTTTACTATAACACTATATTAAAAACGAAAAACACATTTTTTTTTGTAAACCCGTAATTTTAAACCAATGTTTTCAATTTTTGTGCAAAATTTGGATAATACTATTCTATAAATGAGAAAATATTTTCGTGCGACTATATTTAAAAATTACAAAGTTTTTAAATGTTTTATTCAAAATTTGAGTATTTTTTGAAAAATCGTAAAAAAAAAGCTTTTGGCTTTTTATTTTTTAAATGACTGATTCTGAAAGAAAAAAGCCTGAACTTTCTTAGTGCAGAATATCGATTCATTAACACGAAAAAAAATCATAAATCATTTTCATAAAAACGCATCGATTTTGACTCATTTTAGAAAAAATTGTATAAAATAGAAATATCATTATTTTTTTAAGAAATTATACCGTATCGTAGCGAAATAAATAATCTTTCCCATTAGGCTATTATTTTTTGTCTCAGTTTCAGAGAAAGAATAAGATGGTTTTTTCAGAAAAGTCGAAGAGAGAGAGAGAGAATCGGAACTTCTCTGTAAGCTCTATCCGATAAGCTGCCGGACAGAATAAAGGTTAACAGGAGTAAAAGGTTTTCAATTAATATCTTTTTAACACTGATTGCGATATCAGAACATAAATCATCAAAACATGCATTGTCATCTAAACTAAACATGTATACAAAATTTCAGCTCAATCGGTTGAAGACAACAGCTTCAAAATTGAGTTGCAAGATTCCACCCGAAAAAATTACTTTAATTAATATCTGCACTATTAAAACTCGAGGATAAACAAACGTATGCAACTATACGACTACGTGTATCTTCTCACGAACCGCACAATGCAAAAACTCGCCAGAGGTACCAAAAGATCGGAACTGATCCGAGGAATCCGTTTTGACCACTTATATTTCAATAATGTAATTAGTTAAAAAGATATTGATAAAAACCTTAAAGCACATAATTATTGCCATTTTTTCCCTCCAGGTGCCGAAGTTCCAATTTCCCGAACTTATTTTTTAATCCCGGACGTTTTTAAGACTCGATCTAATTTTTTATGAGACTCAAACAAAAAAAATTACAGAATCGGAAAGATCATTTACTTTGCCACTATACGGTATAATTTAATTTACAAAATAATGATATTTTCTTTTTTTTTACAATTTTTCTAAAATGAGTCAGAATTGATACATTTTTATGAAAATGATTTCTAAATCACTCCGATTGAATTTTCTTTCAATTTAATAAAATGATATTCCACACTAAAAAAAATCATGCTTTTCTCTTTCAGAATCAGTCGTTTAAAAAATAAAATGACAATTTTTTTACGATTTTAAAAAATACTTAATAATTTCTTTATTTATAAAAATAATCTCATGACATTTTTTTTCGTATGTAGAACGACATTATCCGTAATATGCATAAAGTTTGAAAATATTGCTTAAAAATTACAGTTTAAAAAAATTGTGTTTTTCGTATTTTATCCCCTTTTTGCTAGAAATATTAAAGCATTATTTTTGTTAAATTTTTTATTTAAAAATTACCATTGCTTACAATCGATATATGAAGTTCGAAGGCATTAAATTAAAAATGAAGCCACCCAAAATTTAAATTTTAACAAATAACGCTATGCAAAATTGAATATCTCTTCCTTTTATTTTAAAGGTCTTTTATTTCTTTATTTCCGAAGATTTCGTGGAATGAACCCTTAGAACGCTGGATTATTAACTTTTCTCCACTGGTTATAAACAACACCATCGCTTAGTTTTTATGATTGTTTTAAAAAATACTCAAAATTTTATTCACGCATATAATAACTTCGCCAGCAATTTTGTAATTGGAAAGAAGATTTATTTCTTCAAGATATAGTACGTTTTCTTTTATTTTTTTTCAAAACAACGATACTTTCCATATGACTTTTTCTAAAATGAACCACTATCGATGCGTTTATATGAAATTTATTTTTAAAAAACTCATGCTTTGCTCTTAACAGTTAGTGATTTAAAAAATAAGATGTCGAAAACTTTTTTTATGATTTTTTGTGTGCAATAGTTCATTGTGCCACTAGAGTGCTGCACCTGTCAAGCTGTTTAAGAATCATTGAGTGTTCACTTTTTCGAGAGCTCTGATAGCTACAGGGGAAGGGGAATTTCCATGACAATATGTTAGGCATTTAAAAATGTTCGTACAACGTCGGGGGGGGAGAATAAACCTGTCTGACAAAGAAAAGAAGCAGAAAAATTTCGAAACGGGAAATTTTAAGTTATACACTAGGTAGAAGCCCGAGCAATATCGGCCGAATTGGAGGAAGGGGGGTGGAATTCAGTTTGAAAAAGATTTTTGGAAGTGCTGATTTTGTGAAGAAAAGGGAAAAATTTTAAAAGTAGGGAAAGCCCGTGCAATGCCGGTCCATATTGCTAGTCTTTTTAACTAAACGCGATATCGGAATATAAATGGTCCAAACATGCATTGTCAACTAAACTAAACGTGTATACAAAATTTCAGCTCATTCCGTTAAAGACATCAACTTCAAAATTGAGTTGCAAGATTCCACCCGAACATTTTACATTGCAAATTAAATAAAAGCTTGTAAAATGTTGGGGACCCCTGACAAAATACAAAATTCCCATAGCATTAACTTATTATTTTCCTAAATAAATTCAAGTATATGACGTTGAAAACAATTTATTAAATTCAACTAGTTTCACACACTCTCATCTAGTCTTATATTTTACAGTGATAGTTATTGTTTTAAGGTATCCGACTACGTTATGAGCCCTGATTTAAAAAAAAAAGCAAGTAAATGGATGATTTTCATGATATTTAGTGATACTTACATTAGAATACATGTATAATATTGTTTTAAGGACATTATGACAAAAAAATATTTAAATACAATATTTTGGCTAAAAATTAACTTAGAATAAATTTTTTCAAAATGTTCACCTTTTATAAAAAAATGCTTCTGTAATAATATTTTGCTTAGATAAAGTAAAGACTTCTCCAGAGTGTCTGAACTAGGATTTTTGAAAATTTCACATTATTTTCAGTTATCACCAACTGAAATAATTATCGCCGTTTTTTTCTTAAAATTTCTCACATCTGTTGTAGTAAAATAGATAAATCCACTTCTAAGTTATATGTATCAAAAATTCTAGTTCAGCCTCTGTATAGAGGTCTGAGTTATATATACAGGCAAAAGATTTTTATTATAGAAGCATTTTTCACACACACATAAAAGGAGAAGGTTTTGAAAAGGGGTCATTCTATGTTTATTTTTTGTCAAAATATTGTACTTAATTAATTTTTTACAGTAAAACTATTCTTAAAACAATTTTATATACATTTTCTAATCTAAGGGACACTAAATATCATAAATATTATCCATCTATACATTTTTGCTAAATCACGGTTCCGAACGTAGTCGGATACCTTAATTTAAATAAATCCTGAGATTGAGGCTTAACATCTTCAGTCACTCTTCGGTATATAATATGAAATATATATAAATTTCACATTAAAAATTTCCTCAAGGTCTTTTGAAAACCAGTAATAAACTTCAAGACACATATCTGTAACTTTCGGCTAATTCCAGAACAGGAATAGGGATATTAACTAAGATTAAACTAATAAACGTCTCCTCGTAAATGATACGATACTTCCAGAATACGATAGTCTTAAGAAATGATATATCGATAGGGAGCAATATAATGCGAAATCGATAGTCTTTATGGGAAGTTGAAGAGAGGTTCCCCGTCAAACGGAATAGAAATTACTTGTTTGTCCGAGATTTCTGAGCAACATCTCTGCCAGGAAATGTCTTTTTATGGGCTAAATACGTTCTCAAACACCTCGTAAAATAGGGTTTTACATTTAGATAAGGGTAGAAGTTCTAGAAGGAGAGTTTCGAATCCTCGTTTAAAAAGGTGGTATGTTTCAACCAGATATCTTAAGCTGCTTAGTTGTTACTTGGTGTAGTTTTTAAGTTGGGAATTTTATTGATAGTGTGTGGGTAAAGATTTTGCTTCGAATTAATAACCATAAATCTAAACTTGGGAGCGTTATCAAGTTTATAAACTTATTTTGAGAATTGAATATTTGTTAACGTGATCTCTTTCGTCATGTTTCGAATGATAATAAATTAATCCTTGAATAAACCAATAATGTAAGTTTGAACACTTTTGCAAAAATTATTAACTGTCCCTTCACTTTTAATAAGCATATTATACACGCAACAGATTTTCCATAATTTTCATCATGGATCAACGATCCCGTCTTGTACACGAATTTCTTTTTCGGCACGTTTTTAAAACAAAAAAAAAAGAGACACAACGTGTGCTAATAGCAAATATATTGTTTTATGATAATAAAGGAATAGAAAAAAATGTGTTCATCTCAGAAATATTATTAGAAATTAAACATTTTTGTAATTAGCGTTTTTTTTTCTTTTGAAGGAATTTGATTGGAAAATATTGCACCCGTTTTGCCCACTTTGCAACATTTTCGCCTTCATGGTGTCATGTTTGAAAATTACAGGAACTTTTTTTAAAAAATGTGACTTATACTTATACTGCGTTCCGAATTTTTGATACATTTTTAAGAAATAAAATCGCACTCTCGGCCTGCACACGGATCGCCTTATTTCGGAAATTTAGTGTACGTAAATATTTACTTGGAATATTTAAAATGTAAATTTGCATTTAAGACTCCCGTTTCCCTCTATTTCGAATTCGTGATGTTTCTCTGGAATTCCTTTCCTCTACGTTGCATGAAAATATTTTATAACTTTTTTAAAGATCCCTTTTGAGGTTTTTATGATTTCAAAAAAAAATTAAGAAATGTTTTCAAACATCAGATGAAAAATGTAATTCCAGAGGAACTCTTTCCTTATTTTTTCTCTTTCGAATTCACTAGATTCCATTCAAATCGATTTTCTTGCATAGGTTTAAATAGAAATGTAGAATTTCTATACAAGTAATGTTTTACTTATATTATTTGGACGAAATCATGATGGTCGATACACTAGAGCCTTTGGTCAAAAATTGGTAACTGAAAATTTTCCAAAAATTTTTCAATTGATTAAAGTAGAAGTTTCGGAATGTGAACTTTATTTATTTAACAATCCGTGAGAAATTAGTTACCATAGTAACACATCACAAATTGTGGTTTTATGACTTAGTTTTAAGAATAACCTATTTGCACGAAATTAAATTTTAATGAAACATTTAAGAATTACATTTTTGAAACAGTTTTTTTTTGAAAATACTTAAATACTTATAAAAAAAAGAAAAAATCATTTATATCGTGACAGCTATCTCCTAGAACTTTAAAACTTTACTCGCAATGAATTTTTTTCAGATTTAAACTTTTTTTAACGTATCATCACTAGAAATAAATAAAAGTACGTGTTATTTTCCAATTCCTACTATTAGCTTGCACACTCTATATATTTATTTATTTGCTTATTTATTTATTTATTTATCTTGTTGGAATTTTCAATCGTTAATAAAATACATTTTAAAACGCTCAATTGAACTGAAATTTAATATACATGATTATTTTGGGTGACAATACAGTAATTTGATTATAATTAATAAACTTTAATTGATTAGAACTTATTATTTAAGGAATTACAAATACACCCACGTTGGCATCATTTTTGGTGACTTAGCGACCATTTCAGCGACTTGTGTCAAAACTTGAAAAGGTTTTTTTTTAGCGTTCAGTTGAACTGAAATTTTATATACAGTTTTGGATGACAATATGGTATTTTAACGATAATTAATAAAAATTAATTACCACTTAATGTTGCGATTCTGTCATGTATATATACATATTTATATTTATAGTAACTATTTAATAAAAAATAGCTAAAATAAAATTTTTCTTTGTTGATCTAAGTAGAAATTGACTTAATTTTTTTAAATATATTACTTTTTTGTTTTATCTGAAGACAAAGTAATTCCCTTGCAAAAGTATCACACGAGGCTTATTGAAGTAAAAAAAGAAACAAAATAAGATAAATAAAATAAAGTTCAAATAACAAAATAAAAGTTACGACGAGACAAAAATAAAATTACGAAAGCAAACAATTAAGGTACAAAGTCAAACAAGTATGTTGCAAATTAAACAATTAAGTAAGAAAACTGAGCAGTGAAGTAATGTACGCCGAACAATTACATAAGTTGTAAAATCAGTAAAATGAAAAAATTACAAAATCAAATCAATGAAGTTATAAAATAATGCGAATGTAGCTTTGCTTGAAATAAACTGAAAAAATTAGGAGGCCAGTTGATTTTAAGAGCATGCAGCTGGAACTTCACACTCATGCATTTTCCTTTTTTCTTTAATTTTAAATTAAAAATGATAAGATGCTCAAGATTTCACTCACCTCTAACACTACAATGCCAATATTTGGAAGGACGCAGGTTTATTCTGTTGAAGTACACTTTAAAATTACCGCGATGAGTAAGGAATTGTGTGAGTTTTTAAAAATATCTAAACAAGTGATTTCAAGACAGTCTTTGAGAAACGATTGAAAAAAAATTCCTTGTCAGAAAAGATTGATTTTGCTGAGTGAACCAAGTGTTACAAAAAGTGACAATTTTTTCTTGTAAAAATATTTTGGAATATTAACTGAGAAGTAAATTCTTCGCACTTTGTTGTGGGCTTGGACGTGTTAAATTAAAAACTTTTTTATTAATATATCGTGTGAAATAATTAAAAAAAATTTTTTGAGCTTAATTTTGTGATGCATTTTCATAAAAATTATATTCTTTCGTAATAAAAACAACTATACCATAATGTCAATGATTAATTGTGGGAGTCTCTTATCCCTTCCCAAGCTCATTTTATTTCGGGATAATGGATAAAACAAATTTCCATTTTTTATGCTTGTTTTCAAGTATGCATATCTTTTTAAACATAATAGCACCATTCGCATACAAAATTTCCTAACAATTAATTTTAAAAAAATCACTTAAATAAATGAGTAAATTACCTGTAAAGTTAGCTTTCTGTAAAGCTGAAATCGTTAAACTTTGGAGTTCAATCACACACTAACTATAAATTTAAAGCTCAGAATACCTAGCTTTTATCTTGAATTACAAATTTTATTCACATCCCTTGCATTTACATAAATTATTATAAATTTATTAATCAAAATTGGATTGTGTATGACATTCGAAAACATGGAACTATACTGAGTCCAACATTGCAAATCTGGGCAGTGGAATCTTGTATCACTTCTTCCCTCTCTTTTGGAATAGCCAACAATATACCGTCGTGTTGGATTAGGTTTCTTTTCTGTTAGAAGAATGTAGTCAACACACAATGATTTTAAGACAGGCGAGAAGGGGGGAGGTGTTCAGCAGAAGGAAGTCCTCTTTTTAGTTACAGGAAGTTCTATTCAGCGGTACTTTTCAATTATTTTCTCTGTTAATCTCAATCTATACTTCAGATGACTTCTTTTCTCACCGGATTTTGTGTACAACGCATATGAACCCAATAGTGATATATACAAGGAATAGAGAAATATCTTCTTGTACATTTCCCACACCCATCCCTCATCTTTTAGTGACATCTAGTAGCTAGAAAAGTAAGCAAAGCATTCGAAACCATTAAAAGCATACCTGAAATCATTCAAGAAAGACTGATTGCACCATGTAAATTTTTACAGTATCCAAGCTATACTCGGAATGAGCCAGAATGGTACATTTCACCTGCCCGAGTTTAGCTCGAGAAAAGCCTGGGAGGGGTTGCAAAAACTCTGCGTTAAAAACTACTCCAAATCTATACATTAGGATTATTTGCGCAAAAATCCATGATATTGAAAATGAAACTGTATTTCAGTGAAAACAAGATTCATTTAAGGTATCCGACTACGTTCGGAACCGTGATTTTGCAAAATCACATAAATGGACAATTTTCATGATATTTAGTATCACTTAGATTAGAATATATGAATAAAATTGTTTTAAGAACATTTTGACAAAAAAAATATTTAAATACACTGTTTTGGCAAAAAATTAACTTAGAATAACCTTTTTTTAAAATGTTCTCCTTTTGTGAAAAATGCTTCTGTTATAATACTACTTAACCTGTATATAGCTCAAATCTCTCTACAGAGGCTCAACTAGAATTTTTGAAATATATAAATTAGAAATGGCTTATCCATATTTTACGACAACAGAGGGGAGCAATTTTAAGAAAAAAACACCAATAATTATTTCAATTGCTGGTAACTCTGAAAATAATGTGATTTTTTCAAAAATTCTAGTTGACCTCTGTAGAGAGATCTGAGCTATATACAGGCAAAATATTATTATAATAGAAGCATTTTTCACAAAAGGAGATTTTGAAAAAAGATTATTCTAAGTTAATTTTTTGTCAAAATATTGTATTTAAGTCAAAATGTCCTTAAAACAATTTTATGCATGTATTCTAATCTGAGTGACACTAAATATCATGGAAATTATCCATTTATGCGCTTTTTTTAGAATCACGGTTCCGAACGTAGTCGGATACCTTAAAAGCGACAATAAGCCCTTTTAAGGCCATTTGAGAAATTAATACTTATTTATTATACAGTTTTCTTGTCTTGCGTAAGATATAATGTACTAACCCTCAAGGCTATTTCCATGTAAAGTTAAAAAATAAGACCACTAACTGTAAAAGAAATAGAGAAATTCTGCAGCATTTATATCATATTTTGACTTCCCCATCCTATAAAGAACATATTTTATTACACTATTCTTTTAGGTTTGGATGAATCCATTTTTCTGATATAGTGGGCTCCGTACTTTCCTCCTATATCATATGCTAAATGGGCTTTTCATGTTACATATTAATGAGAAAATATTGCAGTTTATGGAATATTTTTAAATTTCTAAGACGAAAAAAAGAGAGAATAATATAAAAGAATGTATACAAGAACTTCATGAATTTATATGAAAATTGATTCATTTTTCTATCTGAAATCATGTTCCCAGTTTCCTTCAGGCTGTTGGCGTTAGATACACATTGGACTCAGAAATCTGAGATTTGAATTGCTGATATATAAATATTTTTACACAGTCAGAGTTCTCCCCAGATTTAAGTATTATTTACTATAGAGAGTTGTAATTTTCGATTGGAGAGAGTGCCTCGAAAATTAATAAAAATCATAAATAAAATAAACTTCAAAGTAAATTAAAGGAACAACAGATATAAAGATAAACTATCAGTGTTTCTTTGACTAAATATACCATATTGAATGCACTAATTTTATTGAATTAATTTAAATAAATTAATCGTGATTAAATCAGATTGAAATAAATGAATACATTAAATCGAAAGGAGGGAGTTAAAAGAGAAAATAAATAAAAATGGTTGGTATAAAGTAATAAAATATTAAATTGAACTTACAAGTCTTAGACTGATTGTACATAAAACTTGAAAAAATATTTTTTGCTGCTGAATTCGCCATAATGGTGATTAAGTGAAACATCTCTTAGTTATAAGTGTACACGAATATCAACATACAGTGGAAATCGGTTACCACGAAACTAAGAGGACTGAAATATTTTTTTCGTTTTAAAAGAATTTCATCTTAAAATATATTTTAAAAAGAAAAATATATATATTATAAACAAAATTATGTTTCTATTAGAGTACATTTTATTTACATAAATAAGTGTATATGTATGTGTATTTAATAAAAAACCATTCAAACATTTAAGTAATTTTCTCTCTTTTTTTAAGAAAAAAATTATCGATGATAAAGTAGAGTTAGCAATATCAAAATCTTTACTGATTTCAGTTTTCGTCTTCTATTTTTGATCAACAGCCTTAAGAAGCTCTATTTTCATTTTAAGCGAAATAGCAGTTTTCTATCCCCCTGAGCTTTTTGTCATTGTGTTTGCAAAAAAAAAAAAAACTCTTCTAAAATAGAAAAAAAAATAATGTGAACCAAACTCACTGATTTTTACTTACATTCGTCGCCGAATTTTAAAACCGACTGATGAGACATGAGAATTTTTATGAAGCATTTGTAAGGGTAGAGGGTGCAAGTAGCTTAGACAAAGGAAATTGATTCGAGTCACAGGATATTTTTCTAAACTAAGTTAGCTCCTTTCTAAGAAACATGTGAAACCTCCTCTCTTTCATTTCACACCAGTCTTAAATCATCTAGCATGTGCAGCTAGTGCTTTCCGTATTTTGTTCATTCTCAGAAGGGAAATCTTTTCGTGTTAAGCGACTTTTGTTTCGTATTAAGAGAAAACATGCATGAAAATACATAGTCTTTTGTCGGAACCGTTGTATTATTTCGTGTTAACCGATATTTCGTTGTAAGCATTTTAGTGTTGAACATTTCCATGAATATAAATACTACTGATGAGGAATAAGTCTAAATTAAAATGGTAGAAAATGGCTATTAAAATATTAAACTTTACATGGGCATGTATATATGTGCATATATAAGTGTGTGAGTGCATAAGAATTTAATTTTTACTTAAATCATACTTATATATTTTTTCTCTAAATCATAATTATAAATACCCTATTTCGAAATACGTCTGATTTCTTCTCGCATTAAAGGATTGAAATCTGTATTTTAATAGATGTATTAGTAATTCTATGTTTTATATATATATATATATATATATATATATATATATATATATATATATATATATATATATATATATATATATATATATATATATATAAATCAATCACAACTTAATAATCAAATAAAAAATTGAAACTATATGAATCTTAAAATACTAAATCCCATTTCAAAATATCAATGGCGAATATAGAAGATATGATTCCAACGTTTTCAAACAAAATTAAAAAATTATAAAATAAAAATTTGAAATATCCAAGTGCAACCTCGGACGTTGGACCGATAAGTGGGGTTAAACTAGTTTGATGGCGCCAACCTTTCCTCTATTGCAACTTGGTAAGTTAATCGGAAAATATCCAATTCTAAAAAATTTAAAAATTAAAGTTAAAATTAAACCATTAAACTTGAAAAATTATATTATTCGCCATCGCATTCTGAAAGATATTAAAACATTAAAATATTAAAATTCTAAGACAATTTAGTGCATAATATAAGTGAACCATCGAACACCAAAGATGATGCAAGGTAAAGTCCTTATATATATATATATATATATATATATATATATATATATATATATATATATATTATGTGCCTCCTTCCTACTTTTAGTTATCTTAGGTATATAACTATATGATTATTTTTATATTTTTGTTTATGTATATGTATAGGTGTGTATAAATTTATATATATGTGTATGTATATGTATATGATTATATATTGAAAAAATTCTTTTATATTTGATTATATATATATATATATATATATATATACATATATAAAAGGACTAGACCTTGAATTTTTGGCTGATTTATTGGAGATTCCCTGATAAAAGAATATCTAAATAGCTCACACGTGTCTGACTGTGAGTGGATAAAACGCACCCTAAATTATTTTTGTAATTTCTATAAATAACTTATATTCCCCTTCCCTTGAACACACGATTATATTTTTGTTAGATAACCCTTTTCTCTGTTTTTCCTTGTATTTAAAAGCAGAAAATAAATAATTCCCTGTCTTATATTTCGGCACTTGAGCGAAATGCTTGTTCAAAAAGTGAATCCCTTTATGTTAAAATTAAATAAACGTTGATGTGATCAATATCAGAAGTTTTTTTTTAATTGCAACGACTGCAATTCAAAAAAGAAATACCATCTCATCATTACTTGTATATATAAAAGAGAGTTTTTTTTCCAGGTATAGAAGTTTAAGTTGGCATTACTTTCCAAGATGGCGACCGATTTAACAGCTGCCAAGTGATTTATTCTCAGTTTGGTTTGGCAATTCATCAAAACGATTATCAAGCAAGGCGTAGATTCGTCGAATGGGCCCAAAACGAGATTGCCATTGTTCCTGATTTTCATAAGCGAATTTTGTTTAGCGATGAAGCGCACTTCTGGTTGAATGGCTACGTCAACAAACAAAACTGCCGCATTTGGAGTGAAGCTAATCCACAAGTGTATGTCGAAACACCGTTACATCCAGAAAAACTGACTGTTTGATGCGCTTTATGGACTGGTGGAATCCTTCTTCAAAAACGATGAAGACCACAACGTTACAGTCAATGGTGATCGGTATAGAGCCATGCTTACTAACTTTTTCATTCCTGAATTGAACAATCATGATGTCCAGGAGCTGTGGTTCCAACAAGACGGCGCAACTTGTCACACAGCTCGTGCCACAATCGATTTATTGAAAGACACGTTTTGAACCTGTGAATTGGCCGCTAGACTATTTTCTGTGGGGCTATGTAAAGTCATTGGTCTATGCGGATACGCCACAAAAGCTTCACCATTTGGAAGACAACATTCGCCGTGTTATTGCCGATATATGGCCACAAATGTTGGAAAAAGTAATCGAAAATTGGACGTCCAGATTGGAATACATCCGAGCCAGCCGTGGCAGTCCTATGCCAGAAATCATATTTAAAATGTAATGCCACAAAATTATCTTTCGAATAAAAAAAAATTCATGTCAATCGAATAATACATCGTTGTTTTATTGCAATTTTAAATTCTATACCTCTAAAAAATCTCCCTATATATATATGTAATGTAACGATTAGTATAAATACTTCTACGTAGATCAGGGTAGGTGGTTTTTATGCTATTAGTTTCTAAGAGCAAAATATTTCTTTAAGAGTAATGGAATTTATTGTTGACAAACAATTCTTAAAAATACAGGATAAAGCAGTAAAATTCGCTCTATGTCCCAGAAGGCTTTCACGCCTTCTGCAGGGTCACACACTGCTATCGGTGTCTAAAAAAGAAGTATGTAACGTTAAATTTTATCCGCAAGTAATTTCTCTTCCGTTGACGTCAACATTTCAGCAGCTGAAGTAATACTGACTCAGTGTCCGCAAGTGACTGCTATTTATGGTCTGCGCAGCTACCTTCCAGCGATTTCTCGAGAAATCCACTTATGTCACAGATCGTGATATTATAGATTTCGCCAGAAACATCCATATTTTCGCCAAATTGCCAAATAAAATTAGTGCAACAGAAAGTAGTATTAACGTATTAAACATCCAGATATAAATTATTTGCACTATTTTAAGATGAAATTAATTAAGCATTAATTACACAGAATTTATGAGACTATATATATATATATATATATATATATATATATATATATATATATATATATATATACATATATATATATATATATATATATATATATATATATATATATATACATACACATATATATACATATATATATATATACATACACATATATATACATATATATATATATACATACACATATATATACATATATATATATACATACACATATATATACATATATATATATATACATACACATATATATACATATATATATATATATAAATATATATTCACGTGATAGCGTTCAAAAGAGCTTTAAAGGTTTTGATACGTGTGGACAGTTGTTGTTTCAAGTCAAAGTTTTACAGGAAAGATTTAATCAACGAACTTAAAATTTTTGGCATGTCTTCCCGACATCACATAGATGATTTTATGCGTGGCCGAATTATTGGAAAGATCGAAAAAGGGCGAGAAAAATAACAGATGTTGACAGGGAGTTCGACATCGCTCACAGCGTTGTTTCACGGCTGTGGAAGTCATTCAAGACTACTGGAATGTGAAGTAGACGGCACGGGGAGGTCGTGTTAGAAGTACGACGCCTGCAGAAGACAGATATATCGTCCTATCAGCAAAAAGGAACAGACTCACCACAGCTCAGCAGGTGGCAAATCAGTTTCTTGCTGCCTCAGGAAAGCAGATCTCCCGAAAAACTGTTGCCAGACGTTTGAGGGGAGGAGGACTACACGCACGCAGACCGGTTGTGTGTGTCCCATTGACCAGACAGCACCGTACTGCCGATTTGCAATGGTGTCGTGAGCATCACAATTGGACTGAACAGGACTGGGCATGCGTACTATTCTCAGATGAGAGTAGGTTCAGTCTGTCATCGGATTGTAGACGCCAACTGATCTGGCGCGAGAGTGGTACTGCTTATCGTACAGAAAATATCCAGGAAAAGGACCGATATCCGACATGCAGTATCATGGTGTGGGCCGGCATCATGATCAATGGCCGCACGCGCCTACATGTGGTTGCGAATGGGACTATGACGGGCCAACGATACATTGATGAAGTTCTACTTCCTCATGTTCGTCTTTTCCGTGGTGCTGTCGGTGATAAATGTGTTTTTATGGACGACAACGCAACATGTCATCAAACACTCGCTGTTCAGGATTGTCTAGACAGCGAAGGAATTCAACGTCTCGTATGGCCAGCGCGTTCTCCAGATCTAAATCCCATTGAAAATGTGTGGGATGCTTTGGGGAGGCAAGTTGCTGGTCGAAACTATCCTCCGACAAACAAGAACACCCTCATCCGTGCACTCACAGAGGAATGGGATAAATCTCCTCAACAGCTGCTGGATAATGTTGTGCAAAGTATGGTACGACGGGTGGAAGGTTGCATCACACTCCACGGTGGACATATCCCGTACTGATACCTTTCTTTAAGGTGCCTGCTGACTTTTAGATGCATTACTCCATTTCTCCGTACGCAGATCAAATGAACATTTTTTTTTTTCTTTCAGATGTTTCACAGCTTTTGTACTTTCCAGAACAATAAATATTTATTATTCTAATGTCTGAACAGTGTGGCAACTATATTTTATCCTACTAGGCCTCATGTCTCGCTTAATGTTATGCTACATAGCAGTTTGTGATCCGTCCTTAGCAATTGTCCAGCAGTGTATATATAAATACATATATATACATATATACCAGGTGTCCACAATTAAACGACCCTACTTCAAAATTGTCTACAGATGAAACTATTGTTCAGAAAGTTGTAAAATCTTGTGTACGACATAAAGAAAGGATGGAAATTTGTTTGAGTGAATAAAAAATTAGTTCAAAATTTCGCCAATAGAGGGCTCTTTTGAATGAAGGCCATCCACAGGGCACGGTAACACAATAACTGATACTCATTAAAAAACACAATCTCTAAAATGAACTGCAAATTTTAATTAAACTTCTTCGATGACTAATTTTCAAAGGATTTACACGAAGGAAGACGAAAATATGCAAATTTTTTCGACGTCACACAGCAACTGTTATAAAAGCAATAAACTTTCATGGATGATTAGTTTATTTTCATTTTGCTCGGTATTGCTAATCAGAATGTCATTATGTTTACCAGATCGAGCGTTGTTAGTAAAGTTATTCTATCTAAACAATAATTCCGCAATAGCTGCTCTACGGAAATTTCGGACATTAAAGGGGTTGCGAAAAGGTCCATTGACTGCTAAAAATCTTCGATTGATGGTAACCAAATTTGAAGAAACAGGATCGTTGAATGTTCGTTCAGGAAGAGGAAAAAACCTGTTTCTGCGGAAGCAATAGAGAAAGTAGCACTTCAGGTGGAAGAAGACAAATCTTCCAACGTGCTGGCTAGTACAAGTGTTCGCCGTGTGGCAGAAGCGTTGGATCTGCCTCAATCAACTGTCCAGAAGATCATGCGAAACATCCTCCGTTACTATCCATACAAGCTTCAATTTGTGCAGGAATTGCTTCCACATGATTTCGAGACTCGACATCTGTTCTCACTGCAGTTTCTTGCTCTTTTGGAAGTTGATCCAGAATGGCCTTGGAATATCCTCTGGACAGACGAAGCCAACTTTCATTTGGACAGTTCGGTGAATACTCACAACTACCGAATTTGGGAAACAGACAATCCGCATTCCACCTTACGAGTTCCGCTACACTCACCAAAAGTAACGGTGTGGTGTGAGTTTTCCGCGTCTTTTATTCTTGGCCCGTATTTTTTCGACGAATTAGGTGCTGGAGGTCCAGTAACATGTTCTATCACTGGACAGCGACATACATCGTTATAACGGAATAAAATTATTCAAGATCTGCAAGCACGTCAGTGCCTTGCACGCATAATTTTTATGCAAGATGGAGCTCTTCCACACATTACGCGCTGTGTTACGGACGTTCTCGAACATCATTTCACAGAAGAACGTGTGATCAGCCGCCAATTTCATCATCTGTGGCCTCCCCGATCACCTGACCTCAATTCATGCGATTTTTGGCTTTGGGGCCATTTAAAACAGCTGGTAAGTTGTGATCAACTAAAAATTTACCTGATCTCAAAGACAGTATTTCACGACATGTTCTTAACATTTCCCAGAACACACTGCGGTCTACGGTGGAACATGCTATCCAAAGATTTCAAATAGTAGCTGAAAACGATGGTCATCATTTTGAGCATTTATTGTTGTAACAAAATTTGTAAACTGTTATAAATGTATGCTAAATATGATCTCCATTAAAAACGCCCTCTAGTGGTGAAATTTTGAACTAATTATTTTATTCGCTCAAACAAATTCCCACATCTCTTCTTTATGTCGTACACAGCATTTTACAACTTTCTGAACAATAGTTTCGTCTGTAGACAATTTTGAAGTAAGGTCGTTTATTTGTGGACACCTGGTATATATATATATATATATATATATATATATATATATATATATATATATATATATATATGTGTGTGTGTGTGGCATGCAGCCAAAAGCAAAACACAGTCTTCGCGCGCAGGCGCATCTAAGTAAAAGCAGAACTGAAACTGTAAAAACAGAGACTCTTGAGAAAAAACTTTGAGCAGAGAGAAAAAAGAGAACGCGAGAGGTGCGCGAGCAGGCGTTACCTTCTGCATATCATTGTCAAACTTATCTACCTTTTAATTAATTTTTGTTTAATGTTAAATAAACCATAAGAAAGACTTTTGGACCCCTTGTTGTCTCCCACAAATTATGGGGGCTCGGCCGCGATCGATAAAATTTCGATTTTGAACCAAAGTCTGGACAATGAACAAAAAGCGCGTCCGTGAGGAGACGCTCCGCCATTTTTTCGAAAACTTCGTTCAACCTGTGTAGAAGTTTGAACTCAGCATAAATATTCAACCTGTGTAGAGGTTTGAACTCAGCATGAATACTCCGCCTGTGTAGAGGCCGGGATTGAAAAAAAGATTTCGATTTTGATCAAAGTTTGGAACGTGAACAAAAGCCGTCCGTGGAGGAGACGCGCCGCCATTTTTCGGAAACTTCGTTCAACCTGTGTAGAGGTTGAATTTTTCAACTTCATTCCGCCTGTGTAGAGGTCGGAACAAATAACAAAATAACCTGTGTAGAGGTGTATTTTTCAACGAACCATCGACAAATATTCCACCTGTGTAGAGGTTGGATCCACTCACAAACACCTGCGGAGAGGTGTCAATTCGAACAATTTCAACTATATTACCTGCGAAGAGGTGAGATCTGTGAAATCGAAATTTTTCTTCATTGGATACATCGTACGTGCGAGCAACAAGGGAGCCAGAAAAAAAAAAGGTAGGACCTTCCCATATTTTTCTAAAATGTATAAAAAAATGCTCTTAAAGAGGATCTCATAAGAGTTGTTGAGAATCTAGACGGTTCTGTGGAGAGCACGGACACTATAGTTAAACTAAAGACTAAAATTGAGAACAGTAGTACATTTGAAAGTGATCCAGATTTCGTTAAAACTTTAATTCAAAACTGTATAGATGAGAGAGTATCGCGAAACGAAAGAGAAGTAACTTTAGAAAAACAGAAAATTGAGCTCGCGGAACTTCAGTTAGCAAAATTAGAAAAAGAAATCGAACTTCAAACGGCTAAAAATAAAGCATTAAGTTTAAATCCTGCAGCTAAAGTCGAAGAAAACAGTTCGAAACTAACATAGAAAATATGATAAAAAGTATAAAAACTTTATCTCTTCCTGTTCCCACCAGATCTGAAAATTTTAATCTGTTCTTCCAATCATTAGAACGCGCATTTTTAACCAAGAAAATAAATGACGAATATAAATCTGAAATTTAATAAATCTTCTGGGTGAAAGAGCTCATAACGTCTTACTGTATATTAAAGAAGAGGAATTAAATGACTATGAAAAACTAAAATCTATAGTACTCAGAGAATTCCAATTAACCCCTCGCGAGTGTTTAAACTCATTTAAAAATGCTGTAAAATCATCAGGCGAGACATACATCAATTTGCTGCAAGATTGACGGCAAACTTCAATATTATGGTTCGTTAAGAAAAGTTAATTCCTTTGAATCTCTATGTGATCTTATAATTTCTGATAAATTATTTGAAACTTTAAAAAAGGAAACTGCAACTCATATTGGCATTCGAGAAGCAGAAGATTGGTTTAGGCCTATTGATTTAGCTAAAGAGTGTTGGGTGAGGTCGATAGCTCTGATTTTAACCACAAATGGTGTGGTTATTCTAGAAATGTCTATAACGGATTATGAGCAGACTTTGAGTTATGTATAACTTGATTGCTCAAGCAAAAAGGCGTGGACTGTATACTTTAAAAATGTTTGTTTATTGAGGACGGTAGGTACGTCCGCTCCGAGGATGCATTACAAGCATACTGACGAAATGTAAACAAGGAGGACTACTAGCGCCCTCTGCACATGCGGGTCGTAACAGAGTCCCCGCCATTGAAATGAAATTTCAATACAAATACATAATGCAATTGACGATACTTACATACAAAATACACAATATTTACAAAGCAAAAAAGGCATGCACAATATTAAATGCAAATACACAATATTTACAGTACTTAAATGAAATACACAATATTTACAGTACTTAAATGAAAAATACACAATATTTACAGTACTTAAATGAAAAATACACAATACATTTTATGATACTTAAATACGATTGAAGTTAATTTATACACATACAATAATTACTAATAACAAAATTCATACAGGTAATATACAAAGATTTCTGATTGTCCTTTTTAATATATTTCCGTTTGGCATACGCAGGTTCACAACTCGCACTTTACCATCGGTGCCAGGAAAAATTTCAGTTATTCTTCCGGTACTCCATTTCGTACTAGGAAGATTTTCATCTTTGATTAAAACTAAGGTTCCTACAGAAACATTATTTTTGTTAAATTTCCACTTGTGACGTTCTTGTAAATTATTCAAATAATCGCGTTTCCAAAGCTTATATATATGTTGGGTAATTTTCTTTACTCTTTCCCATCTCGACAACTGATTCTCGTTTATATTAGTTATTTGCGGTTCAACTATGGATGTTAGGGGTCTACCTACTAAGAAGTGTCCAGGGGTCAGTGTTTCGAAATCATCGAAATTTGACGTCAAAGGAGTGAGTGGTCGGGAATTTAGCACAGCCTCAATTTCACAAAGTATTGTGATGAACTCTTCGAGAGTTAAATGTGCGTTCCCCACGACTCTTTTAAGTGGAATTTAAATGCCTTTATTCCTGCTTCCCATAGCCCTCCATGGTTTGGGGACCTGGGTGGGATAAAATTCCACTCTATCGATTCATTTGTCAAAAATTCTGCTAATGTGTGATCAGGTAATTTAATCATTTTGAACAATTTTTAATTTCGGCATTTGCGCCAACAAATGTTTTAGCGTTGTCGGTGGTGATTTTTGCACACTTTCCTCTCCTACCAAAAAAACGTTTTAAACTTGCAATGAATGCTTGGGATGTGAGATCTGTCACAAAATCTAAATGAATTGCTTTTGTACATAAACATACATAGACTACTACATAAATTTTATTTAATGCCCCTTTTCTTTGATTTTTAAACTTAATGAAGAATGGGCCTGCAAAATCAACGCCCGTGACATTAAAGGGATAATTCGGTGTTACACGATCTCTCGGTAGGTTAGCCATGATTTGATTCATAGTGATGGGCTTGTTCTTAAAGCAATTCACACATTCATGAATAATTCTACGACAGTTATTTCTGCCATTGAGTGGCCAGAATTTTTGACGAACAAGATATAAAAGTGAGTGGGGTCCTGCATGCAAATATTTTTATGATAATGGCTCAATATAAGATCAGTTAAAACGTTTCTACTAGGTAAAATTATGGGAAATTTAGCCTTCTCATTTAAATTTGAATTGGCAAGTCTGCCTCCTACTCTAATGATGTTGCTCTCATCAAGAAAAACATTAAGTGGAGTCAATTTGCTTTTCACAGGAATAGGCTCACCTGCCAACAATTTGCGCATTTCTTCATAGAACTCCCTTTCATGCAATGAGTGGATCAGCCAGTTCTCAGCATGACTTACCTCCTGTGAAGTAAGGGGTTCCTTTATCTTTGTAATTCTGGTTCTGCAGTTGTGTATGAATCTGTAAAGAAAACTTACAACACGAATTAATTTTACATAGTTGTTTGAAATATCAATAATGTTTTCAAGGAAATTGTTTTTAGTCACTGTCAATGTCAAGGAAATGTCCTCTTTTGGATTTGAGTTCTTTCTCATTTCCGTTAAATACACTCTTTCTGGGATCGCTTCATCTAGTCCTTTGGTCTGGAAGTCAATTTGACGTAGAAACGAGGATCCATTCCACCACTTGGAGTTGGTTGTAAGAGCGTCTACGCTGATTCCTCTCGTAAGTAGATCTGCTGGGTTGTCCTTGCCGGAACAGTGGAACCACGAGTTAGGATCGGTGAGGGATTGGATTTCGCGAACCCGGTTCGCAACAAAGGGTTTCCATCTATGGCTTGGACCTTTGATCCAATGTAAGGTGACCTGAGAGTCCGTCAGAAAAAGGCTCTGGTTGAACACTTCTGATCTAGGATTTTCTTGACTTCCTTCGCTAAGCGTGCAGCAAGCAGAGCGCCCATCAGTTCCAATCTAGGCAGGGATAACCTTTTCAGAGGTGCAACACGGCTCTTGGATGTTACAAGATCAACGCTGACTCTGTCCTTGTGCTTGACTCTCAAGAAGGCGGCTGCTCCATATGCTTTTTGACTGGCATCAGAAAAGGTATGGATTTGGACTTCACTTGAATCTCCACTGGAATCGAGGATCTTTCGCGGAATCTTTAACTCTGATAAAAATGGAAGTTCTAACCACCATTGTGACCATACTGCATGAATATCTGGCGGTAGCTCGTCATCCCAGGATAACTTCCGTAGCCAAAGTTCTTGTAATAGGCATTTGAGCCTAATCGTGTAGGGCGACAAGAACCCAACTGGATCGTATATTTTCCCAGCTGATTGAAGCACAATTCTTTTTGTGATGGGTTTTGACGTGTCCAATTGCAGAAGTCCTTTAACATCAATTGTAAAATAGTCGTGGACAACATCCCATGGTATCCCTAAAACCTTTGACGAAGGGATTTTGGAACTGTCGTCCGGGTGACGAGGATGTGTCTCAAGGCCTTCCCTTTCCCAAGTTCTCATCAATGTTTGATCATTTGAATTCCATTTGCGTAATTTCATGCTGGCATTCTTCATGATTGTTTCAGCATCCTTTGATACTTTTAAGGCTTGGGAGATGTCATCAGCACCACTGATTACGTCATCAACATAGAGACAAGTGTCAAGCATTTCAGTTGCTGCTGGATATTGCTCACGGTAATTCTCGATGTGATGCTTAATTGTTGCGGAGAGCAAGAAGGGGCTTACGTTGACTCCAAACATCACACGCTTAAATCTATACACTTGAAACTTGTAGGGGTCTGTTTGATTTGATCTAATGTCTGGAAACAAAAATCTAACTGCATCTCTGTCCTCGTCACGTAATGAGATTTGCAAGAATGCACGTTCTATATCTGCGGTGATAGCAATCGTGTTCAAGCGAAAAGAAATTATCAGGTGGAATATGTTTGGGTTTAAATTCTCACCTGACCATATACAGTCATTAAGAGATGGTTGTCCATCTTCATGGGAACTTGCATCGAAAACAATGCGCATTTTTGTAGTTAGGCTTTCTTGGCGAAAGACCGCTTGGTGCGGTAAATAGAATACTGCTCTATCAGTTGGTTTTTCAGTTTCTAGAACCCTTTCAATTATTCCTTGAGATTCATATTCTTTCAAAATTTCGGAATATTGTATGTACAGAGTTGGATCACGAATGAATCTTCTTGTTAAGGATTTTACACGTTTTTCTGCTACGGAAAAATTGTCATTTAACTCTTGTGTATGGCTCTTCCAAGGAAACCCAACTTCATAACGACCACTATTGAAACGTACTGAAGATTTAAAATGTTGCATGGCTTGGTCGTCTGGGTCACAACTAGACTCTGCTTTAATTCCTATTGCTTCTAAATCCCAAAATTTTGTTAAATTTCTATCAACCTGATCTTGGATGAAATTGCAAAAATAAAAGTTCAAAGGTTCGTTTTGAATGGAACCTGTTACAATGTAACCAAATACGGAGTCCTGCAATATTATTGAATTGTCATGTAATTTTATTTGTTTACTTTTTAATAATTCATAAAATATTTCACCTCCCAGGAGAATATCAATTCGTTTGGGAATATTAAATTCCGCATCTGCATATCTTATATTTTGAGGCAATTTTATTTTTGTTAAATCCAATGGCTGTGTAGGAACGCAACCAGTAATTTTAGGGACTATGAGAAAGTTAAGTTTTCTTTTAAATGAACTTCCGTTCGAAATTTCAGCGGAAATTCCTTTCCTCACTGAAATGCAAGCTCCATTCAAGCCTACAATAGTTGAATTCATAGAGTATTTTTCCAACCCGAGGAAATTTGACGCTTCAAGCTACAAAGGCATTTCTGGCTCCCTGAATCGAGGATTGCGTTCATTATAAGCCAACCCCCTGTCGCACTCTGAACTTTGACCTTCGCGGTCGAAAGCAAAATGGATTTCTCCCCACTCTCATTGTAAAGACACGTCGCGGTTTGAGGATTTATTACATTGGCTGGACTCGGGTCATAAATGACACCTGATGAACTCTGTGGAGAGAGGGGGTTTCTGTTTATCGCTCGGGGGACACTTGTTTTGCAAAGAAGAGAATTGTGGTTCGCATTACAAACCCTACATTTCCTGTTCAGTTTTAAACAGTTCTTAATAAGGTGATGGCCTAGACAATTAAAGCATAGGTTTAAGGATCTCACTTTGTTGCTTCTTTCTTCAACAGACATCTCGTGAAACATTTTACACTTAAAAATTGGGTGTGTCTCTGAAGGACATAACGGACAGGTTTTTCCATTGCTTTTCACGACAAATGATCTGAATTTTGGAGAATATTCGTTCTTGTTTTTCAACGAAGAATTTCTTTGTACGTTTTCTAAGGCTTGGCTCCTTTTTATTAAAAAGTCTAAAAAATTATTCCACTTAGGCAAATCATTAGAATGTAATTCCATTTCATATTGTTTACGCGATTCATCATCTAGACGTTGAGTTATAACAAAAATTAACATTGATTCACACAAAGCGTTAGGTTCTAATTCTAGTTGTTTTAAGGCTCTAAGATGACTCTGAATTGAATCTATTAAACTTCTGAGATGAAAAGCAGATTCAAACTTTATTTTGTTAGGATTTAAAAGTTCAGCAATATGACTATTTACAATTAATCTTTTATTTTCGTATCTAGCTTCTAAAGCTTCAAATAAAGATTAGTAAGAATCGTTTACAGTTTGCAATTGTTTTGCATGGCCTTTCAGGGCAGATTGCAAATAATATAGTTTTTGCGAGTCTGATAAACAAGCGTTATCATGAATTAATGACACAAATTGGGATTTAAATTGCAACCAATCTATATATTGTCCCGAAAATTCCGATAAATTAATGGGTGGCAGTTTCACATTGTAATTAGCGAAATCATTTTTCACAGATAATTCAGAGGTATCCACATTAGAAGATTCAAGTAAGGTATTGAGACTCACCTCTAAATTATCTGCGTCCACTTCCATCGTGTCCAAACTGGTCTCGAAATCCATGAGCTCTTCATCTGAAAGAATCCTGTAGCTTTCGGTCCGAAGTTTGTCTATTTTTGCTTTCACTTCAGAAAGCGATGCGAGTTTAGTTCTCTTTTCAACTTGATTCAATGGTGAATCCACATTTTCCAAGGAGTTTCTAATGCGTGTGATCTGACCGAGCAGATGTGCTTTACTTCTGTTAAACACGGTGAGTTCTGATAGTTCCTTGACCACAAAACTGGGTGAGGTCGATAGCTCTGATTTTAACCACAAATGGTGTGGTTATTCTAGAAATGTCTATAACGGATTATGAGCAGACTTTGAGTTATGTATAACTTGACTGCTCAAGCAAAAGGCGTGGACTGTATACTTTAAAAATGTTTGTTTATTGAGGACGGTAGGTACGTCCGCTCCGAGGATGCATTACAAGCATACTGACGAAATGTAAACAAGGAGGACTACTAGCGCCCTCTGCACATGCGGGTCGTAACAAGTGTGATATTTATATTTCATCTAGAAGCGGATCACATAAAGAAATTCCTATTACTTATGGATATACCCAAGACCCCTTTAAAAATAGATCACAAAACTTTAAACCAAAGATTAAAGAGAACTATCCTCAATATCTTGAAAGAGAAAATAAAAATTGCTTTATATGCGGTGATTCATCTCATTGCGCAAGAGACTGTGAGAAGCGTTTTAAACCTAAAGAATCTAACGACCACATCCATAATAAAATAAACGTGAATACTTTGAAAGTCGAGAGCGAAAAACAAAATAGCGATGAATTCTCAAATCTTCAATACGTAAACATTTTTGTGGAAAATCAACCCGTAACAGCCTTGATTGATTCAGGTTGCCAGATCCCAGTTTTAAATTCCTCACTAATTAGAGTGCAAACACCTTCCGAAGAAATCATAACATTAAGCTCATGTTTTGGCGAAAAGCGAATGGTAGAAGTTAAACCCATAAATATTTCTCTTGATCAACACTCGGCTGGTATAAGTGTGCGAACGGCGATATCACCGACCTTGATCGAAGAATTTATTATACATCCCAGTGTATATTCTGAAATAGAGAAACTAGGCCACGTAAAGAGCGATGTTTTATTGAGTGAAAGTGGATCCTCTTTGGGTGTTCATTTTAATTCGAGTGTTTCTTTTCCAAATGTTTCTGTTTCAAATGTGATAGAAAACTCTAGTTATGATTTGCCATATGTTAAAAACTTTAATACTAGAAATGATTTGAGTTCTCTAATTAAGGATTATAAATGTAATAAAATTAAGAGTACTAAGTTGAAATTGAGTATTGTAAGAGAAAAATGTTCTGATATAGTATTGTGTAAGAAAGCCAATTGTGCCATGAAAACGAGTTCCGTGGAATTCATCTCCCGCTCACCTACCCCTTCACCTATGGAACGTAATTATAGACGGTTTGTGTTGCTCCGAAAAATTTTTTGAGCCTTGGCAGTGGAAGCGAAGGAAAAAGAGAAATCGTTTTGAACAGACGTCCAGAACTCTACAGAGGAAAATATCGATGCGTTCAACCAAAGATCAACTTGTTAAAAAAGACGTTCTTATGCCTGTGAAACACAGTGTTTTCCTGTGGAACCTTCCGGATGTCGAAGAAGTGCCTTCACATGATGGAGAAACTGTCTAGTTCAACAAAACTATGATATGTTAAATCTTTGTATATTTGTCGTATAGTCCTTGTCTGTTCTTTTTTTTTTTGTATGTTTCAGATTCTCTGGTCTCCATGGACGTACCGCTGCGGACAGCGTACAGTCAGGCTGGCCGTTGTGGCATGCAGCCAAAAGCAAAACACAGTCTTCGCGCGCAGGCGCATCTAAGTAAAAGCAGAACTGAAACTGTAAAAACAGAGACTCTTGAGAAAAAACTTTGAGCAGAGAGAAAAAAGAGAACGCGAGAGGTGCGCGAGCAGGCGTTACCTTCTGCATATCATTGTCAAACTTATCTACCTTTTTAATTAATTTTTGTTTAATGTTAAATAAACCATAAGAAAGACTTTTGGACCCCTTGTTGTCTCCCACATATATATATATATATATATATATATGTATATATATATATATATATATATATATATATATATATATATATATATATATATATATATATGTATGTATGTAAAGTATTGGCCGAGTGGTATATTTGTCGAGTGTTATTAGGTTTTCATTAAACACATCTTCAGGGAACATACATCTTTTTTATTGTGGCGCATACATCAAAGCTTAGGACAAATTTGCGGTACATTTTCACGTTGACGAGACAACTTGCGACGATTATAAAGCATAGTGGACAGGAGACAAGCTGAAGTGACATTTTGACGGACACAACACAAAGACACTGAGGGCAGCTATTTACATTCTTACATGACGCGGACAAAACGAAGAGAGAAGCGAGCGACATTACACAAGGTGTTTGGTTTTATACCAACAGTGCAAGCGCGTGATGATTACGTAATCGTAGTTCTGATTGTATAGAATGGGTGGGACAGGGATTATCTGATGCAATAATATTCATCGATTACGATTAAGATCAGGGTGTTAGTTTCGAACCAAGTAATTAAAAGATTATTTCAATATTATTGAAAGAGTTAATTAAAAGGATGCTAGAGGGAATTATTGTATATATATATATATATATATATATATATATATATATATATATATATATAAATTCATTAAAAAAATTCATTAAAAAATTCATTTTTTTAAACTTTACTAATATTTGTTAAAAAATGTTGTAATATGCTTAATAGTTAAATTGTTTTTTTTCAGGAATTGATTATATTCGTATTTACAAAACTTCCACAGATTTAAAAATTTTTTTTTTTCAATTCGATGTTCCAAAATATTGCATTGAATTAAACGTTTCGAGTAAATTTACAAAGTTTATTAACATTGAAACCATTTCCTTTTCCTATATTGTAATAAGTATTTAATAAAGATAAAATTGAATACACACATAAAACTTTTTTTGTTTCATTCACAATAAATTATTTTTCCATGGTTTTAATAGTTCAATAACTAAAATATAATCCTCATGCTTTCCAATATCAAAAGTAGAAGTCCTTGTTGCCATTTTTTATACTTAATTTTATTAGATAGAATAGATATCGTGCCGAAGCTTCTGATTAATGATGAGAATATCCGAAAATTATTGATGACATCGACCTACTTTTCGTTCAACTCCCCTCTTTTTATGTAGCAATGTACAAAATCCAATTAAGGTATTCCCAAAACATTTATTCTAGCTTTTTCTAATGTAATAATAAGAGTTTTGAGCCGATAAGAAAGGGTTGAGAAAACAATTGCGAGCACCATAATTCATGATTAAATAAACTTAGATATTCTTCAAACAATTAATTTGACATCTTTCTTAATTTGTTCTGTGCACACAGCTGGAAGTCGTTTATAATAAGATAATCATCCAAAAATACTTCTTTTTATTCTGAGGTGTTTAATATGTTCTGAATAAAACAGTGCTCCTCAAACGTTCAATATTGGGGTGAAGCAAAATTAAATTGTAATTCATTCTCATCGCGGCCTTTCTTCATACAATAACGATGTACTGAAAATAATAATTAACCTTGACGCAAAACTACAGTACGACTAAAACCTCTTAAGTGCCTCCAACATATATAAACGTCTCGCTAAGCTAGTGCGTTAATTGCCCGGACGTATATATACGTCTCTCTGAAATATGGAAATAGGATTATTCCCGCCACTGCTATCCATAGAACTATTCCGAAGGCTTTGGAATGCAATAAAATGACCTTATGGGGTGTTTGTGAAGGATTTACTTACTTCAGTAAACCTATTTATTCCTTTACTATCCTCTCCCATTATACCACACACATGCACCTACGTAGAAAACGGTGGCACTGGGAAGCGAATCCCGTAACTTTTAATCAGCAGTTAACAGATTAATTATAAAGCGTTAAAATTATCAAGATAAGTGCTAAATTTTGTATATAATCTTATTCATGATGAGCCTATGGGGGGTCACGGGTAATTATCAAACTTATTCTTAACTTAGTATTGTTAAGTTAATGATCAAATATAGTACTGATACATTTATAAATGTATTATATCATAGTAAAATGTTTATTTTATTTTTTTATTATGTCAGAACGTATTAGAGTTTGTTCATTTTCCGTTAATTAATAATTTCTTAAAAAATAATCTCTTATTCTCGACTTTTCAATATGTTCGCGCCCCCTTGCTGGGTTATTACACCCCCTTAGGGGGCGCGCCCCACAGTTTGAGAAACGCTGGAATAAAACAAAGTTAAAAGCCTGGCAAATTTTGAATGATAAGGTTATGTGTGTAAAGGTTTATGCGCTAAACCAATGCTTCTTAAACTTTCACTATGTGCGACCCAATTTTTAATCATAATTTTCCTCGCCCCCCCCCTTTTATTCAAAAACAATGCATTGCATACAATAATGATGACCTTTGACGCTAAATCTACAAAACGACCTTTAATTATAAATCGTATAAATCAGTGATTCCCAAAGTGGTCTATATCGACCCTAAGGGGTCTATGACAACCTGAAAAGGGTCCAAGTCAGCGAAAAAGTAATTTGGGGGTCCATGAAGAGAAAATGGGGGTCTAGGATAGTGACGCTCTTTAAACCAGATTTTGACCTTGATTTTAAAAGAAAATTTAATCAAGGGAAAATCTGATTTTACCTATTTAACAGATTTATTAAAACAAGTACCATAATTTCAGCTTTTATATTGCCAGAATTAAGCTGAAGAAGAATAATTTTAGATGTCACTAATTTTCCCATTTTCTCAATTTGTCACAAAACAATCTGTCGGCAAAGTGATGTTTTAACCTATGTTTCAGCATTTAAATGCCCTTTATTCAGATTTTGAAACTAGGCGTGAGAATGCTTTGAACATTGTAATACCACAGTAGGCAATGAATTCATATGGTCGTATTGAAAATAAAATGTCAGATTACAAGAGGAACTGATTATCGGAATAGGCACTAACGAAGATCTTAAAATAGTTTAGAAACGGATGTCAGCAATTTTGGTTTTGGAAAGGTATATCTGCTATTCATCCCGAATTATGAAACATCTTGAGAACGTTTTAAATGCTTTTCAAGGTGAAAAGGGGTTTCAGCGTGGTTGCCAATTTTCGAAAGAAAAAAAAGGCTAGACACTACAAACCAAAGCGATTTGAGATAAACATGATAAGTGATTGGAGCCTTGGAAGGATGTCTTTGTTACTGCTTTGACATTACCACTGACAAACACTTTTTGTTGCTGTTTCAAAGAATATTCTATATAAAACATATTAATCACCTATTGAAAGATGTCTTGGGGAAAAAGTGTCATTGGTGGTATTTTCGAAATACAGCACTTTCGTGACAAATCAAACAAGTACTGATCCATGTTTGTTTTTCACTACACAACAGTCAACCTCCAAATCGTTCGAATATTTTTCGCTTGCAAGGTATGAAAGATTGTTAAAAATTAGTTCCACCCATAAAATTGTAGCTTCTTCACTGTTGTCTGTTATAACTAACCATAGTCATTACAAATAGGAAAAAGAATATCAATTCGCATCCGTACGACATCGATATCAAAAATATAAAATCAATATACAGTCGGACCTCTATATAAAAAGAAAGAAAAACTGCAAGGAAAACAAGAAAAAAGAATGTCGAAGAATTCACTGTATTTTCAGTATTAAGAAAATAATTTGATATTAAAATTAATGAATTTTAAGTATATTTTATAATTTAAAGCATATACAAGTAATATTAAACAAATATTATTTTATAATTAGAACACGGAACAATTACACTGAGGGTGAAAGAGGATATCGAAGATGTTTCTAGTGAACCGGGCAATGAGGGTTAAAGGTTGCACTTCTTCGATAAAACGTCCAGAACTCTATTGCTCTCGGCGAGTTAGGATGTGATAAAACCAGTTCAAGGTTTATGACCACCATAAAATGTGTTAAAGAGAGAATAACTTAAAATGTTCAAGAATACTTTAAAAATAGGGAGAAAAAAATTGAATCACAAAAGAAAAAGTTCGTTGTATGGAAAATGCACTTCACTATAGAGAGGTTATTTTACGAAGAAAATTGTGAAATGTTCATGGTTCCAGGAAAAAGTTCTCTTTATAGAAAAATTCGCAGTATAGAGGTTCGCTATACAGAGGTTCGACTGTAAGTAAACAATTGTGGGAATGTATGATGGATACATTCGTCTCTTTAAACTGGTTTTAAAATTAAATGTGCATGTAACTATAGATAATATGTATTAAATACAATAAATATATTGAATAAAACTGCCACACTACATTATTTAATTTATATTTATTATTTTTATGATGAATGCAATCATTTTAAAAAGATATTCTACACTTTCCCATTGCGGCCTGTAAGCCAAAACAAGTAGCCCCCCTGTTAATATATTCATGAGCTATAATCCTTAATAAATAATTTAAAATCATTAAAGTTCATAATACGAAAAATTCTGTGTATCATAAATAGTTTATTAAAATTTATTTTCATAATTTGAATATGTAGTTTTTCAGTTAATTTTTAATACTTGTTTTGTTTTAAAGATTGCTCGGCTAGCCTAACAAAAAAAATTCTGATTTTTTATGGACAATTTATGTTAACTTAAGGTAAAAAATATTTTCCTTTTATTATTATTTTTATTTTCTTTTTCTTTATAAAAGTGTATAAGACATTTTCCTTTTTAATATTTTTTTATTTCCAAGCTGCAACTTTTATCCCTGCAGCAATTTCATGCTAAAACTTTTTGTTTTAAGGCTTTATATTTCTAGATATCTTTTTTATTGCGTTCTTTTTATCGCTATTCATCTTTTTATTGCCATTATTTAATGTTTCTTCTTTCCATTTGTGCTACGGAACACGTTTTATTTAACAAAAGTATTTTTTCAATGAAATAAAGGGTTTCTACGCATTCTTATTTATGAAAATAAATCATTATATTTTCTCAAGACTTTAATAACTTTACTTTTAATTAGGTAATTAAACAGCTTGATTTTATTTAGCTGTGTTTTTCTATTATGATAAAACATTAGAGCTTTGATAGTTAATTCGAACGTATAAATTTAATAATATAAATTGCCTTTATTTTTGCTAAGAAATGAAGTAGATTTTTAAGAAAATTATTAAATTCGTTGCTGTTTAAATAACAATACTTAATAATATTCAACTTTTTACTTAAAGTTTATAAAAAAAAAACTTAGATTGAAAAAATTAGTGCTGGCTGTCAACTTATTATAGATCTCTTCACATAATAAGTACTTATTATTTTAAATACGAAATATACAGATCTTTCAGTCACTTCATATTGTTACAATTTAGTCTTATTCTAATTGTTTCTACTCATTTGTGTTCATTTTTACAGTTTAATTTGTCGTATCTAATGTGATTTCAACCCTGTTTACCTGTAATATCATTTCCACTGCATTGCACGGCCCCCATGCTTTAACATTGGTTTAAATGGTAAACTCGCCAAATATTGCAGCTAGCGCCAAGTTGGCGACGGATTTGGCGACTTAATTTTTAGCGCCAAATTTGGCGATATATCGCCAAATGTGGGCGATAAGCAACCATGGCAAATATCCCCATTGTAACCCTATTGTATTGAATGTATTACTGTATTGAGCTTTTTCTCGTACGCTCCGGATTTTTCTAGACCTTTCTATTTCTAGATTATTCTGGCAAGTGCGAGAGGTTTCTGACCGAAAGGTATAAAAGGGCCCGGGCCGGCTAGTCAGTTAGTCAGATCTCAGCCTTCATGCAAGTGATACCTCTCTGAGCTAGAAAAGAGAGACGATTGCATAGTGCGTGTGTTATTGCTTTTATTGAGTTATTATTTTTGTGCTGAGTGTTTACTATTGCTTTTGTTAGTGTATTACATCTGTGTTATCAGTATTTTCATCGATTGTACGTGACTTTCTCGAACTGTTCTACAATTTGTGGAGGACTGTTTTGGCCAAGAATAAAATTGTTTTGGATCCCGCTCTTCGGCTTCAATCATTTCGAACCCCGAAAACGCAACAATTGGTGTCAGAAGTGGGATTGAATGCCAACAACAAGAGCGATGGAGGCCCAGTTCAGACTCTTCTAGAAAAATTGACCGCCAGCATGAATGCCAATATGGGCGAAATGAAATCGGACTTGACTAAAATGAAATCGGAGTTGACCGCCAGCATGAATACCAAGCTTACTAACGTAAACGAGCAGATCAGCGCCAACAAGGAAGAGTTGAAAAGTGATCTGAAGGGCATTGGCGACAAATTGACGACTATGGACAAGAAATTTGAAGAAATGGAAGGAAGAATCGAGTCGGTGGAAAATAAATTCGAAAACAAATTTGTGGATATAGAGAACAAATTTGAAAATAAATTCGAAGATATGGAGAGCAAACTAGAGGCGAAAATTTTCGAAAAGGTAGAAGATGTTTCCATCTCGTTCAGGGTGACCTAGAGAAATTGAAGCAGAAAGTCATGACTGGTCAAGGGGATGAATTTAAGTTTCAAGCTCCTTATTCCAAAGCCTTCCATCAAGCTTTCTACATATGACGGAAAGTCCTCTTGGCAGGTGTATAAGACCCAATTCTCCATAGTGGCGGATGTAAACCAGTGGGACTCCCAGACCAAGGCCTGCCAGTTAGCTGCTTCTCTTCGAGCCGACGCTGCTGACATTTTGCAAACTTTGCCGGAAACACAGCGGCTGGATTTCGACGCTCTCGTTAATGCTCTGGAGTTACGCTTCGGAGAGAAATGTGTGAAGGATTACAGCAGACTCCAGCTGAAGTCACGGCAGCAGAAAGTGTCGAAACGCTCAGAATTGGCGACGGACGTCGAGAGGCTTTCTCACTTGGCGTTTTCTGACTGTCCGACTGAAGTAAGAGAAGTCCTGGCGCTGCAACACTTCGTCGACGGGGTGCGTGATCCGGAAATCAGAAAGCTCTCCGAATGGCGGATCTCAAGGACTTAAAGGGGGCCTAGTGTTTGCTATGAAATTCAGGCAGCCCAGCAAGCAACACGAAAGGACAGACACCCCATACGAGCCGTCAACGAATCGGACACGTCGAACTCAAGTGTGGAGCGGTTAGAGCGACAGATGAGAAACTTCTTGAATAGAGTTGAGTCTTTGATGTCCCAGAAAGCAGACGGGAAGAAGACCCTTAAATGCTGGACCTGCGGTCGAGAAGGGCATCTGCAGAGAAGCTGCCGGGCACGCCAAGGCGCTGAAACTAATAGCGCCTCCCGGAAGGAGGTATCGGAAAAACTAATTAATGGCCATCTCGTGGGGCGGAGGTTGCCAGATTTTGGAAAGCCCCACTTTCAAGTGTGTCAAATTTCGACAAAGAGTACCGGTGAGAAAGGAATTTTTATAATGGGACATGTTAACGAGCTTCCCTGCAACATGATCATCGATACAGGAGCCAATGTGTCTATCATTCGGAACGATCTGGCTCAAAAATTAAAGAGAAACTTATCTGGACCCCACCCCGCGTGGTGCTACAGACCGTGACGGGGAAAAGATTGATATTCACGGAAAATTAAAAGTCAAGATCAAGTTTGGAGACGCTACCTACCAACATGCTGTGTATGTCGCAGATATTGCAGACCCTTTCATTCTTGGACTGGACTTTCTAAAGGAGCATGGTTTCACTATAGACTTCAACAAGAACGAATTACGTTCCATACACGAAGAAGTCACTATATTCAAAATTGAACACAGGTCAGAATCTATTCGACAGGTAACCGCTAACGAGAACATTACCATTCCCCAAGGACTGAAATCATAGTACCTGGATACATCGGTAACGATGTGAGTTTCAACTCTGGCCTAATTGGATCTGCGGAAAATAAAGCGAATGGATTGCTAATAGCTTCGACGCTAGTGGACCTTTCAGAAAAACTATCCCGGTAAGAATTTGCAACGTAACTGAAAAATCTAGAGTGTTCCAGAAGGTGAAGTGTTGGCAACCTGCAGTCCAGTAACGTGTGTCTGCAAAAGTTCGAGCTTGCTCCTATCCAACTCGCCTCAACAGTTGACTCCCGACCTTCTAGAAAATGTTGAATTGTCCCCCGAACAGAAAAGCTCCGCAGAAAGACTGTTCCAAGAATTTGAAGACGTGTTTTCTAGAAACAGTAGCGATATTGGCCATACTACAGTGACACAACACAGAATTGATACAGCAGACCATCCGCCGATTAAACAGCACCCAAGACGCTTGCCGTTTGCTAAACAGGAAGAGGTCGGAACACTACTACGAGAATGCAGGAAAATGACATCATAGAACCGTCTTCGAGTCCGTGGGCATCTCAATCGTCTTAGTTCGTAAGAAAGATGGCTCCACAAGATTTTGCGTGGACTATCGAAAACTTAACGACGTCACCAAGAAGGACAGCTACCCTCTTCCAAGGATAGATGACACCCTGGATACCCTTTCCGGTCATAAATGGTTCTCGACTTTAGATTTAAAGAGCGGATACTGGCAAGTGGAGATCCATCCCGAAGATAGAGAAAAACAGCATTCACTTCCGGCCAAGGACTATGGCAGTTCAAAGTCATGCCGTTCGGGCTCTGCAATGCGCCAGCTACTTTCGAGCTCCTGATGGAGACCGTGCTAAAGGGTCTGACTTTTTGAAGCTTGCCTTATTTACCTGGATGACGTCATAATAGGAGGGCGTACGTTTGAAGAACATCTTCAAAATATCCGGAAGGTGTTATCAAAATTAAGCGACGCTAACTTGAAGCTAAACCCTTCAAAATGCAAGTTCTTCCAGAAAGAAGTCAATTATCTGGGACACATCATCTCTGCAGAAGGTGTCCGTACGGACCCCGAAAAAGTGTCCGCCGTAAAAATTGGAAACGCCCTGAAAACCTCCGTGAGCTGCGAAGCTTCCTGGACTATGTACTTATTACCGAAAGTTCGTGAAAGGGTTCTCTAACATCGCAAGACCCTTGCACAAGCTAACAGAAAGTAAACAAAAGTTTCAGTGGACAAAAGAATGTGAAGATTCCTTCCTCCAGCTTAAAGAAGCTTTGACGTCTTCACCGATCTTAATATATCCACAACCGGACAAGCCATTTATCTTGGACACTGATGCCAGTAATGAGAGTGTCGGAGCAGTATTATCTCAGGAAATAGATGGCCATGAACGAGTCGTAGCTTATTGGAGTAAGTGTTTATCGAAACCGGAAAGAAATTATTGTGTCACTCGAAAAGAGCTACTGGCTATTGTGAAAGCCATCGAGCATTTCCATCACTATCTCTATGGCCAAAAATTTCTTCTACGTACCGATCATGCCTCTTTAACCTGGCTAATGAATTTTAGAAATACTGAAGGCCAGGTAGCCAGATGGATACAACGGCTCAACGAGTATTACTTTGACATCAGACATCGTAAAGGCTCCTCGCATGGAAATGCTGATGCCCTTTCAAGAAGACCATGCCCAGAAAATTGTCGTCATTGTTCCAGAGTAGAGACCAAATATGACTATGCTATACGCCAGATAACAACTTCAACAGCGACGCCACCCGATCCCTGGGTGACGAAAAGTTCGAGAAGACCAGATGGCGGATCCTGATATTAAACCCCTTATAGAGTTTATGGAGTCTTCCAGCAATAAACCAAGTTGGCAGGACATCTCGGCTTATAGTCCTACAACTAAGCAGTATTGGGCCCTCTGGAATTCTCTACATCTCAGGAATGGTGTTCTATACCGAAAATTCGAATCAGAGGATGGAAAGACATTCAGGTGGCAATTAGTACTTCCTCGATCTCGTATCCCAGAGGTACTCAAAGAATTGCATGGCAGCCCAACAGGAGGTCATTTCGGCGTCATGAAAACTTTGCACCGAGTTCGAGAGCGATTCTTCTGGGGTAAAGTGAGAGCTGACGTGGAACAGTGGTGCAAGTCCTGTGATGCCTGTGCAGCTCGGAAGGGGCCAAAGATACGTAGCCGAGGGAAGCTGCATCGCTACAATGTTGGAGCACCCTTCGAACGTATCGCTTTCGATATCCTGGGACCTCTGCCAAGGACTGCGTCTGGTAATAAGTACCTACTTGTTGTCATGGACTACTTCACGAAATGGCCCGAAGTGTACCCCATTCCGGATCAGGAAGCCCCCACCGTAGCGGAGGCTGTAGTGCAGCACTGGATATCGAGATATGGGGTACCTCTTCAACTTCATTCCGATCAGGGAAGAAATTTCGTCTCTGCGGTATTGAAGGGGGTCTGTGAACTACTCGGAATTGACAAGACCAAGACCACACCTTTGCACCCACAGTCAGATGGCATGGTGGAGAGGTTTAATCGTACCATCCTGAATAACCTCTCACTGATGGTCTCCAAGAACCAACAAGACTGGGACCAGAAAGTTCCTCTCTTTCTGCTAGCGTACCGCAGCGCCGTTCACGAGACTACCGGATATTCACCATCCCAGATGCTTTTTGGCCGAGATCTTCGTCTCCCTTGTGACCTGCTGTTTGGTCGCCCTCCGGATACACCTTCATCGCCTGAGGGAGTACGTGCAGAATCTCCAGGCACGTTTTGAAGATGTACACAATTTGGCTAGAGAACGGATCAACCTGAGGACGGAGAAGATGAAGACTCGGTACGACACAAAAGCCACAGGACATCAATTCAAGGAAGGTGACAAGGTGTGGTTCTACAACCCGACTCGACGCAAAGGACTTTCTCCTAAGCTACAATCGCATTGGGACGGTCCTTATACAATTTTAAAGATAATAAACGACGTCGTAATCCGGATCCGTAAGTCAACGAATTCGAAGCCTAGAGTCGTTCATTACGACAGGCTTGCTCCATATTATGGCCATAATTCTTAGTGTGTGTCAATTATTGTGTAATTTATTTTGACCATGGTCTTGTATAAATAAGTTAGTGTGTAAATAATCTTGTAAATAATTTTGTTTGTTGTTTTGTAAGTGTTTATTTTCTACTATGCATTACGTGTTTATTTTGTACTATGCATTAGGTGTTTATTTTGTACTATGTATTACATGTTTATTATTGCATATTCATTTAATTGTTTTTAATCAATTGCTTTATTATTATGTTAACGTCTGATGAAGGGTTGTACTGCCCGGGACGTGCAGTTCTTGAGAGGGGGCAATGTTACGAATTTAGTCTTATTCTAATTGTTTCTACTCATTTGTGTTCATTTTTACAGTTTAATTTGTCGTATCTAATGTGATTTCAACCCTGTTTACCTGTAATATCATTTCCACTGCATTGCACGGCCCCCATGCTTTAACATTGGTTTAAATGGTAAACTCGCCAAATATTGCAGCTAGCGCCAAGTTGGCGACGGATTTGGCGACTTAATTTTTGACGCCAAATTTGGCGATATATCGCCAAATGTGGGCGATAAGCTTGGCGACCATGGCAACCCTGCTCCCCTAATATCCCCATTGTAACCCTATTGTATTGAATGTATTACTGTATTGAGCTTTTCTCGTACGCTCCGGATTTTTCTAGACCTTTCTATTTCTAGATTATTCTGGCAAGTGCGAGAGGTTTCTGACCGAAAGGTATAAATAGTCAGTTAGTCAGATCTCAGCTTTCATGCAAGTGATACCTCTCTGAGCTAGAAAAGAGAGACGATTGCATAGTGCGTGTGTTATTGCTTTTATTGAGTTATTATTTTTGTGCTGAGTGTTTACTATTGCTTTTGTTAGTGTATTACATCTGTGTTATCAGTATTTTCATCGATTGTACGTGACTTTCTCGAACTGTTCTACAATTTGTGGAGGACTGTTTTGGCCAAGAATAAAATTGTTTTGGATCCCGCTCTTCGGCTTCAATCATTTCGAACCCCGAAAACGCAACAATATGTTAAAAAACTTTAATTATTGAGCATTGAAAAAAATTTAAACAAGAAAAATGAAATTCAAGTTTAGTTCTAAAAAATTTTCAGTGGAGCATAATTTTATTATTAGTTTAATAAATTACTGTAAAAATTGTTTTTCTGATTCAATCTCGACATTTTTATTAATTAATTGGCATTAAATGCATTTCAAAATGATTTAACTGCAAATAATAGACGCTTTTATAAAAATTGTGAAAAATTATACATGCGATGAGAAGAAGATTTGTATTTCTTGTGTATTTGAGCCATTGAAAATCACCATACATTTTGCAAAAACCAAATTTACTCGGATAGAGTATTTAAGATAAGAAAATATTTCTAAGTATATAATTTAAACGATTGTATTTAAAAAAAAATTTGGAAAAAATATGAAAATATCTTTTCAATCGATTTGTTACTCTAATAGTATTTTCTAGTTATTATGTTTAATTTGTGTCATTGTGTATGCAGTAACTTGAATACTTCATTTTATAGGAAAGTTAACGATTACTCTTTTAGGTTTTAATGTTTTGGGTACTAATTCACGAGTAATTAAATAAAATACACACATTTAGTGTTATCCATATCAATAGCTACAGAATTATTTTCTGCAGTTAAAAAAGCTTCATTCTCAGCCCTTTGATGTAGAAAATATTTCTTCCCTCTTAAATTGAAACCCTTCCCTAAGTGTATAGTAATTGGCACAAAAAAACAGTACTTAATTTAATCCACTTCGGTCACAATGGTAATTAGTCCATTCTCTTAATCTAACGAAAAAAACTCGAGATGTCTGCTCCCGCATTTAGAGTTTGCATAATCAACCTAATCAATGCAACACTTCTTAAGGTTCCATTGTGTGTTTTTTTCGACAAAAGGAAGAGCACTTCAATTTGCTTTGAGATATAATGATTTATTACCATTACTATCTTTGTCTAATAAGTTATTTCAATTAATTTCGGCTTCATTTCTGACATATTCTTTTGCTCTCGATTTTATCAGTTAAGTTAAAAAAGCTTTTTCTTTTTTTGACAGTGTATTAATTGTGCCCAAATATACCGTAAAATCCGGCTTATAACGCGCATTTTTAGCAGAAAAAATTCAATCGGAATGTATGATTGCGTGTTATACGCCGGGAATTAAAAATGAGAGTTTTAAAAATAAAAAAAACCGATGATAGAAAAAAATTCGACTTCTACATATATCGAAACAGTGTTTATTTATTGATTATTTAAAAAAAATGACATTTCATATGAACTTAAAGGGTTGTAACTCTGAAAGTATACTATTTTTTTCGTAAAGCTTTAAGTAATACCTCGAATAAATGACTTCAAAACATAAGACCAATACGTACATACATTTTAAATTTCTCCTTAAAAAAAGGGGTACGCGTTATACGCCAGATTTTACGGTACTTTTATTTTGATTTTAAAGAAAGGCTGTGCAAATTAAACTTTCTTGGGAATTTTTTAATGAATTTATTATAAATTAAGTCTTAGAATGTTTTCCTTACTAGAATAAATATCAAACTAATTCAAAAACTAGATTACGAAGTTTTATAATTACTGGATTAATTATCATAAAAATTCTACACGTGTGATAACTGTTAGGAAAATTTAATTATCTCGTACTTTAGGTACAAACCTACGCATTTAGGTGATCCAAATGACACTAACCACTTTGATCTTTACGCGGCACTTCATTTGAGGATTATATTGGCATCTAATTTAATTTTAATCGAAATCAAAACGATTTCGTCATGCCATCGATATGATATGGTATATAAGTTTTGTTATAAATAAATTGGTATTAATATAGGCTCTTACCTCTGGTGTCAGGTTTTACTACTGTTGCTCTCTGCGTTTCTCAACAATAACTTACCAGTAAATTTCAAATTGGGATTTTGCAATTTTTATACATAACTTCTTCTAGGACAGGCTTTCCTGACGTCATTAAAGTCCGTATAGTGGAAATGATATACCTTAAATATGTCCGGCTGAAAGTCCTCACGTTAAGTTGGCATAGCATGGAAAACACCCACCTCGCCAGCATTCTCCACACTCTCATGTACCACCCCGATTTTAATTTACGTAGCATTCTGAAACAATGAAGGGCTATTGACCATCGACCTCGGAATTTTGAGACATGGTTCACCTACCTCGCCTTGGGACACCTTTTTTTAACTTCCCCATTACACTAATGAGAGGACTGAGCCTCAACAGATGTTTTGTGCAGCAAACTCACTACACGGTACGTCTTCAATAGCATTAGGGATTAAAATCCACGATTCGACAACACAAGCCACGAGTACCTGATCATGACCACTCAGCTACCGTATCCCGTACCACGCCAAAGTGAGAATTAACCTTTGACAGATCTCCTATGCACTATCTCCTCGGACTCCAGTGGGCATTTACTGTCACTGAGACTTGAACCCACAACTTGACAGAAAAAGCGTTCTCCACGAGTTCATGGTTAGGATCCCCTTGAAACTCCAGTCCTTAATCTTTGTACTATTAGAATTACATGTGTAGTATCTCCTCTAGCTTAAGAATACTCGATGTAAAAATGCTGTATATAATTCAAAAGCTCCTTTACTGCATTCATTGCCATAAAAATTCGAACACCAAAAAGTAAGAGTGGAATTGTTACGAAACTTGCCATGAGAGAGAGAAGGGGTACGCGTCAGGCAGATATAAAAATGACTAGAAATGTGTAGAGGAATTGCCCATTGCGTAATGGAAGTAGAGTGATTGCACGTTGCGAAGTCCAATGCCCAGTAGGAACGAGGACATTGAAATTCATTCTCTAAGAATTATAAAACAGGGGAGCAGAATTTGTTTTACGTATATTTAATGTTGCAGAGGAACGCTTTTTAACTAGGGATGATATTACGCCGCCTTTGGAGACGATATTAACAGCTGGCAAAGTTTGAGAGGAGAAGAATCATAAGGATGATATAAACCGTGTGGGTGGACAGCTCGCCATCTAGGTTGTTCTGGCTTTACTAAGGAACCGGTGCTGGGACCAGGGAACAAGTGAGCACACAACAGACTCTACAAGGTCTCGACAGACCAATGGACGAGGAGACCCCCATATCATACGACACGTACGCATAGCGCCAACTGTGTCATTGTTCGTCCATAAAGGCAGCACTTTCACAACGGGCCTCTGCGTCGGTCCACACCAACCCAAAGCATCGTGGCCCCCATTACATGTAGTGCCATTCACATCCACTCACCGTAACCTCTATTTGGAGTGGTGCCACACTCAAAGGAGATGGTCTGCAACCAAATGGTCAGGTCATCTTCAGCGATGAATCCAGATTAGATTTTGGTAGTTATGACAGTCCTGTAAGGGTGTAGGAGCCCCTTGGAGAACTTTCATCCCTTTCTTCTCTATATAGTAGACAACTGGTGTAATGGTATGAGAGCCTATCGCATATGATACAAGGTCACCACTAATATTGATCCACGACACCACATGTTGGCCCAGGAGAAAATTCATGAGGTGCTTCAGCCACATGTGTTACCATTCATGGCGAGGGTCCCAGGGGCCCTTTTTCAACAAAACAACGCTCGTCCACACACAGAAAGGTTTCACAGGACTACCTCAACCCTATTTTCACCCTTCTCTAGTTTTCACAACCCTCAGATTTGTCACCGATCGAGCATATTTGAGATCATTTAGGAAGACAAGCTGGACAGTCAGCAAGATTAGTCAAAATAGGCACTCGTATGCAGCAACATTGGAACACGAGATGTCACAGGACATCATGTTTGACTACATGTCCAACCGTATCACATCAAGCATTTTTGCTATGGGTCGCCCAACAGGATCTAAACTCTAAATTCATTTGGAATTTTTTCTGCAATAAACGATTATTTTACTTTGATTTTGTAATTACTTTCTTACATCAACGTTGCACTTACGTATATAAAATTTTTATTTATTCTATCAACTCTTTCTTGATGCCTCAAATTTTTATGGCATTGAGTGTGTAAACAAAAGCAATGACTAGCGAATGTTTAAGTTTTTTTTTTTTGTTTAATTTTATTGATAATTTTTGTTTTACCAGAGAATTTAATATATTCCTCATTTTATACGAAATGCCAGCTGTTCTTTTGTTAGTATTTTGATAGGAGAGAGAGAGAGAGAATTTCAGCAGTAATTTATCAACTAAGCAGAAATTGCTTATTTCTATAGTTATACTTTTTTGATTCCTTGCTTCCTTATGCCATTACTCAGATTATTGTACAACCTTATGTTGCGTCATACTCCTTATAGTATATTCTTTATATGCCTTGTTTTAACATTTAGTTTTTTATTCATATTTATGACTCATTAATTATTTGAATGTCCTAACTTCGTCAAAAGAATTTTGCGATATTCCTTATTTGTCGAACCTCTATATTGCGAATTTTTCTATGCAGCGAACTTTTTCCTGGAACCTTGAACATTTCACAATTTTCTTCGTAACATAACCTCTTTATAGCGAAATGCGTTTTCTATATAACGAACATTTTCTTTTGTGATTCAATTTTTGATCTTCCTTTTTTTAAAATATTTCTGAAAAAATCTCTAGTTATTTTCTCTTTAACACATTTTACGGTGGTCATAAATCTTGAACTGGTTTTATTGGATCCTATCTCACCTAGAGTAATAGAGTTCTGGACGTTTCATCCAAGAAGTGCAACCGTTAACCCCCATTGCCCAGTTCACTAGAAAGATCTTCGATATCCTCTTTCACCCTCAGTGGAGTTGTCCCGTGTCCCCGTGTTCTAATTATAAAATAATGTATATTTATTACTACTTGTATGCTATAAATTATAAAATATCCTTAAAATTCATTAATTTTAGTGTAAAATTATTTTCTTAATATTGAAAATACAGGGAATTCTTCGACATTCTTTTTTTTTTGTTTTCCTTGCAGTTTTTCTTTCTTTTTGATAGGTAAGATATGTAAAATAAACATATATTAATTTAAAAAAAGGTGTGAATAATTACTTTTTTTAATATATAGTGTTTATGAATTTAAAAATTGTCTTAAGTGGTTTATAAAGTATATTAATTGATGAACCTCTGTATAACGAGTTTTCCATACAACGAACTTTTTCCCGGTATTTAATGACTTCGTTATTTTGAGGTCCGGCAGTAGTTTAAATTACTTATTTATTTCGTTGCTTATCAATTTTGTATCATGTAATAAATATTAACTCCTTTTAAAGCACTAATTTAAGTCCTATTACAATACATTTGAATATAAAAAAATTACTTGCTACAGTACCATTTAAACATCTAAACCAAACAATTGTACAAATAAAAACAAACTCCGTCTAATGAAACAAAAAATATATTGTTACGAATTTTGTGTGTGTAATTAATGTCTAACTTCATCTTAAAATAGTGTAAATAATTCATATCTGGATATTTAATCGTTAATATTACTCTATGTTGTATTTATTTACGATAAAATTGTAATAATCGCAAGCATTACATTATAATGGCGTATAAATGGAAACATGGCGAAATATTGGCAATACAGCCAAGTTGACATCGTTTCCTGAGACCATGTTGTTAACCATATAGATGCCTCTGGAAATTACTGGAGAAATCTATTAATATCACTATATATAACGTAAGATGACTTTTCGAGAAAGATATAGACAGCAATAACGCAGACTATAAATCTCAGTCTCTCACGGAAACTGAGTCAGTTTTACTTTGACTTTTGAAGAGTTCACTAACAAGTAGTTACTTGTGGATAAACTTTACGTACTTGTAGTTTTAGACACTGATAGTTGCGTCTGAGCGCTGTAGAAGGTGTGAAAATCTACTGGGACTTATTAAGCGAATTTTAGTACTATATTCTGTATTTTATGAACTGTTTTTCTATGATAAATCTTCATCGCTCTTAAAGGACTGTTTTGCTCTTTGAGACTGATGGCATAAAATTCTCAAACCCCGATCTTCGTAACAATATTATTTTATCCTTTTTTAATCACACAAAAAACATCAAAACAATAACTCAGTAACTTAACAGAAACTTAACTCAGTGTATGCAACTTTTATGTCTATTCTTTTAACTTTTTTAATCATATTTGATTTAACCAATAAAAACAAAAGCTTTTATAAATAAATTAAAATTTTTAATTAATGATAACTTTATGTGTTTTAAAGTTAATTTATGCTAACATTTTAATGCTGCAGTTAAATTAAATTCATAAAACTGATAAGTATTCCTTTTGAACTTTTTTTCCATATTTTAAAATAAAAAAAGAAAAAATCTGACGAATGCGTATTAAGAGCATCGTTTAGCGCATCCGCCATACTTCATAATAGAATCGTTGGAGTATAAAAAGGGTTTCACTAAAATATTTCTTGAGTAAATTGATTAAATTATATTATTATATCATATTCCCAACATTTATATAGCCTTTTGTATTCGAATTTTTTGCATTTATCTATTTCTTTTATTGCGCTGTAGTAATTAACATAAAAATCTAGATAGTATTATATTAATATTATTTTCACTATATCATATATCAAATGCATTCATGTCAAGACCGAATTACTTAAGATTACTTATGAGAGGTTAAGTTTAAAAACTAAGTTTTTAAGAAACCTCTAAGACTTTTAAACTGTGTTTTTATACTTTCTTAAACAAGGGGAAGAAATGGCAAGAAAGACATAAAAAAGGTACGTTTTTATCCAACTGTTACATAAGTTATTCTTGTAGCAGAATACAAAATGTCGACACAAGAGCAAAGCTATGTGTGTCACATAGTGGTGCAAGAATATTTATATGTCCTATAAATTCTCTCAAGAGACTGGTAGAAACCAATTTATTATTTTATTGTTAAATAAAAACAATCTACTGTGTGTAGTGAGGTAGTTGTATGATTTATTATGTATTAAATTTTAAAAACACTTCTCGTGAAACAAAGTAAGCACAATGTTTTATACTAGTTTAAAAGATTCCTAAAGATCCTAACTTAAAGTCATCTTATTGTTTTTTTTTCCTTATTCTATTATTGAATCGAAATTCTTTTACGTACCTTAACAAGCATAACAAGTAATATAAAAAAAGAATTAAGTCATTTCCATTTATAGATCAACAAAGAAAATTTTTATCTTAGCTACTTTTTATTAAATAAATACAATTAATATAAATATGTATATACATAGGACAGAATCACAACATTAAGTGGTCATTAATTTTTATTCATTAACATTAAAGTATCGTATTGCGATCCAAAACAATCGTGCATATAAAATTTCAGTTCAACTGAATGCTTTAAAACATAAGAAAAAAAATCTTTTTAAGTTTTGACCCAAGTCAATAAAAATGAAACCAACTGGGCTGTATCTGTAATTCATTAAATAATTAGTTTCAGTCAATTAATTTTAGTTAATTATAATTAAATTATCATATTTTTACTCAAAATAATAGCGTATAGAAAATTTCAGGTCAAACGAGCTCTTTAAAATGTGAGAAAAAACCTTTTCAAATTTTGACACAAGTCGCTGAAATGGTCGCTAAGTCGCCAAGAATGATGCCAACGTGGCTGTATTTGTAATTCTTTGAATAATTAGTTTTAATCAATTAGTTTTTATTAATTATAATTAAATTACTTTATTGTCATCCAAAATAATCATGCATATAAAATTTCAGCTCAATGGAGTGCTTTAAATTGTATTTTATTAACGATTGAAAATTCCAAGATTAATAAATAAATATTGAGAGAGTGTGAGCTAATAGTAGGAATTGGAAAAAGATTTTAGAAGAGAAATATTTAATTTTAGTTTTTGTTCGGCGAAATTCTACTTAAAAGTTTAGAAAACAGAAGTGCAATTTTCTATTTGTTTATTGCTTTTAGTTTATAATACTCTACATTTTAGTCATAAAGACTTTGAGATGTAAAGATAAAAGGGTGCTTTGTATGAAACTTGAACGGATATTTAATATTTTTGGAAATTTGAGTGAGGAAGAAACAGACGATGATTCAAATGAAGTAAATAAAAACAGATTTATTATTGGACAAGAAGAAACAAATGATTACACGAAGACAAATTGACGTTTATGCACAAAGAAATGTTATAACAGATTATTTACAATAGTGCTGAAAGCCCTAGTTGTAAATAAGCATACAAACAACTGTCTAGAATAATTATTTCCACTAGCAGGAAATAGATTCTAAATTTTCGATATTGGGGAACAATACAATTTATACTTTTAAGAATATTATATAACAAAAAGAGTGTATGTGCCTATTATATATGACCACATGATAAAAGCGATAACTTCAAATTTTGTAATGTTATTTCAGGGATAAGTTAGGTGCATAAAAAACAAAGGGATATTAGTATTATCATATAAAATTATTTATTTATAAAGTAATATTTTTTGTGAAATATGCAATCATATTTGTAAATTAATTGTACTTTAAAACGGAAACAATAGGTTTATGGTAGCTGAATAGGTTATAAATACTTTAGATTCAAAATTATTTTAATATCTAAAAAAAAACTCCGTCAAGCGTTGTTCCGTACTTTGTCATGCTTTCATTTGGATCATTTGACATAGTTAAATTGAATTTTGATTTTGAAAAATCTGCTAAAGGCTTTGATTTGTCTATTGAAAAATCTACATTTAAATCCCCACTTAATATATGCCACAATAATAGGCAATTTGTTCAAAAGAGTTGATCCGGCTTCAGTGTTAGTAACTAAATTTTTGTGAATGAATTCGATAATTTTCTCTACACTTTGATTGGGGGAAATATATATATATATAAACAGTAACCATTAGAGTTATCTGTCAATTTTCTGCTCTACATTTCGCTGCACAATTTCTCCGATACATGACTGATTAAACCCAAATGATTCAGTAGTCACTCCATTTCTGAAATGAAATAAGTTGTCGTACCTCTCTTATTATTATAGATTGCAACTCCACCAGCTCTGTGATTGTGTCTTCGGAATTTAGCATTACAATGAAAACTTGGAACATCTATGTTTTCTTCATTATTTATCCAAGTTTCTGTTAAAAGAAATCTAGTTACATTTTGCATTACACTGTCATCGAAATCCAAAGCATGCGCAAGTAAACTTTGAATATTCAAAGAATGTATTGATATTCCTTTATTTGTGGAAATAAAGTTTGTGAAGATATCTGTGATTGTTTTAAGTTTGTTTTGTGAAAACCTTTTTTAATTCATTTTGTAGATTTCTGAGAGATGTAGATTCTCTTAGGCCATGGAAGAATTTTGGATCGAAATTTTCCATAACAATGAAAAGTCATTCAAGACTTGTTGCTCTTGACATATACCAATTGTTGAGAATGTGTTTTCTCACGCTTTTAAAGTCTTGAAGAATTTTACATTGTTACGGAAAATTCCGATCCATTGTTACGAGCGTTACAAACCCGAGCGTAACAATGCTTGGCTCCATAAAAAGCATCATTCAAATTCACTCTCCAGTAAAATGCACCTAAAGAAGTTATCACTTCTACAAATGGATATATGCATTGCAACATATCACGGTATTATATGAAAATTGGAATACTTTTTACCTTAAAATGTGGCCCATGTTTGTATTGGACTTTTAAACATTAAAACAGTACAGCCTTCAAAACACTTTCAGTGTTGATCTAATTTCGACATTTTCGTGGATAATCGAAATGAGGAACATCGTGAAAATTATGCGTATTTATTTAAACGTATATTCCGATGGTGAAATGAGTAAAAAAATGGACGACATCGAACCAGTTGTTGAAAATTTCATGCTAAAAAGGATAATGCAAAGTAAAATATCAGATATTTTCCAAAAACTCAATAAATGTTTTGTTTTTCAAAAACTTTGGAAATTTCGTATTAAATTTCATTAAGTTCACGAGAATCTTTTTGTTTCATTTATTTTTATTCAAAACATGCATATATACATATCTATGCAAATAAAATATCCTCTAATAAACCTAGTTTTGCTGAGAGAATATATATATATTCGTTTTCTTTTTTTCTTTCATTCGAAATTCTTTTAATACGAAGAAAAATTTCAGTCCCTTAGTTTCGTGTTAAACGATTTTTACTGCATAAAAAAACTTGCAAGAATAACACTATAAACAAACTCCCAATTTCCACCGATGCAAATTTTTTCCCCTTCAAATCTAGAAAAATACCTCGAGCACACGATACCTCCTACCCCCAAGAGGCACATAAAAGAAACAGGAACTCCTTGAGCTATATATGACTCTGAGAAACACACGGCATGAAAAATTATTTAAGCAGAACCCCTTGAGTTCTTTATTTTCTTCTGAGTAGTGGAATGAGCTCATTTCAGAAAACAAATCTTGACCGCTGTCTCCTCCCCTCGGTACTTAAATGGGACACGACTCAATGATCATCACAATCGTAAAAATATAGAAAGAGACAGTTCCGTGCAGAAACAAGTTTACTAAGTACATAAACACTCGAAATATTTCTCTGGGGATTTTGACACGTCTCCTCTTGTAGCTTTTCCCTCTCTTGATTTTTTTCCTTGCATTTTTGGTATTCCAACTCGACGAGAAGATTTTTGAAGTAATGCAACGAAATGAATATACATATCTTGTCGGCATAAGATTGTGTATGGGATAAGTTTCTTTTTGTATCTGTTTTCATACAGTTTGTTTAAACGTATTAATTAAATGTGTACTGCAAGGTGTGTCATCTAAATTATTGCACAACTTGTTTCGGTTTTTTTTATAAACATTTAGGTATACAAATAAAAACAAGTAATTCCAAAATAAGACATATTTTAATCGAAAAAATGAAAACAAACACTAGGTAATTTGAGTTTAAAAAGATGAGATAAACATTGAATTATGAATGAAAACTCATGAAATTTTACAAAAAATAAATAACCCACTAACTGGTCAATTTTTTTACCCAAAATGGTCTTTTTTTAAAAAAAGGATACTTTGTATTGCATATATAATTAAGTTTAATGAGGCTCTCAGGGCATAAGTTTTCCTTGCCTTACATAGTATACGGTGTTACATAAGTTACATAAATGGTACTTGAGTATTATTGTAGCGTTTTGGCAATAATATATAAAAGAAAGCACTTGGTTGCCAATTCCGTGAATACTACTTGGAGAGATAACTTGAACGTTGGCATTGTTCTGACAGTACGTTAGCACCACGCAAATACACTCTATAACAAAAAGAAGACGTAACAAGAACGAGCTCTCCGATAAAGATAAAAATTGGTGGGTAGAAAGATTATGTACGGAACAGAAAATGATTAACATTTCAGAAACATTGAATGATTTATTTCGGAGTTATATAGTTACAAAGTAACGAGCTCAATAAGGTGTTCACCCATCTCTAGCTTGGATGCAAGCTGCCACACGACGTGGCATAGTGATAATGCATCCATATGGTCTCCTACGGTATTTCTTGCCAAATTTGCTCCAATCATTGGGCAAGAGGTCGTCAACATTCCCTGGTAGAGGCAGTCACCTTCCCATCATATCCCAGACATTCTTTATTGAAGAGAGATCTGGCGATCTGGCTGGCCAAGGAAGCGTTTGGCAAGCTGTAAGATAGTTCATAGCTATACGTGCTGCATGTGGTCTGGCCTTATCTTCTGAAAAATAAGGCCAAGGTACTGCAAAAGGAATGGTAGCAAAACGGTTCTCCGAATGTCGTCGACGCACCATTTGGCTGTAAGTGTGCCTCTGCCTCTAATGATGACCAAAGAGATCCGGCTGCCAAAAGAAATGGCACCCCAGACAATAACTCATGGTTATTGTCTGGGGTCTGTCTGGGGTTACTGTCTTATATTTTAGTGGTGTACAATAGTGAAAGCAGGATCGGCTTGGGCGTCTCCAGACACGTCTTCGAGGATTGTCAGGACGCAGTTGGAAGTGAAATTCTTCGACAAACACTATAAGTCCCCAGTCAGCATGATTTCAGTTTGATAGATCTAATCACCACCGTAATCTGGCAGATGGCGTAGCGGTCATTACGAGAGTAAATTTCGCTCTTTCATAGGTCTGTGAATGGTCATGGTAGACGTTCACGTGTGGGTCGCACGTCTGATGATTGATAACGATGAATCAGTAGCTGTGACAGTTGATCCGACAATCAATCTGTCCTCCCGTTCTGCTGTGGCCCTAGTTCGTCCTCTACCATTATGACGCTGAAATCTACTACTGTCCACCTATTTTTGTCAGCATCTTCTAATGGCCACATCTCTTTGACCTATATGACGAGCGATTCTCTGATTTTTTTTCTAACCTGCCTATTTCAATCCAATGATACGACCTCTTTCAAACTCGGACAATTGCTCGTAATGAGCTCGAATCCTGCACCACCAATAATTTTTTTCAGTCGTTCGAAGGTATCCTAAATCGCAATGCAACAGAAATTTTGACATTCATATTGTAAATCGCTTCTAGTAGACACCTGCTGTGTGCACAGTCCCGGTGCGCTGTAGCTCCCGCTACTCATTCGTTAGACACCAAATTTTAATCGTTTGCATGATCGATACAAATGCCTTCGCTTACGAAATTTCATTACAATCGGGCAACTCCATCTTGGTACGTCGTTTTTTTTTTGTTATGGAGTGTATGTTACGGAACTCAGTGGCGTCCATGATGTACAAAGCATACTGGGCCTCTGTTTACGTGACCTTAGGCGCTGGGTTGCATTTGCAGATGTTTCGGTTAAGTGGTCAGTCTGATGCAAAACCCCCAGTTTTCCAAGCAATCTTGGTGCTCATTTATCGACTCATTGGAGGGATTAAAGGCTGAGTTGACCTAGTCGAGCCCGGGATTTGAACCCCGGACCACGTAAACAACATAGATATTATATAAATATATTCCAGATAAGTAATTTACAAATCAATATTATTAAAGAATTAGATTAATTAATATTAAATCGTAATTCATCATTATTTTAACATTGACCTTTACAGAAACTCCATGAAGTAAACAAATCCACTGATGAATGGGCTCCAAAAAAGAAAACTACTTAACGCCCGCATGCGGAAATGAGAAAGAAAACGTAGTACATTCGAACACGCACACACAATTGGATTCTTTTGTCCAGAATGACTTAGAAGTTTTCACTTCTATCGTGTGGTCATGAGCACATACGCAATTTTTTTTAAAAATATTATCATTCATTTATAAGAACCAAACTATTTCTCTCATCTACTAGGAGTCGATTACAATAAAATAGTGACTTATGTATCGTTGATTTTAAAAAAGGAAATTCTGAACTTCTTGTTCTTTAGTTTTCAAGAAACAACTGTGAGAACTAGTTACTTTTAGCATTAATTTCAGTTTAAGAGGAAAGTTTTTAATTTAAATCTGTAGAATTTTTATCCCCTATGCTGAAATGTAGACTCTTTTTAACTTTTCTAGCAATAACCCTCTTAAATAAGTAGTTTTACCAGATGGTAGCTCCATTTTTAGCTTTTGATTCTATTTTTTTCAATTCAAAACGCATAATAACATAGCAAAAACAGTAGAACTAATGCAGCAACATTTCGAAGTGATTTTTTTAACACACTATATATTTTAAAATCATTAGAATATTTTTCTAAAGTAAGCATACAAAAAGATAATCCAAACAATATTTTATATATCACCATACAGTAAAAATGTTGCAAACGGTACTGTTATTGATTCATTTATACGAAATATTTCGGTATCTGATCCCTTTTGTGTCAAATTTCTTCAATTGTTTATTTGCATTTTATTTTTCTTAGAAAATGAAACAATATTTTAGATATCATCATACAGTAAAAATGTTGCAAACGGTACTGTTATTGATTCATTTATACGAAATATTTCGGTATCTGATTCCTTTTGTGTCAAATTTCTTCAATTCTTTATTTGCATTTTATTTTTCTTAGAAAATGAAACAATATTTTAAAATAAAATTATATTAAGCCTAACTATTTAGCATCAAATGTAGATTATATGAAAAGATGTTATTTTTTAAAGACTTTATCGTTTTCTTTTAATTCCATCTGCATTTTCAGGAGTTTTCTCAAATTTCATTTCCAATTAAATTTTAAGGATTTTTCCTAAAAGTTTCTAAAGCGTCCAAATATTGTATACTTTACTCATCAGAATTAAAACGATTTATAAGCATCTTTATTACATTAATATTTAAATAAGCAATAAATACAATTAAATTATGTTATGATTAGAGTTAAAAATTAAACTCAAAATATCCTTTTAATTTGTATTGCTCACACACATATTCTCGTCTTATGTGTTCCTTATTTCCTCCTAAATTATATTCTTCTCCCTTATTTACATTAAACATAACATTTCTGATTTATATAACATATTCTGAGTTATTTTTTGCTCTATCTCTTGCTATCTATTATAGCTCTTTTTTTTTAGTTCAAATGATTTTCATAGGAATTGTGTATTTCACTGTAGAATTTAATTTATTACAGAAATACGACATATATGTATTTAATCAGCTGCATAAATTACTTCCATTCAATTTTTCTTTTCAATAAATTAATTAAAGCATTTTTATCTATTTACATTATATTTACTTTCCATACAATATATGCATACTTTAGATCTGACTTGAACTTTTATAAAGTGATAGTTAAAATAGTTGCAGTTTTTAACATTTAAGCATAAATACTAGTAAAGGACATTCTCCGTTTGATGTAAAAGATCTTTTATTTTATTTCAGAAAAATCGTTACATAATGCATTGCAAATGCATATTCGCATTCTAGTGATTTTATAGCAGCTGTTTTATAATTCATTTTCTGGAAACGATCATTTGAATTTCCTAGTAATAAAAATGAATAATTCCCGATTCAGAATTAATATTCATTATTAGTCCTCATTTTCGAATGCTGGGAAAAGTCTTTTGATAAAAGAAATAGTAAGATATTATATTAGAATAAATACTCTGATTTGAATTAAAATCAGAGCATTTTAAATATCTTTTTCATGTCAAATATTTGAGAGATTCATTAAATTAATCCATTTAACTATAATTTAAATAAAATTTTAAGCTTGAATTTTGAATTGCAAAGTGAGTTAATTTTATTTGAAGCACATGTTCGTTTACATTATTTAATAACTCGTGCCAAAATTTAACTAGCAAATTATGTTACCGAACGAAATAATATATGTGATTTATGGAGCATAGACGTAATCTGAAAATACACATTAAGAATGGACAAGCATTTGCAGTAAGATTTTGTGTAAATGAAGAACAAATGCATACGCTTTTGTAAAAGGTCACTGATTACATTTGAAATCGTGATTTTGAAAAAGGTATAAAAGAATAATTTTCAACACGCTTTTATTAGCTTCACCTGTATGTAACGGAATCTTTGAACTCAATTTTTGCCCACTTTAAAAGGTCAGATTATTCGATATTTTCTACACTTGTCAAGGACCGATGATACTACAATAATTTAATAGTTTTGCTACATTGTTCTGATTAGGATCATCAGGATTAATAATTTCCCCTTTCTAGATTTGGTGACTAATTCTAGATCCTATTTCCAGATTTGTCAAATAAAGATTAAGTTGCAACAGAAAAGCGAAAACGTTACAACAAATACAACAAAAAATATTAATTTATCAATAAATGAATGAAAGTTTAAAAAACACGTTTTTTTGTAGATCAAACTAAAAAATGAAAAATAAATTAGTTTAAAAAACTAAAAAATACGCTTTTATGGTTAATCGAACTAAAATGCAAAAAAAATTATTATTATAAGAACAAAATGATAAAAAAGAAAATTAATGGCATTGTGGTAAAAGCGTGGAGTGCTCGATATCAATTGTTATAATTTCCTACTAGTTCTATTCCGAAATGCTGAGTAAGTGTAAAAATGTAGTACAAAGCACACCCCACACTTTTACCACAATGACACTATATATATATAATTTTCCCATTAATCACTTTATTCTTATAACTAAAACTCAGAGGGACAACAGCCCATGAAGCCAGGGCCTATTGTGTCCATTCAAGTATACGTGACTATTGAGCGCTGAGGTGCTAGAGCAGATGTCCCGAGCATGTGGTCATTCTGAAGCGAGACACCCAGTGTTTAAGTCCCCAAGTTAGATTGGTACTCATTTATGGACCCGCTACAGTAGGGATGGAAGACTGAGTCGATCTTGCCCAGTTCGGGAATAGAACCTGGACCTGTGATGTGGAAGCGTGATGCGCTACCACTCTACCGCTGAGACTATATTTTATTCTTGGAAAAGAATTATTTTTTACTTTTTAAGGCTACACAGTACCCTAAAAGTTTCATTTTTACCGAAATTTTTTTTTGCATGCTTTGGTAGCCAATATCATTGAGATGCTTGCCACGAAATTTCAGACATGTTAGCAAATTAGTTTTTAAGATATTTGAGGTTCCATGAGCTATGGTTTTGGTTTTGGTTTCCTTTTAAAGCATTTTTTCACACTTAAGTTGAATTAATTAAAAACATTTTTTAGCTTTTAGTTTGAAATGGTTATTAATTCCAATTTTCATTACTAAAATCATTTCTGCTTGATTATGTTTTGAGTTTTTTGAGTTCTCATAATTAATTAATAAAGATTAATTTCATGGCCAATTTTTGCTTAAAAAATAGTTTATATAACTTAAAAGCTTTATCATTAATTTTTTCCTGTAGAGAAAATGTCATGGCAAATGCGTTCTGGGTTTCTGTGAGAAGCAATATCTCGAAGAGATGGAATACTACTGAAAATGATGTATCTAAAAATCAGTCCTCAGCTGATTCTGCACTTAGACTTCCAAATACAAGTATTCTGAATTCAAATGCTGCAGATATAACTGAATATTTCCTTGATGTACCAAACTACATTATACTAAACATATTGTAGTACTATATTTTAGTATTTTAAAGTCGTACGACAAGAGCTAAAACTTCCTAAACTGCCCAATTTAAAACTGAAAAAAATTAAATTTTATGAGCAAACCTGACTATTTTTAGCTTAAGTTAGTATCATTATTATTTTGTACATAAATGCTTTGTGTTTCAAAACTTTTGTGAACTATTAGGTTAAGATAAAGCTGAATAAACTGGTGTCTTAACAAATGCTAACAATATTATGCAAAAATATATTTTGAATTAAAAATATAATTTTCAGTCATATTTAATAAAAATAGTGTTTTAATGTAGAACATACATTGGAAAATAACATATTAAAAAATTAGAGTTTTACGGGCATTATAAGTTTTTGTTTTACAACTTTACAAACTTTGAATGGGTTTTTCTCAGACTTTTAATTTTGAAGGTATAAGTGTTTTCTAATCCCTAAGGCTTTTTTCCTGTTCAAGATAGAGCCTTGAATTTTTTTGTATATACTCCCAAATGTATGTGCTATAAAAGTTAGTATGGATTTAGGGCTGAGAACTCTAGTTATTTTTCTAAAAAATGCTAAATTTGATATTTTAAAAATTTTCGTGTTTTTTCCAGGTTTTTCTAGAAAAATAATTATTATAAATCAACAAGGAAATAGATTTTCAAATTCATACTAAATATTGTTTGTAATAATCTAAGAATCATAAATAACTTAAAATTACTAAACAAATTTAAAAATTGAGTATTTTATAAGAGTTTGAAAAAACTTCAAAAATTCCTAATTTTTTAAAATTGTAAAATAATGGCTGGTCAAACTGAGTTTTTGCTTACAGAATCAGCTTAATAATATAATCTATATATAAAACAACAATTATTTTTACTGTAACTGTCTCCAAAAAAGTTTTTTGAAAAAGGGTACCGTGTAGCCTTAATTCGATTAACTATAAAAACGTGTTTTTTAGTTTTTTTTTTTAAACTGTAGTTTATTTTATGAAAATTTCTGTCAGTGGAATTAAAATGAACATATAACATTGTTGAAAGAATATTATTATAAGAAAAATTATTTAAATGTAATTTTTTTGTAAAAAGTAAAGTAAGGTTGATATATATTCAAAAACTTTCCCTTTTATGGAATATACCTCTTGAATAATAATATTTTTTCTTGTGTATAACAAAGTTTTCTCTAAGGAGTCTGAACTAGAAATTCTGTAGAGTTCCGGTTATTTTCAAAGTTACAATCAACTGAAAAAATACCCGTTTTTTTCTGTTAAACCTTTTCTTTTATTTTAATAAAATATGAATAAATCCACTCCTCTATTATGAATCTTAAAATTCCAATATCACGCTCTGAAAAGAAATCTTAGTGACATATATATAGCCGAAATAATATTATTATAGAAACGGTTTTTATAAAAGGAAATTGTTTTGAAAATATATTATTTCTATTGCATTTCTTTGCCAAAACATATGGCATTTCTTCTGCATTTCTTTGCTTACTATTAAATTGTAATAATATTCTTCAGCCTTATATCGAGGACTTTTTGCTTAAAATTTTGAAAAATATTTTTTTTAGGAATTAGGAATGTAGTTACATATGTTACGTAAAAAATACCGCAAAATCCGGCGTATAGCTCTCAACTTTACTTTTAAGCTTCAGTTTTCAATTTTTAGGTGTACTCGCCGTATAATGCGCACTTCCTTCATTACGAAGGAACTCGAATGTACATGTACAGTGGCATTATGATTTGAAGCCATTTATTAGAGGTATTTTCCCAGACATTGATAAAAAAAAGTATACTTTTTCAACTTTCTAATTTCATTTAGGTATGTCATTTCTTTTCAATAAACAATATTCCGATCTATGTAAAAGTCAATTTTTTCGTCATTTATTTTTTATTTTTGAAGCTATCATTTTTATACCCACTGTATAACGCGCTCCCGTAAATTTCAATCTCATTTTTGGTATTAAAAGTGTGCGTTATATACGCCGGATTTTACGGTAAATAAAAAAAATCGAAGCAAAAATGTTCATTTATTTAAAAAAAGTTTTTTTCAGACTTTTGGCAACAGATTGTATTTATAAAAAACCTGTAATAGGTCTTATAAAATTTTCTGAAATGCAACTTCAAACATTGATATCTTAACTGACAACAAATCAGAAGTATTTTTTTTTCATTAGATAAGTCATTTCTTTATAGAACATATCTCTCCAACTTACTCATTTAACTTTATTATCCACCACATTCAAGTACCAAAAATATATATATAATTTACCCGCCAAAAGTAATGTTAAGCGTTTCCACGCACACACACACAACATGATTCATTGTATATGGTTAACAAGAGTTCGGAAACCCACACACTCAGGTTTTGAATAAAATTAAGTGAAGCTGTGTAACGGGTCCTATTCCCGATTCTTACGAATCCTCTTGGAGTAGGGGAGAAATACTGTTTGGTAATTATGAAATCGCTTCCTGTAGAAGAACCGTTATTTAAGAAAAAATGTCGGGTTCTATTTAAACTCTAGCGAAGTGTGAGTGTGTTCGAGTCATTAGTCTGTTACTGAAAAATTCGATTATTATAGAGTCATAATATTCGAAGCCCTCGAGGTTTCAGAAAGAGAATCCTACATCTTAATGAACAAGATAGGACGTGTAACTTTACGTCGGATCATAGCGAAAGATAAGTGATGTACAATTTGCTACAAGTATTTAGGTAGTAATTAAGTTGACCACACTCTTGTTTTAAACCGGTGGTTTCCATACTTTTGTAATTCGTGGGCCAACTTTTTTGTAGTCAAAACTTGCCCACGGACCTCTTTCACAATCCAAGCTTGCACACGGGCCCCTTTTTTATAGTCAAAACTTCCCCCAAAGACTTCCAAGTGAAAAAGATTCATAAATGCATAGTATAAAAATTACAAATTTTGAAAAACATTTTGCTAAAGAATTATTTATTGAAATTATAACTTTTGTTTAAAATAAAATAAACAAAATAATGTTTTCGATAAACTTGATGCGATGTTATGAGTATATATATATATATTTATGTCCGTCTTAATGTTTGTGAGTAACAACCGCAAATCCCCACGAACATCAGTTTTTAGTCGGTTTCTTTTGTGTGTGTGATGAGGTTCTTTAAGGCATTGAATCCACGTTCAACCAAATTGGAAGACGAGAGAAAGTTGACTTCAACTTCTGTACAATAACCCATATTACAGGATAAAATTGGTATCTGTTTTTGCTGTTTTTGTAACCAGAATATGTGTGGTCTCCTTATTCAAGTATTGGTTTAAGTTCCTCATTTGTGGATATTTCAATAAGATGCTCCTGTATTAATATGGATTCATCTGTTTCGGGGATCTGAGTTAGTGCACGCGCAAAAGGTTTCAACACCCAATCGGAAATATCTAAGTGAATTATTATTATTTATTTAAATTTCCATAAAAATATTTAAAAAATGGATATTTTTTTTTTTTTATATCAAACCTTGCTTGGACATCCTGAGATTGTTCAAGGACCCGAAAATCAATTTTAATTTTCCACGGACCTCCTGAATAATATTGGGAAGCCCTAGGGTCCGGATAGTATGACTAGGGGTAGTGGATTGTTTAAACCACTGGTTTAAACAATCTGCTGATAGTAAGTTGAAAGTAAAATAAAGATGTTGATTTTATTATGTCTGTGTATCCGGTATATTCAATTTCACCAGCGACCGTAGAGTCGTGACAACTGAAATGTAGACAATTGACAACAATATTTGTTTAAGGATTAAAACAATTTTATGTGCATATTCTAATTCAACTGACACGAAGTATCAAAAAAGAGTTACTTATTTATACTTTTTGTACATATTTCGAATGTATTCCGTCACCTTAACAACACGACACTGGCTCATGTTCCTTCATAATAAAACACAAACCGATCCTTATAAATCGATTTTATACATTTATTTCATAATGCTAAAATATAAATAAAAGTTTACTTGTAACTTTTCCTGTATAATTTTCTTTTGGATGTGTACACACTTTCATTATTCTCGCAGAATATTGATTAAAATTCGCATATATGCAACTCGTAGCAATACCAGTTGAGGAGATGTCACTGCTGATTTATTATACGTCACCAAGATTTAAAATGGAATAGAGAATAGGGATTGAAATTAAAATCGTCTGGGAAATGCGATTGGACAAGATTAATTGCAATGTTGGCTTAAATGCATTTAGAATTCCGAATGAAATGAAATTAAGGTCCAATGTAAATTTTGAGCTCTAAGGTTCATTTTGCTTCGTAATATTTATATCCTACGCCCTAATGATATTAAATTCGTGCTTTGCAAACAACTCATTTAAATTATTTCATTCCTTTTCTGCGCTTTCTAAATGGACCGAAGAATTTCGACGCTATTGCGTTCTTTAACAAGTTTTAGCAAATAATATAAATTAAGACTAATGAGATGGAATGTTGCTGTGGAATTCGTGTAAATTGAAAGAAATATGTGTTCTCCGAAATTACTTTTGTTTTGTTCGTAAATTAAGTATGTGCTAGAGAATATAGAAAGATTGTTAAACTGGAGGTATATCGAGATACAATGCGATTCGGATGTTGTGGAACAAATATATTTGATTATGAAATATGTTCTGCGGTTATTTATTTTCGAAAATTATGCATTATTATTTGACAATGGAATATACCTCAAAGGAGTTTGAAAATGATAAGCAGTGAATAATAAAAGTAAATCTTAATTTTGTTGAACTAGAGGTATAAACACAAAATAAAATCAAACTTATTATTGCAGTACAATGTTCCGATGTATTTCTGTAAGTAAAATTTTTTTAAAAAATTAAAACTTGGAATCATTTAAGAATGAATTCTAGAAACAATTCGTATGATAGAAACTGAGCCTTAAGTGAGTATGTTATCGAACAAAGAAGTGTCTAAAAAACTTTAATCTTCTTTTTATTTTTAATTGATTGATTGATATATTAACGTCGCACTGTTCAGCTACACGAGGGCTTTTGGCAACGGACCACGTAATTTTGAACCACGGTCAAGTGACGTGGACGACACCTGAGCTGGCACCCCCCTCTCCTAACTACCACACCACACCAACGGGAGGACGTTTCAGCTCTCGACAGATTTAGCGTGCATCGCTGCCCTACACGGCGGGTCTTTAGTGGTACTGGGCTCGAACCCGTGCCAAAGCAAGCCACGGTCCGATACCTATACCACTCGGCTACTGCGGCCTTTTTTTATTTTTAAAGTAATACTTTTATAACATAGCCGTTGTTTCCTACTGCTTGTTTTTGTATTCTATTAATTTTTTTCTTAACTTTAAAATGTCAGTAATCAAAAAGTATTATTTTTATGTTTATTATTTTTTTCACTTTCTAAAAGCTTTTAACAATTAACTTAAAAAGTTTAACTTGATTTGTTTTGAATGAGAATTTACGTGAAGACAATTCATGATTGGCCACACTATTTTGACCACAGTTGGATGACCAGGATGATGTCCTCCTGATGCGTGCCCCGCTCCTTTATGTTCCACATCATACAATGTAAAAATGTTGAAGTCCATTCTTGTCTAGTAAATGGAATACATCCGAATTCATGGTGGTAAAATGGAGTGAACAAGTGTTTAATAGTGTTGCACCATAATAAACATGAGGGCTATTGGCGAGGTACCTCGTAATTTTGAACCATGTTCAAATGAAAAGGATAACACCTGATCTGGCTACCGACTTTCCTGACCTCTACATCAATACCAACGAGAAGACATAGAGCCTCTACAGATTTTCATAGGCATCTGCCGCTCTACACGGTGCGTTTTCAGTAGCACTAGGGTTCGAATTCATGACACGTCAACCAAGAACCCGCGATCATAACCATTAGGTAACCACCGTATTTTGTAGTGTTAAACATTGTAGAGGTAGTTATGTAGTTCTTTACAGAGAAGTATGTGAAGGGTAAAAAAGTAAGGCTTATTTTGTGTTACAAGATATCCATTTAGAATCGAAAAGAAATTCAAGGTTTTCACTACTAATCTACCTCGTTAATGTAATACGACACCCATTACATTAAAATGGTGACCTATATACAAGTATCACTTTACAAAAATGTGACATATTTTTTCAAAAATACATCGTTCTTAGCTTTTGTTTTTCCTAATAGCGTTATGTAAAGAACACTTGTGCTGGAACTCACACTTTAACATCTCTTGTGGATGATCGATTTTCGCCAAGCACTAATCCACTTCTTTAAAGTATCCGCCTACGTTCGGAACCGTGATTTTAAAAAAGCGCATAAATTTATAATCTTCATGATATTTAGTATCATTTAGATTAGAATACATATATAAAATTGTCTTAAGAAAATTTTGACAAAAAAATTTATTTAAATGCATTATTTTGGTAAAAATTAACTTAGAATAAACTTTTTTCAAAATGTTCTGCTATAAAAAAATGCTTCTAAAATAATAATATTTTGCTTATGTAAAAAACTTCTCCAGAGAGTATGAAATAGGAGTTTTGAAAAATTCAAATTATTTTCAGAGTTACAACCAATTGAAATAATTATCGGCATTTTTTTCTTAAAATTTCTCCCCTCTGTTGTCGTAAAGCATGGATAAACCCTCTTCTAAGTTATATATTTCAAAAATTCTAGTTGAGCCTCTCTACAGAGGTATGAGCTATTTACAGGCAAAATATTATTATAATAGAAGCATTTTTCACAAATAGAGAATATTTTAAAAATTGGTCATTCTATGTTCATTTTTTGTCAAAATATTGTACTTAAATCATTTTTATTGTAATAATATACTTAAAACAATTTTATATACATTTTCTAATCTGTGACACTAAATATCACAAATATTATCCATTTATACGCTTTTGCAAAATCACGGTTCTGAACGTAGTCGGATACCTTAAATAAAGGCAGAATCGTGAAGAAATGACAAATCAAATATTTACATTATTGGTTTTACAGTCTAGATATTTAATTTTGAATTGTACTGTTTCTCAAATTCAATTAAATAATTAATATTTAAAATTTAACACACATAAATTTAATTATATATGTAAGCGTAAAATTATTCTTTTTGACTAGGCCGCAGAAATGAGCAAAATGAGCACGGTTCCTACTTTGTTACTACACTAAATCAATTTACTTTGATAAATTATACCACAGACCTATATAACTTCAACATTTTTAACGAGTTTTATTAAATGTAGCAGTTTTTTGGATTCAATATTGGACAAAGCTTAGTTAAATTTTCGTATTTTCATGAAATATGCTAACACTACAATTTTAGAAAATGTTTAAATAATATATTTTATTCTTCTTCCTGTGTGTCTAATCCTTTCCCTCTAGAAAGCTTTTAGATTTTTTTAAATCTCAGTTGCTTGAGATGAACAAATAGTATTAATTTGACAGCTGAAACTAATTCATTTTGAGAGAATACGAATTCGAAATTCTAATCCTAAGCTACAGGATTCCTCGTGTATTTTAAATATTTCAAATGAAACACACGCATAAGATGTACGTTGTAATCGAAATAATTGTCGTTCAATTTTCCACATGACACAGCAATTCCTTATTCTTCTTTGAAAGTCTTTGAAAGTCTGCTCAAATATAATTCTTATGGGGAAAAAATTGTATATGTCAGCTGTTTCTTTAAAAAAATATAAGCCGAAGCTCTTCATCTTTAATTTATAAAATGTCTCCATTTTATAAATTAAATAATTATAATCATGCTCTGGGACAAAAGTGCTGAATTCTTTTGAAAAGGATTAATGTGAGGAGAAAAAAGATATAAATTTATTTGTGTGTGTAGTGATGCATGTCTTAGGGAAAAAATCGCGGTAGTTTTTGTTTTTTCAATTTTATAAAAGCACTTAAAAAATTCTAATCTTCCTTTGCTTAAATATTTGTCAAAAATCCTTTGCCATTCTGCTCTTTTTCTCAATTCTCAATCATATTCGAATACGTGTTTCATTCAGTTCATTTATTATTACGGGACACTTTTTCCTCTAAATGACATTTTCTTCGTTTGGGAAATTTATTAATAATTTATTATTTAAATTTTTTATCTAAATTTACTACTAAAATTTATTAGTTAAATTTATTATTACAATGTATTACATGCATTTACCATTAAAATTTACTACTTAAAAATTATAGTGAAAATTTATTATTACAATGTATTACATGCATTTACCATTAAAATTTACTACTTAAAAATTATAGTGAAAATTTATTACTAATATTTATTATTTAAATTTAATAATTTATTCAAATTTTAAAAGAAAATTTACCAGAAAATGCTGATTTAAAAAAAAAGGTTATTTGAAGTCGCAATGCACAATGCTATAAATTTACCTACAGCAACTCTTCAACTTCGTTTACTACAATGCATCAATCTGCATTGTAGTAAAAACAGAGAAGTTGAGCAGATGTAGAATAATCCAAAGAATTATCTTTTTTTTCGTTCTTTTTATAAAAGAATGGGTATCTTCAAAATTCTTAAATGGTGATTTTCAAAATGAACTATGTAATTTTTCCTTTTTCGACACGAAGCGTTATTAATCACACAAGACATTCTACCTTTCTGTATTTATTTTTTTTAAAAGGAAGGCAGCATATATTTAATTTTTTTCTTTACTGATTGTATAATAAAAGAAAATTTTCTATGTAAAGAATTTCTTGAAATACTAGAAGATAGAATATAATACGTACTTACCCCTTAATACTTCTATTTCCTTTGCAAATTCCTGAATCTACAGAAATGATTGAGATTTTCACGAAACTCTTTTTTTTCGAAACCTCTTTCACGAAATAAGATTTTAATTTTTCAGTGGGTAGAGTATTATATTTTCCATCGCATATTCCTTCTAGCAGACATTTAAAGTAGTTTTGCTTCTCTGCGAGCAATTGTATTTGCTTACGAACACCGCGTTATACATTTTGAAAAAGTTGCTTAGAAAACTATTTTAAGTAACCTTCTCATTCATTTGTTTCTAATTCTAAATGCTTTTTTCAAGGTTTTATGAACACTCTTAATCATAAAGGGGATGTTTATAACTACCGAACTGAAGAAACTTTGATTATTTAACATTTCTTTAAATTCAATAAAAGTAAAATATAATGAAGAACATTACAAGAAAATTGAAACACTCTTAATTTGGATTAGTTGTCACATAAGTTTCAATTTTTGTTTCAAGTAACTGAATGTTTTTTAAAACGCATGGATTGAAAATCTTGATATAATTTGATATGAGTGTATAAAAGTATTTAAATTGCTCATTAAAATAGGACCACAAAAAATTTATAAAAGTATTTTTAAAAACCTTAAGCTTCATGGCATTATGTTTTAAATTAATTATAGTGCAAAGTTATGCCACAAAGCTTTTCAGTTTTCATTTAAGGCAGTGTTTTTCAATCTTTCTATACCTCCGACCCAATTTTCAATCAGAATTTTCCTCGCGTCCCCTCCATATTATAACCATGTATTGAATTCAATAATAATATACTTTGACGTAAAGCTACAATGTTACTTTAATTATAAACCGTACAAATTATCAAGATAAATATTTTGTATATAATTTTATGATATGCGCCCATGGGGTCAGTGGTAATTATTAAACTAGTTCTTAACTTAGTATTGTTAAATTAATTATAAAATAATTTGCGCAGTACTGATACATTTATAAATGTATTATATCAATGTAAATGTGTATTTGATTTTTTATGATGTCGGAATGGGTTTTTTTTTTGTGCTTTCTTTCAGGAAATTAATATTTTTTTTAAAAAAATCATGTTTTGTTTTCGATTTTTTCATAAGTTCGGGCCTTCTTGTAGGATTATCACGCCCCCTCTAGGGCGGCGCACCCCACAGTTTGAGAAACACTGATTTAATGTATTTGACCACGTTCAGAACCAGGATTTTCTAATAACGTGCAAATGAGTAAATTTTGATATTTAGTGCTACTTGAATTTTAAAAAAAAACGTATAAATTTATTTTAAAAATATTATTACAAAAAAAAGTTTTAAATGTAATTGGTTCGCAAAAAATGTAGAAGAGAGAAAAGGACATATTTTCAAAAAACCTTTGCCTTTCATAAAAAAATGGGTCAATAATAATAATATATTCCCTATATATAGCTAAGACTTCTGTACAAAACCTAAACAAGGATTTTTGAAATATAAAACTTAGAAGTAGCTTATTGATATTTCAATACACCAGAGTAAATACATTTTAATTAAAAACACTAGTTATTATTTCAATTGTTCGTAACTCTGAAAATAATGCGAATTTTTCAAAGATTCTATTTCCTGTATAGAAGTCGTAGCTATATACAGGCAAAATATTATTATTATCAAAACATTTTTCACAAAAGCAGAACTGTTTGAAAATATGTCATTCTTTTTTCAATATATGCCAAAAAATTGAATTTAAATATTTTTGAAGTTATACTTCTTATTGCGCGTTAGGGAAAAAGGATTAGGGTAAATTTTCGAAGCGTGCGTACACCGTTGTCTAATATTTTAACATGCCACTTTTTTGATGCTAGGGGACTGATATTTGGGGGATCGTAATAACTATTGTCTCAAACCATATCTGTTGGGACGCCTCCTCCCCCGAATGCATTCTCCCCTCTACAGCTTTTTGACCAATATCTCGACCCAATTCTTACCTGGCTTATTCAATCCCTCTCTGTCCGCTCTTACCTTTATTATAATTTCATGCTCATAGGGCTATTTCTTCCATAGTTTTTAATTGTTTAAACTTTTTTAAACCTTTTAAATTTGTTTAAATTCACAATATCTTGGCCCCTGTTCCAGTTCCAGTCTTGGACTTGAGATTTGAACCAACTGTTCTCCACTCGTCGAGACCCATCCATTCATCTACTTCATTCCCATTGTGTAGGCATGGAGAGGGCTTAAGCACTAAAAATCATGCTCCCATGTTAATCCTATGGGGACTGGAAAAATTTTCACCCCCTCCCAGGGAAATGAGCCTGGGACTTGATTTTTGGAGGCACGTCATATTTTTGTATTAGTGCGAGCTTTACATGGAATTACTTCCCTTCGGCGCTCCCCCTACAGGGCTTCCCCAGTAATAACTCGAATCCAATGCCACCTTGGTCGACGGCACCGGCTGGATTCAATTGTTCTCTCTATAAGTATTCTAGATATATTTTTCAGGACCATAGCCCCATTTCTTCACCTCTCTCTCTATATATATTTAACATTTAAAAATTATTTTAAAGTTTAATTTTTTTAAAATTCCAATAGCTCCGAGGATTTTTGATCTTTGTTAATGAAACTCGGACCATAGGTTCTCCTTGTTGAGCTCTTTAATCTGTTATAATTCGTATGTAGATAGTGGGCCTAGGGGGCGTTATCACTAAAATTAGAATCCCCATGTTATTCCTATGGAGATCGATCTTTTGATAACGCCACGATATTACAGATGAAAGATCTCAACTACAGACTCCGGACCGGTTCGAATGGATTTCTCTTGTATTTTCTCACAACCAGTCTGAGTTTCGAGTTTCTGGGTGCCCTGTTTCTGTTTTATTTAACTGTTTTAAATTTTTTAATTATTTTAAAATGACCATAACTCGGAGGCTCTCCAGGCGGATGTCTTATTTTTCTCATGAACGATTCTTCCCGCCGAGACATTCAATATGAGGTCTCAGGTGTCACATTCGGTTCACCTCATCTCTTGATACAGTCGGCCGAAATCCTCACCATGTTATTGGTCCTATTATCCCTGTGCGGGGGTGTTTAAATTTATTATAAATCCTAATTATCTCGGGTTTAGCTGGTCCGATTGACTTAAGGTTAAAATCGTTCAACTCTGCTCGTCACCGCCTTTCGTCCTTGGCCCAGCTTGCCCTTCTCAAGAGTTTTAGAAAGATTGTAGTCTTGTTACGCCAAAGAAGTATAATTTCTTACGTGCGTACATAGGTTCACACACACACACTTTTTTATTTTAATAATATTCTTAAAATAATTTTATGTGTATAACCTTATTCAAAGCTAACCTTAAATACATATAGATATTCATCCCGTTTTTCAAAATTAAATTCCGAATGTATAGTCATTTACTTTAAACCCTTCGTGTGCCATTTAATTCTCTTTTGAATTTCTCGTAAGTTTTTATCTTTTATTAACAATTTAACAATAGCCTTTAAGGACATCTGTTTTATTTTGCAGAATTTTATGTTTACATTTAAATTTTAGGAGGGGGGGGGAGAATACTTCCATGGAACTATTCGCAGTCATGAAAAAATTGAACTTAATGGTGATTATTGGTCGTGAAAAGATGAGAAGTATGGAACAATGTACAAAAGGGTACATCCAATTCTGCACACATTCCTCTTTTCTTGTCCCTTTCTGCTACATTTCCTACATGGTCTATAGTTGGAAAACCATCTTTGGCATATGATTTACCCCACTGGTTAAACACACATCATCCATAACTGCACACTTCTTTTTTAGGAAGCTTATAGGACGTCCTTTCCTTTTTCTTGAGGAATATCCTTCTATTAGCTGACTAGCTAATGCTATACGGAGTGTTAGCTGATCTAAACTTTTGTTCACTTACCACAGTATGAGGACTATTTTTATGATGGCAAGGTCAATTAGAAAATAAAAGTTACAATGCTACCATTTTACAGACCTTCTTGTTTGGTATCGTTCTTTTTTTTCATCGAGGTGATTAATCCCTCCCATGACATCGTTATATACAGCGACATCTTTTGGACAATGCACTTCTTTAGTACCATTTTTTTGTCCGATTTACAGATGTTATAATCTCTGAATTATGTACAGTAGCACAAAACAAAAGTGGGGATTAGTATTCCCATCGTAAAATAGCAAGATCAATTATATTATGAGCGGCTTGTACTTCCCACAGATGTATTTTGTAAGATCATGTACATGGGAAGTAATCTTTCCAAGGCCCATGAAAGGGCTATTAAAATTTTAAAGTCTAATTGTAACACACACATGTAAAGGATGTTCAATATAGGACGTCGAATCACACTTAATAATGCAAATTTTAAAGAAGTGAAGCCATGAAACTATTCAACATAATTTTGTTTGGCTTCTTTTACATGGCTTAAAAATTATTTTAGCATTTTAGTTGGGTCGGATTTAATTACATCCAAGTCATTAAGATGGTAACTAAGCAGCGAGCGCAGCGTGCATCTCCCGTGGTAAATATCGAGCGTTGAAAAAGCGAAAATCGAGCGTGGGAAAAGCTTCCGAAACTTTTAAACTTTTAGAACTACGGATTTTTCAGATTTCAACTAATTTAGCAGTTTTTGAGGCTAATGAAAACAGATAGGGCAATTTTATATAACGCAGAGTTAAATTTACAGTAATTAAGTTCTGAAAGGCGCAGGAAAAACATATCTTTCGCACGATATTTAAGTGAAAGGAAAATGTTTTATATATGGAATAGTTGGAGTTTTATAAATTAATTTTAAGGGAATGCATAAATTGAGTTTAATTAGATGTTATACGCTATTTTTTGAAAAGATAAAGAATTACAAGCGCTGTGTGTCTTCAAATAAAACGTGTTATATAATCGTGTTGCCTGATTGCAAATATTTATAGTGCTCAAACTACAATATTCAAAAGGGTATTGAGCAAAAAAGTATTCAAAAATTATGGATTATTAATACGGAACTACCCATCAGAATGTAATAAATTGTTCCTTCGGGGATTGGAAACCCTTTTGAGATTTTTTGCGTCTATTCCTATCGGCCGCACTTACGCACATCATTCGGCAATCGCAGACGATAAACTTGTTAAACTGATTTCATTAGTAAAGATTGGAAGCCACAGTAAAAGGAGCAGTGCATACTTTGGTTAACGGAATTTAAATCAGTCACGCGTGTACAACGACGAATTCAAAAGGAATGGAATGTCGATCCTCCGACATCAAAATCTATCCACCAATGGGAAATGACTTTAAAAGAGACGGGAATTTTTGTTCCTCAAACTGGAAAATATCCTTCAGTTTTCGTGATTGAAAACACTCTTGATCGTGTGCGGGATTAATTTTGTAGGATTCCTGATAAGGCATATAAGGCATTCTATTAGGAAAGCCTATAAGTCTATTAGCATTCCATTCTGTTCGAACACGTCGCTGTACACGCGTGACTAATTTAAATTTCGTTAACCAAACTGCACTGCACTTTTTACTGCGGCGTCCACATCTTTACTAATGAAGTCAGTGTAACAAGTTTATCGCCTGCGATTGCCGAATAATACACCCACGTGCGGCCAATCAGACTAGACCCAAAAATTTTCGGAGAGCTTTCCAATCCATGGATGAACATTTTATTTACATTCTGATGGGTAGTTCTTTAATAATAAATTATTACTTTTGAATACTTTAAGGACACCCTGTATAATGGGAGATTTCATTTCGTCAAACCAAAGCACAGAAAGAGCTTTTTCTTGAGTGAGTGAGTGAATATTAACGTCGCACTGTTCAGCTACACGAGGGCGTTTGGCGGCGGACCACGTATTTTTAAACCATGGTCAAGGACGAAAATGATACCTGAACTGGCATTCCCCTCTCCTAACTACCACACCATAAAAATGGGAGGACATTTGAACTCTCGACATATTTAACGTGCATCACTCCCCTACACGGCGGGTTTCTAGTAGTATTGGGCTCGAACTCATGACACGCAAGCCAGGATCCGATGCCTTGACCACTAAGTTGCCACGAGCTTATTCTTGAATCGACGCCATTGGGGAAAAAGCAATGTCTCTCTTACGAATGTTTTCCCAAATCACTCTTGAAGGAACATTAGTGCTATCTTGTACAAGGAAAAAAATACTAAAACTGACCTATCCAATGACATAAAACTTACATTTTTATATTAAATAATTATTTTGTAGAGATTATTTTATAATAAGGCAAGACATATTGGGTTATATTGATTTCTCTCTCTCATCCTGCATATTAAAAGCTTTTTCAAACCAAAGTACAATTCCTTTTTCCTCCCCAAATCTATAAAATTACGGACAATATCATTTGAAATAAGGTAGATCAATTTTATATCCTTTTTTAAAATTACTGAGAAAAGTTAGAAAAGATAAATGGAACTAAAAGAGTGAAAATCTCTCTCTCTCTCTCTGTTGGGGTTTACTTTTCAATCTCTTAGATATTAGAAGAATGCTTTTAGAGCTCTTTTAAAGACCCCTAGCACGTGCTAGAAATGTTTCATCTCCTAGTGAGAGCTAGTTCATTCAAGTTAAGCATTTTTCTTCTTGGGGAAAAAAAAGAGATCCGATTTATATTGCGCAATATTTTTCCGCTACTGGGTCCTACTTGACCATAAATATATCTGGAAAAGGTAATTAATTATTCTTACGTTTTTGTATCATAGTTTAAAAGAACAGTTCTATTCGAGGAACAAGTACAACGTTATCTTAACTTTTTTTATCCTTCAAATGGAAACATTCGAAGAAAATTACAAATTTAAAAAAGCACACAAACTTAATACTTTGTTACACTCGTTATCTGCATACAAATTGAGGGTTACAATTTCTAGGAAATAAATGGTCAAAAGCAAAATTCCAAATAAATCATAATAAAAGAGATAAATTCGTTGGAAGCTGAGTTTCTGCGAATTTGAGAAAGTTCTGAAATATTTTTGAGGATATTTTGTGTTGCTTACTGTGTACCGAGTGTCATCATGATCACTTTACCGGGGCTAGTCAACCTCACTTTGCTTTAGAGGGTGACTTTAATAAACATTCATTCATTCCACCAAACGTAGTTAAACATTAAATGTAGACTGTCTGAGTGGATACATTTTCGAAACTGAGTTAAAAATAAACAACGATTTTTTCTTACAGTTCATTATGTTTCATTTAAGAAATGGTTAAAGTCTAATTTTTATGAAATGCAAATTAGATTATGCAACGTCCACGTTATGCCTCATTCTCGTTTCAAAGTGACTTCCACGCATAAACAAGCGCAAGTTGTAGTATGGTTTATCGAATTTAAAACTGTAACACATCTACAGAATAAACTTCAGGCTAAACAAATTCTACCTTGAAGATCTACAAATTACAAGTGGCATGAAAGATTTAAGACGACAGGTAGCGCATTGTCAAAACCAAACTCTGGCTGACCTATCAGAAGCTGAGATGACGTTACTCGTAGACTCGATGTTTTGAACGCAGCTATTGGTACGCACATTGAAATCTATCAATAAATCAATGTAAAAAAGAAAGATTATTTGAATTTCTTTATGAAATATAAGAAACCGCAGGTGAATATCTTTGCTTATTTGTAATTAAAATTTTAAAACGTACCGATACTTCTTGGACACACAGTGTAATACAAAGTACAGTGGAGTACGTTTAACCCGAAAGCGCATGCATCGAAACATCGGTTAACACAAAATAATACAATGGTCTCCAAAAACTAACTACTATGTACTTGCATACATTTTTTAATCTCTTAACACGAAACAAAAACCGTTTAATATGAAAAGATTTCTCTTCTGTGTGGGAATGAACAAAATACTAATAAGTAATATAAAAAAATTTAAGCCAGTTCCTACTTAGCTTAACAAAGAAAAATTTTATTTTAACTACTTTTTATTAAATAGTTACAATTAATATAAATATGCATATACATATGACAGAATCGCAACATTAAGTGGTAATTAATTTTTATTCATTATCATTAATGTATCGTTTTGCCATCAAAAACAATCGTGTATAGAAAACTTCAGTTCAACTGAATGTTTTACAACGTGAGAAATAAATCTTCTCAAGTTTTGACACAAGTCGCCAAAAGGGTTGCTAAGTCACCAAAAATTATGCCAACGTGTCTGTATTTGTAATTCTTTAAATAATAAGTTTTAATCAATTAATTTTAATTATTATAATTAAATTGTTGTATTGTCATCCAAAATAAAATCATGTATATAACATCTCAGCTCAATCGAGTGCTTAAAATGTATTTTATTAATGATTGAAAATTCCACCAAAATAAATAAATAAATGTATAGAGAGTGTGAGCTAATAGAAGGAATTGAAAAACTCCAGCCGGATTGAACTGTCTCAGTATCATCGGATGAATTATTTGTAGTAGATGATAATAATGTGTCTACAACCCTAGTTATGACAGTTAAAAACATATTTTGGAGTTTTTTTGAAGTACAAAAATTATCACTGATGCAGATTCCGGTGACGAAAATGAAATGAGTAATGTTGCTCAGGTTCCCACGTCATCCGAAATGAGAAACATGATGAAAAGTATGCGCAGTTACTTAGACGCACATTCCAATGGTGAAATTGAATAACAAAATGGACGACATCGAACAATTTGTCGCGAAAAAGTCAATGCAAAGAAAATGTCAAATTATTTTCTAAAAACTCAATAAATGTTGTGTTTTTCAAAAAGCTTGAAAGTTTTGTATTAAATTTCATTAAATTCTTGTGAATGTTTTTGTTTCATTGATCTTGATTAAAGAATGCATACATAAGTTTCTATGTGAATAAAATATACTCTACAGCTTAAATTTGTTGTATATATACAGTCCAACCTTTATATAACGAACCTCTATATTGCGATTTTTTTCCTGGAACCTTGAACACATTTCACGATTTTCTTCTTAAAATAACCTCTCTATAGCTTAGTGCATTTTCTATACAACGAAATTTTTCTTTTGGGATTCAATTTTTGCTCTTTTTTAAAAAAAATAATTCTAAAAAATTTCACGTTTTTCTCTTTTTAACACATTGTATGGTGGTCATAAATCTTGAACTGGTGTTATTAGATCCTAGCTCACCGAGAGCAATAGAGTTCAGGACATTGCATCCTAGAAGTGCAACCTTTAAACCCCGTTGCCTAATTTACTAAAAACATCTTTCCCCCTCAGTGGAGTTGTCACGTGTCCCCGAATTCTAATTATAAAATAATGTATATTTAATATTATTTATGTGTTTTAAATCATAAAATGTCCTTAAATTCCTTAATTTTGGTATAAAATTATATTTTCTTAATACAAAAAATGCAGTGAATTCTTCGGCATTCTTTTTTCTTGTTTTCCTTGCAGTTTTTCTTTCTTTCTTTCTTTTTTGATGGGTTAAGATACATAAAATAAACATATATTAATTTTAAAAAAAGGTTTGAATAATTACTTTTTTTTAGTGTTTATAAATTTAAAATTTATTTTACGTGGTTTATAAAGTATAATAAAAAATGAACCTCTATATAATGAACTTTTTTCGGGGTTAAATAGAGGTCTGACTGTATTTTGTTTTTGCAATATCCTTTCACACGAAAAAATAGTTTAGTCCCCTTAGTTTCGTGTTAAACGATTTTCACTGTATTTCAAAATTACTGAGGGCTCTTAATAGAGAAATTAGAAATTCTTCAAACGATACATTTATGCATGTTGCTAATAAACTGATCATTAAAAGTAACAATAACATTTCACACATTTTATAAATCCCTTAACAATAATCTTAAAGTAGAAAAAATATTTTTATGATCATTTTCATTCTTTGATCGTTAATTAACAAAACAAATAAATGAAACAGATACACAAAGAAGCAACATCTCACCCCCCCCTTTCCAGAACTAATAACAATAACCAAAATGAGAGCAAAATAATAAAAAAATTCAGTAATTGGTGTTTTTTCCCCAACTACATCAGAATAATATTTTTATCCAGTTTTTCAGTCTTAAATATTCCACCAGGGACAAACTTCAGATCAAAATAATTTGTTGGGGTACTAAAAACACCTAACTACATAGATCAGGATTGCTTTTTTTTATGATGGCATTTTCGTCGTTTTGAAAACAGAAAGCAGAATAGTTTTTATATCCTTTAGAGACATAAAGAAAAATACACTTCAAGACAAATGCAATTAGATACAGCACTTAAATTACTTAGCAAAATCACCAGACAGTAATTTCCCTTCAGAGTAACAGTTTAAATAAAAAAAAGGGAAAAAGAAAGTACCAATGATAAGGATGTAAACGAAATTATTTGAATACTTTGTATGTATATGAGTGTAATGGTGGAAAAAGTGAATAACGTGAACGGTAATAAATTGCACTGAATCCTATAATCACGCAAAAGATCCATTAAAATCAGTCCAAAAACACCACCCTTGCTAGAAAAATCCCTTTTGTTTCCCTTTTTTTGAGTGAAATGTGGAGAATAATATGCACTGTGCCACATATCAGACCCATACATACATCAGAAAGAAGTAAAAAAAAGGGCGGAAATACATACAGGGATAAAAGAGGAAAAACAATTTAAGTAAAAATGTCGGGAGATTTTCCTAAGAAAATTCTTACTTTGTCCAATTTATTATTCTAGAGGAGGGCTTAAAGAGGTTTTTACTTCGAAAGAAAGATAAAAAATGAAACATACAACAAGACCTTTTGCATGTTTCTCGTGTGATATATTAATTAGAGGCTAAGGAGAGGAGTATATTCATTTTCTTAGGAACGCCCCTCCAGGATACATAAATAGCAAACGTGCCTGAATATTTCCGAGGCGCAAGAGTTCAAGGATTGGCGAGGGAAAAAAAGAAATGGCAAGGGTTTTGGTGTAATCATAAAAATTCTTGCCGTGGTTGAAGAATAGGAGTAAAATTGTTTCCTTTGTCCTCTTTTGAACTGAGATCGTTAAGAATGAAAAATTGCGCTCTAAAAATTATTAAACGAGAAAAAATTGCTTCTATATCATGAGTGGAGTTAATTATTTTTTAAAGTAATTATTTACTCTAGCACACATATTACAATGTTTGAAAACTGTTAGTATTTTGATAATGATTCGAAAAAGCAAGAGAAGTATGGGGCTATGAAGAAGGCTATTAATCAGGATTTAATATGGAAGATTTAATTAATGTTGAAATATGAATGTGCTTTCTTGAATTTTTTACACACGTATGGAGAGCATTTAGTATTATTAATTGAAATAGTGTGAAATATTCTGAAGAACACAATTTTTTTTTACTTTTTTAGACGGAAAGAAACTAGATAGATTACATAGTTACAAATAAATTAAATTGAGATGGAGGTAGTGGGTTCTGTATATAAAGTAATTTAAATTAGGGCAGTTGAATGAGAAAAAATGAAGAGATGGAAATGGTTATAATTATTTATTTCTATCTCAAAGTAATTTTTGATAAATTTATGAACAAAACATTGTTGTTTGCTGCCATTATATATCATTTTGCTCATACCCATGAAATGAAAGTATGCTAATCAATAATAGTTAAGAGTTTTTCAAACTTATTCCCCCCAATTATCATCTACATCCAATAGGCTAAATTAATGTCACGTCATAGTCACATGATGAATACAGTTACGTCTTCCCAACCAATCAGTTCATGTTTTTCGCTGTTGCTAATTTTTGCTTTCTGCGGAAATTTTCTTTCAAAAAGTACATTATTTGATAAAAAAAATAATAACTCATGTAAGTAAGCAAAATACACTTGATTTAACCATACATGCATAAAATAAGTTTTTATTAAATTTTAAAATATTTTTTCCATATTACTTGAATATTTTTGACCTGTTATAAATGGCCACAGTAGCCTAGTGGTCAAGGTGACGGACTCGTAGCTGGCGTATCATGAGTTCGAGCCTGATATCGCTGAAGACTCGTGAAGACACGTTAAATTTGTCGAGGCTCAAACATCCTCCCGTAGTGTGGTGTAGAAGTTAGAAAAGGGGGCAGCTCGTCACTTGACCATGATTCAAAATGAGGAGTTCCGTTGCCCAAAGCCCTCGAGTCCTGAATAGTGCGAACGTTAATATTCACTGACAAGTTATAAAATTTGAAATTTTATCTAAATTTTACAAACAGAACAAGTACAAGTTAGTTTAAGGTTGGCCTTATCATGTGACGTCATAAACTGAGCTCATTAGTAAAGCTCGTTTAAAAATTACTGTAAATACATACAATAGCCGAATAATACGTAGTACTATACTCTCTAATAATAAAATACCCATTTGAATAATAGTCAGGTAAAATATTTAGTTGGAATTTAGTTTTAAAAATATTCTGATACACCATAATGGGGGTCCCATAAAAAACCTCCAAACTCTGCACAGCCATATTCCTTGTTGGGAGTGCATTAAAAATGCCAAAAGAACTGTACCATAGTTTACGAGAAGACGGTAAATGAAGATGTATGACGGCTCTTGATGAGGCTTCAGCACATTCCGGAGTTTCTGTAAGTGATTGGATAAGTATGACATACTTAAGCTACTCGATCAGATGGGGGGTCCACATCTATGGCTGCCATGATCTCCAAATCTCACACTATTGTATTTTTTCTTATGGGGCAATATCAAAGAATTTCTGTATCGAAACGTTTGTTGACTACACAAATTGACTCATTTGCTTGTCTGCATGCTACTAGTATTTCGGTGGACACCGCGCTGCTGTAACGTGTGGACTCATCCTTTCCACGGCCTATCCTGCCTCGATATGTACGGTGAACATTTTGGCATCTGTCTTTTTAAATATTTGTAAATATTTCAGTTGATGTGTTCCAATATGCAATTTTTTCTTTGCTAAGTCATACTTTGTTTTTCGTATTTTCTCGTAAACTACGGATCTTACAGGAACAGTTCTTTGGGCATTTTTTATGTACTCCCAAATAGGAATCTAGTTATGTAAAGCTTGGATGCTATTTTTGGTACACCCTGTTTTTTGGAATTCTCATTGTTTTAGTGACTCGAACAAACTTTATTGTTCAATGCATTCTTAAGCCATGGTGAACACTTAAGCAGCTTCTAAGAATACATTAAAAAATGAAGCGTGGAACGCCACGCAATGGAAGTGAAACTTCTTTGGCGACGTTGGACGTAAATGGAGGATTACATCTAATTATATTAAACTGCTGGGGGAACTTATAATAATCAAATAAAATTCAAACTTATTCGCTCAAACGCATGATTTTCATTGCCGTATAAAGCAAATGTTGTGGGGCCACTCCACGACGATCAGCACGTCTTAATTCACTTGTGGCTATCATGAATGGTGTAACTCTCTAACTCCTTCTCTAAAGTTTCTAAAATGACCCAAGTAAATTGCTGGGAAAGAGAGCTCCTCAGCATGTTCATCAAATAGCAAGCTGCTTGGTACATTCGCTTCTCCATGAGCTAGCTATACGAAGATATTTCTCTTCATTCCATAACAACGTCTGTTTCTGGGCTGTAAGACTCTCTTCAATAGTTATATTTTCGCTGATTTCTGCTTGAGGAACTTGAGACGTGCTCTGGTTCAAATTGAAGAAACTATCATCGATTGTAACATCATACATTCTGTACAATGGAATAGCTACTAAATATTGCAACCATGCTTTGATGGTTCTTTTAGTAACCAATCCCATCAGATAACTAGTTCTGTGAATTTTCCTCCGTTTGATGTGCACATTGACACAGTAGTCATCATCAACATTTCGAGGCAATCGGTTGACCATTGTATTGATGGATACAGGAACATTGATTACCTGCCTTAATATTCTAGACTGACCGTGTACATGTCTCAATCGCCAAATTTGCATGAAAGGTATTCGTGGCGAAAGGAGTCTTTCTGATACTAAATCCAAAGTAGGAAGATGTGCTGGAATTTCTGGGTATACAAAACCATTATATTTTGATAAATTTGGTATACTTTCCTACTTAAACTTTGTCGGCAATTGTAGCATGAATAGTCTTTAGTCATAATCTTTGAAATTAATTACCGGTAAAATATTTTGTAAAATATTTTTGTACTCAGCAACAGGCGTTCTCAAATCATCTCTAAACCATAATCTGTCACAAATCGAACATCCGTGACCAAAAGGATTATCAACGAATCGTTTTTGAAAATCTTTGTGAGCATTTTTATGGGAATCATAGTCTTTGTAAGGTAAGATAGAATTTATTATCGATTCACATGAATCAGTTTCACCCCGCACTACACTTGTTGAGAGTTCTGTAGTTGAGGGCAGAGGGTGATTCACAAAGTCCATATTAATCAGTGCTGTCATTAGAAGAGTCTCAATAGCATTCCCATTATTGGTTATTAAACTCGGTATTAAGAGAGTATTTAGCATTTTTTTTTCCGTGCTCGATATTCTCTCATGTACTCTGATCGAGATTTGGCAGTAGCACATGATGAATTAGCACTATTTTTCTGCTTTTTTGTCTCTTTTTCGACTGGACTTGATGCTAGTTTTTCTTCTTTTTTTTTTCACGAAACTCCTTTCCTCTTTGTGTTTTTGATTTAGGCATTCTGACTAGAATTAATAATAATTCAACGCAAATGAAAATTAAAGAAATAAATTAGCCACTGAACACATCGCCTTGTAGCCAACAATCTAAAGAAAATTTCAAAAAGGTACGCTTTTGCTGCGAGAGCTATTTTGTCTACACCGTAATGCTCACACTGCAACTGATACGACCGTTGATAATGTTCCAGGGTCGGGGAGAAAATGACCCTTAATGGGAAGGTGGGAAAGTTCACTAGTCGGAGGTGTAGGCAATTATCCAACTTTTGCGCCGATATGATGCAAGTCACGTGGTGTTCCCTCTCCCCCCTTTTCCTCCCTCGCTCTCTCCTTACTATGGTGACGATTCGGAGGAATGGGGGGGGGGAGACTACTTCCGTTCGCATTTTCACTGTTACGCAAACCTGGGCAATTTTCTCATTCACTCTCGCACCCAAAAAAGTTTCACTTCAAAAAAAAAATTAGCATCTCTCTGGCACTAGAATATATATATATATATATATATATAACAGCATCTCACTACAAAATTCTTTTTACAATCGAATATCAAATTTAATATTTCTCGAGGTTACAAAATATAATGTCGGCTCCCAGCGATTTTAATAAAACGACATGTTCAAGAAAATTAAATAAATTACCATAAAATCCGGTGTATAACGCACACCCATACTTTCAAGCTACATTTTTTAAGTTTCAGGTATGTTCGTCGTATGACGCGCACTCTGCTTTTTAAGAACAAATCTGAAATTTTAGTATACAATGTTCTTATGTTTTTAAGTCATTTATTCCAGATATTAGGTCAGATTTTTGAAATAATAGTAGATTTCTAGAATTAGAACTCTTTTAGAGTTCATAAGGTATGTAATTTTTATTTAAATAAACAGTATTTCGATATGTGTTAAAGTAAAAAAATTTTTATGCTCATCTCATTTTTTATTTTTAAAGCTATCGTTTTTATACCTGACGTATAATGCACACCTTATATTTCGATCTCATTTTTTTGTGTTCAAAGTGCGCGTTATACCCCTGATTTTACGGTAAATGAAAGTCCCATGGAACTAGTTCTCACTGTTAACTCATGGCTTTTATTATACACAGGTGTTCAAAATTAGGAGAATTTTTAGATTTTATCAATTACCTCTAGGACTACTAGACAGATTTTTAAATTTAGTATGCATATAGATAGAGTTGATGTAATGCAAAAAAACATCAACCCTTCAATAGTTAAAGTACACACGCGTGATAGTGCATTTATTAAAATCTGCACAGTAGTTCTAGAGATAATCGACAAAATCTAAAAATTCTCTTAATTTTGACACCAGTATACTAAAAAACAGTGTTTCTCAAACTGTGGGGCGCGCCCTCCTGGAGGGGCGCGTAAACCTATAAAGGGGGCGCGACCATATCGAAAATAAAAGATTAAAAAAAACTTATTTACTGGAATGAAGTAAAACAAAATACTTTCTGACATAATAAAAAATACACATTTACACTGATATAATGTGTGATAATTTTTTTCCGAAATATTTTCTGTGTCCTTGAAAGTAGGTGAGTATATTTTCTCTTAATTAAATTATTCACTGGAATTACGATTTTTATTGTGTACTATAAAAATAATTATAAAAAAAGGATTGGGTTGACTCACAATAACCCCACTCGACCATTAGTATCGAGTGCGTGCCTTCTCCAGTGTTAAAACATGTTGAAGTCTTTTCGCTTTAAATATTAAAAATAATACAATTATTCTTCATCAGAATTTTTTATTATTGTTCATTATTCAACATTAATTCTAAATGCTAATTCTATGAGGCTTAAAATTACAGTTCGCTTAAAACAAATTATAATTTTAGTAATCCTTCAAAAAAAAAAATCATTTTGCATTTTTGTAAACATTGTCGTGCACTTGGCTTTACTCTCCTTACAATTCAGCGATTATATTAATACTGTTTTATTTTCTTATAAATGAACTGGTGCAAAGAGCGGGTACTTCAGCCGGTATACTTTTAATGTTTCAGTGCTGCACATAGCATTTTATAACTAATTAATTAATACTAAATTAACAAGTTTAATAAGTATTAGCGACTTCCATGGGCTTGTCTAACAGAGCAAAGTTTTTCAAAGGAATGCTTATGATTAGAAATTGACCCTCTGAGTTCTTTTTCTATATTTAGCTGAGAGATATCTATATTTTGTCTTCTAAGCAGCCACCGCATTTTGCAATATGTTTCAATTTAAAAATTAGAGAAAGGAAAAATAATATAATAATTATCCTATTTATTTTTTTTTTTGCTTAAAAGTAACATATACAAAATTTAATACTTATGTCATGAATTTGTTCGGTTTATAATAAAGATTGTAGCTTTAGCGTCAAAGTGCATTATTATTGCATTCAGTGCATTATTAATGTATAAGGGCGGCGCGATAAAAATTGTGATTGAAAAGGGGGGCGCCAGTATTGAAAGTTTGAGAAGCACTGCTATAAAAGAAAGACTTGATTGAATGTAACAGAATGTGATATACGCAGATATTTTAAGAGATATCGTGATCTTTGGCAGAGTAATACATAATTACAGAGTGTGTTTTCTTGATGTTTTTGTCTTATATATATATATATATATATATATATATATATATATATATATATATATATATATATATACATACTAGAGGAGCCAACAGACGTTGTCCTGTACACACATCTTATATTCAAAAATTTCAAATTTTTATGAATAAGCTTTAACAATCTGGACCGTTTTGAGTAAAATTTGTATTAAAAAGCTATTACAATGTCTAACGTCATTCCACGTGTACGGTTATCACAATTCAATCAATCGATAGCGTGTGAGTATGTGTATACTATGAGCGAAGTTAAATGTAAAGGCTGTGTGAATAAAAATTTAAACTTGTTTTAATTAAAGGTGAAAAAGTTCAGAGACTCAAACTATTTTATAACAGGTATATTTATTAAATTGTACATAAACTTAATTTATTCTAATGTCATTAGATGTACAATATTTTTGGTTAATTTTTGAGAGGTATAAACAAATAAATTCGATGGTTTTTCCAACTCTGGAACAGGCAACATATAATTGGCCGTGAGAAAATCAAGGAATTTCTAAGTTTAAGCCACAAATCTTCATTGTTTGACCTTGTGACTTTTTTAATATTCAAAACAAATGTCAAGCGAAATGGAAATTGTAAACGTTTAAATGGTATAAGTGAATCTGAAGGAATTGTAGGTTAGGATAATTGTTGTCAACGCACGTGTAAATTTAATAGAAAATCATGTAAAATACTCACATCAATTGCATACTAAATTTGGAGAATGTATAGTTTTTTATGCACACTTCAAAACTCTTCAAACACTAATTACATCTGAATGTAATAATTTAATTAACACATGATTTATTTCAACAAAATAATTACACGAAGTGACAAAATATTTTCCTGAAATGATCACAGCACCAACTGTCGAGACCAACTTGAATTATAATAAAAGATTTTTGAATATTCGATACTGCGATCGTAGCGCAGTTTGCCGGATCCAATGTAAAACATTACAAGATCAACAATTTATAAATAAAAAATAATTAAATAAACATTTCTAAACCGAATTATAAATCTAAACCATTCTCGAGTCCACTGGAACAGACAAAAACTTTCACCAAAATCGGTCCAGCCGTTTAGGAGGAGTTCAGTTACATACACACGAACAGAAGAATTACATATATAAGGATTATTTAAAAAGATATTAATTAAAAACGCTAAAAAGCGTGAATCGTCTGCATTTTCGTAACAATAAAGACCGGGTTTGGCCAGTTCGGCTGAAAATCAATTTTCGACGCCAACTTACGTCTTTTTCCATTCCTACTATTAGCTCACGATCTCTATACATATTTTATTTGTTTGTTTGTTTATTTATTTATTTATCTTGGTGGAATTTTCGATCGTTAATAAAATACATTTTAAAGCGCTCAATTGAGCTGAAATGTAATGTACATGATTATTTTGGATGACAATACAATAATTCAATTATAATTAATAAAAATCAATTGATTAAACCTAATTATTTAAAAAAATTACAAATACAGCCACGTTGGTGACTTAACGACCCTTTTGGCGACTTATGTCAAAATTTGAAAAGGTTTTTTTCTCACGCGTTAAAGCATTCAGTTGGAAGGAAATTTTATATACACGATTGTTTTGGATGACAATACGATACTTTAATGATAATTAATAAAAATTAATTACCATTTAATGTTGGGATTCTGCCATATGTATATACATATTTATATTAATTGTAACTATTTAATAAAAAGTAGCTAAAATAAATTTTTCTTGGATGATCTAAGTAGGAATTTATTTAATTTTTTTTAATATTACTTGTTTATAACAATAGTGTTTTTACAACAATGCAGGTGAATGCTGAGTTTTATTTTTTGAATGTTTTTAATTAATATCTTTTTAACTAATTGCGATATCGGACCGAATTGTGAATCTAAACTATTCTCAAATTTATTTGAACCCACACAAAAAATTTCATCGAAATCGGTCCAGCCGTTTAGGAGGAGTTTAGTGACAAACACACGCACAGAAGATTTTTATATATATAAAGATATATAAAGTGCAAGTTATTTTTTAATAAATACGAAACTATGTTGAAAATGGGTATTTATTTTTAAATAAATGGAAGGCATATCATTTTTATTCTGATATACTAAATTGTCCTCAGAACAGGAAACTCATACTACTAACATGTGTATCAAGTCATCATGAAGACATCAAGACTTTACTAAGCTTGATGTTCTATTGCTAAAAGATAAACTTTAATTCAATCGAATATGAAACCAGTCCACACAGCATTTCATTATTGTTTTCCAGGATAACTAACAATATTCTTCATACCGATAAGTTTCTTTTAAGTAACAAAACTTTATTAAAAAATATTTATTACATATAATGAGGAGAAAGAATCATATGTAATGTAAACAAAAGCAGGCTCCCTTTTTTTAGTTTTTCGTTGGTCCGCAAAGTGAGACCTCAACTGGGAAGGATTCGACTTCTTTTCCCACATTACAATTTCAATAAATGTCTAAGGAAAGTTCCAAAAGTTTCCCAGAAAAATAAAATTGATTTAATTTATGATTATCGCCCAATGTAACGACAGAATTCCTGTTTTCAGTCAGAAACGCGCACTAGATCGCATTAACATTGTCGCGCTTATTCCTTTTTCAAATATCAATCCTTTTTTCAGTTTTTAAATATTTATTATTACGACGCATAACACACAAGCAATTAAATATTCATTAAAAAATTCCATTTTGTGGATAGATACTCCCAGCGATTTCGAGGTTCCGTTATCGGCCAAAGTTATTTACAGACTGATTGAATTCCCCATCTGTTAGGGAAGATTCATGCAAATTTCCCTTTAGGGATTACTGAGAAGCAAACCGCCACAACCTTTGGTGATAAGCCATAGGAGGATTCTAGCAGTATTCAAGTGAAGTTGACGTAAAAGATATACTGAAAACTTTTCAGAAAGATATCCGACTTCTTCCATTTTCTTCATTCCTTTTCTGATTTCTCGTAGTGTAGAGATTTATTTAGGCATTCAAAATAGTGTTCATTTTATGTCGTACTATAATTTTAATAAAGATATCATTTAACTTTTAATTATACATTTTAGTTCATTTTATATAAGCAATGAACTATTTACTATACTTTATTTAATCCCTTGACCTATGATTCATATTTGTGTATCATATACCAATTTAGGAAATTGACGACTACTTATCTTACAGAACTATTATTTAATAGGCTAGAAAAGAAGCACGTAAAAGTACTTAATTATTAAATTGTTTTCCAATGTAATTGGTTTTATTTTTTTATAGTTTGCTCTTGTAAGGTGTTTGTAAATTATATCTAAAAACTTAAAACTGTCACGAAATAATAAAAATATTTTTCTCTTCCAGTAGTAAGAGAGAAGAGAGAAGAAAGAGAGAAGAGAGAAGAGAGAGAGAGAGAGAAGAGAGTCACAGTGGAAGATCCCACTTTGCAAGAATCTCTGTTGCAAAGGAAAAGATTTTTTTCTTATGGGCTGCACGTTGGTATTTTAACCATTGCGGACTTAGTACATTCCCCAGGAGCTGGTATCCCTTTTTTGCGTGGCACCATACAGACGATACCAATTACCGCAAATAATTTTGGAACCTAGTTTTGTCCCCAGAGGGAAGTACATGAACTCTGGCGTTGCGAACATGTATTGGGATTTATTTTGCAGAGAGCACCCAAGTCAAACAGACACTCTATGGATCTTTTACGTGCCATATAATCATACGACATGGCCGCTATCGATTTTCTGCATCATGGAAATCCACCGATTCGGGCCAAGGTCGAACCCGCAACTTTGGGTGCAGAAGGTCAAGGACACCCAGCCGGTTGCAAAGGAAAAGATAAACAAACCAAGAAGAATCTACAGAAAAGGGAAGCTTTCATTCCTCTTGAAAAATATGCAACGGTGACTTTGAGTGTGATTTTAAACATCTATAACTTGAGGTTTTTTTTTTATCCAAATAAGATGGTATAATTTTAAATTTCGTTAACTCTCTAATTCATCACTCTTGAATTGGGATTTTTAATTTTCCATTTTCTCAACATTCTGAGTGAAATGAGGAAATAAGTTCCATTTTGTTCACTTCCAAGGGTACTTCCACTCATCACTCATATTTTGCCTTGAAACAATTTACAAACATCCTGTATGTATGTAATACATAAACAGGAGGAAAATTACATCTGAGAAACTTATTCAATAGATAAAGGATAAATAAAATAATACAAATAAAAAAAATCTTGACATATATTTTCAAGAATATGTTCGTAAAGTAATTGGTAAATGAACTCAGGATAGTTTTCTGTTGTTCATGAACTGTAAACACTTCTCCAGAAAGACGTTAATTGAAACCAAACAACCAAACGCGCTTTTCATGAGTTCTAGCTGAACAACCTAATCTCATTAATTCCGCCCTAAGAATCTACTTCCACAGTGGACTTTTCATAAACACAAGACTTTCACGGGCAAGTTTCAAAATAATGCAATTCTTCATTCAAAATTCTCTCTTTCATTGTATTTAATTCATCAAGTGTGACTGGATACAGCTTTCGGAGAATAATTAATTTCGCGAGTGATTCACGGGCCTTTAAGTGCTGAATGTTAACTTTAAGCAGAATTAATGCTTCTAGGTTCCCTGTTTTGCCATGTTTTCCGGTAAATATTAGAATTGTACAGATCTTTCACGAAAAGGTTCAAAATAATATTCATAATCTTTATTTCTTATACATGCCTGCAAGTTTTAAGGTATCCGACTACTTGCTATAACATTTAAAAAAAAAAGGGAGATGTGGAGATTTTTTTTGTGGTTTTTAGGTTTATTTAGTACATTTGAAGAAAAAGGAATAACATTAATAAGATAAAAATAAATTATTACTACTAAAATGGGAAAAAGGGGTAAAAATTGACAAAAAATTACATAAACGGGGCTCACTTTGTACCATTAGTTTATGAACTAATTTTCAATTTTTCAATTTTGATGTGTTGCTATGTTACTAATTTTTGAGATGACCTTTAGGATGAGGGATATTTTAAATTTACTGAAACTAGAACACTTAGTTATATTAGTTATTATACGAAATTGCTTAGGAAGCAGTGATTATATTCACATAAGGGACTGTAAATTTTGTAATGAAACAGTTATTGATAAATCTGTAGGTTAAAACGCTTCTACTTTTATGTAGGACATGCACACAAAATTGCAGTTAATTATTTTCAAAACTTTTTGAGCAATCGCTGTCCCGTTTGAGTATTTAAAAAAAAAGACATTTCGAGTAAAATGTTGCATTTTAAAGTATGACATCTTGCTTAAAGTAATGGCATCTGCTTTTATTAAAACACTTGTAGCTTTTGTTCTAGAGAACGGAAAATAATATACTTGGAATTTTTATAAAGCTAATAAAACGGCCTATAAAATAAAACCATAATAAATTTGTCAATTTTTGGTTAAATTCATAGTTTTAGGGTAGTCGGATACCTTAACTTAAACTTATTTTACTAACAGAAAAAAAATGTGTGAAGATTTTTATGATATAATCTTATGATAAAAAGATTATGTTTTTCCGAAAAAAATTATAAAATTTATAAAATGAGCATAGATAATTTTTTTATGATAATTCGACGAATAGAAGTAAGTTTTGTTACTTTATTTTGTGGATCAGCCATTAATACTCACACACACATATAAATATATATATACAGGGTGTTGCTAAATTCTAACTGCAAATTGAGTGGTGTGATATTAGGCAGCATGGATATATCAAATCAACAGAGAACATGGGGTCACACACCACATTTAGTCGGAGTAATTGGCAAAAACAGAAAGGGTGTGATGTCGAGTGGAATGAAAATGATCAAGAAAGAAATAATCATAGCTTGACATTAAAAATGCATCGACAAGTGATTGTCACAGGAATTGTTCGAAGTTGCGGTCGCGTTGGTTATAATACAGCCGACACCGATGGACGAAGGACTGTGGAGTGCTTTCGAGCACTGTACAAACGATGTACTGGCGAAGTCAGCTGAAACGACGACGATCAGTGACGCAAGATCCTTCACTGTAGCTTCCGGCGTCTCATACCCAAAAGATTTCGAGTGACCTCAGAAGAAATACAAGAGATTAAGTTCCGGGGAGCGTGGAAGCAAATGTACTGTTCTACCGCATCCAATCCACATCCCGAGATTTGTTACATGGAGGTGGTACGCACCGAACTGAAAAAAAAATGTGCTTGTGCAGCATCGTTCGTGAATCACACGTTCTGGAGTACAGTGGTCGGTACTCCGTGCCGAAACTCCGGAAAAAGTGAAAAATTAGCATTCGTGCAGGTTTCTTCAACCCTACAACGGAACTCCAAATCCCTGCATTCGTTTGCCTACTTCCCTCGTCTCGTTTATTATCTACCGGAAGACTACTATTATCGGGATTTTAACCGACTAAACATGGTTTGCTTTCCCATGTTCTATGTTCTCCCGCTGCCTACTGTCATCCCTCTGAATTTGTCGTTCAAATCCGGCAACACCCTATATATAGCTATAATAAATGAATACATAATATGTGACGGATCTATTCGTGTACCTTTCGCTAATCCTCTTGGGAAATCTTTGGGCTATCATTCACGTTTATTCACAACCAACCTTTCTGAAGCAGAAACCGTGATTTTCAAATTATATCTACTATACACAGTGAGGGTTTTCTAGCTAGTATAGGGAGAAGGAGAGAAAGATAACCAAGAGTCAGGGGAGATTTCTACAGATCTGGTCTCACTACAAGTTATTGAATATTTCAAATATTAAATAGACGAAGATTCAAATTGATGATTGGTCACTGAACCTAGAGTAACGTTAAGTTAAGTGAGATAGTTGAATCGATGCTAAATTAAAGTGGTTGATATTCCTAGTTTTCGTATAATTCGTGCACCTCGCTGTTGTTCCACTTGTATCGTTCATTTTGAGACATTATCTTTAGGCTAGCAAGAGAGAGAGAGGGGATAATCCCTCACAAATAAATATTTATATTTTTAAGTATTAAAATAATGATGATGATGAAGATGTCGTGTTCATAACGGTACCGAATCAGATAGTATCATGGGCTTAGATGACCTCTTTAGCAATCTATTGAATATAATACACATAGAGGTTTGTTGAGGAAAACAGGGTACCTATTTCTTGTAGTAAATAGCTGAAGAGTCAAAAATATAAGCAGGTGTTAGCTTTATATCTGAACAGTTATCACACAATTCCTATAGCTTCTACCATCCATATCAATCTTCCTTCCTTTGTAATGACCTGTTCTTAGTTTAGCAATAGTTTTTGTTACAGGGCGGTCTCTTTTTCCGTTGTAGAATTGATGCTTTATAGAAATTAAAGTATTATCCAAAAAATTCCAGAAGTATTTTTTACTTTTAATTACCAATATATTCAATTCCTGATGGCTTAACAGTATCTCTTAACAATAATGCACTCCAATAATTTTTATTTCTAACCTTAGTATTATAATGTAGATAAATACAGAAGGGAAAAAAGAAAAAGAGCAAATTCCAAGTGCTATTCCAATAATTTTAAGCATGTAACTTATTTGGTTTATTGTGTGTTTCACTGTTACATGTATGTTTACTATAATTTTAGTATTTAACTTAATTTACATATACTTTATAATTATTCTAGTAAAATTAACTTTGCCCTTATTGAAATACTACAATTCGGCCAGTATTACAGATTTGAATCTGTATTTGGATCTGTAATCTGTCAATAACTTGATTATTGTGTTCATTGATTCATCGTGATCTATGTATTTTTATATCTATCTTTAGGCGTGCTACTTTTTCTTATGACGGATTTAGAGCTTTCATCCGTTATTTTCAAAAGGATTTTACTCAGAATTATAAGCAGAAAGGGGAAAGGTTGGCTAGCCACAAAACTAGTCAAACCCCACTTTCATACAAAAATAAAAGATGTGTCTTCAGTCAGCACTATATTTATAAAATTAAAGCAACCATTATTTTTAATATCCAATATCTGAATCATTCTTTTATCTTTAATGGTCAAGTTATTCATGTCTCTTTATTACAGATTATTGAAAACAATATATATATATGATGTATTGTAGTAGCGTTGGCCGGTGTTGGTTGTGTTGTCATGCCTGTTATTGAAGACATCTTTAGACATGACTGTTTCTGGTTTATTAGGAAGCACACATCAGCAGATAAAAGCACAATTGCGGTACATTTTCACATTGGATAGAGAAACTTTCGACAATACTAAGTAAAGCAGACAACGACAAGCAGCAGCGCTTATTTACATTTTTACATAATGAAGGCAAGCAGACAAAGAGCGCGATTACACCAGATTTTTGCTTTTATATCAACAGTGGTTATTACGTAATAGTAGTTCTGATTGGCTAGAATGGGCGGGATAGGGATTTCGGACTAGCCGATTACGATTAAGATTACGCTGTTATTTTTAAACCAAAGATATTTTAGTCCAAGAGTTAATCAAAAGGATACTAGAGGGAATTATTACATTTATATATATATATATATATATATATATATATATATATATATATAATTATATTTTATTCAAGTATCTACTATTTTGCTAGATGTTATATCAATATGCATGTTATTTTAATTGCACAGAGTGCTTAGCTATGATTTGTAACTAATTTATAAATTATTGAATTTAATACGGATTTAATTAATCTGAATAACCTAGCGTCCCAATCAATGTGGATTAATGAAATTTTACAGAATGATTTTAAACTATCCTCTTCCGGTTCTAATTTCAGAAAATCAATGCTCATTTGACGGGGTTGCTTTTACAAATACTTAAAGAATACGAAATTAAAACTTCATTTTGTATTTCCATATCTAAAGGAATTTTTGAAAGTAATCCAGATGGACATACTAATATTTTGAATTGTAGTACTGTCTAAAAAGAGATAATACTTATAATAATCGTTATTTTGCCTCGTGGGTTACCTTTAACTGGCACTCTGTGTCCAGTATAAAGAAACTATATAAAAACTCAAAAAGCAAATTATACATAAACACGATCGGATGCCATTATCTTGGAAAGCTTGGGATTTCATTTCAGAAAGCTTAGTAAAATTCATATTTTTTCTAGCAGTCAAAACAGGTAACAAAATAGGTAACAGCACATTACATGGATATGATAGATAGTACATAAGATTCGATTATCTGGAATAATGAAAGAAGATAGTTAGATTTTTAAGAATTATAAGTAGATGTATATTTTTAAAAAAACTCGAGTAGTGTAACTTCAAGAGAATGAAATCTTAAAATTTAACATTTTTGCTCAAAGTCAACGTCAAAGGCAGTCCTTTGACAGCTATGGTGGATTTAGTATTAATCTGCTGTTACATGCCCCGGGAGATCAGGAGGTTTAGATCAGGTCCATGACTTCATATTCCCTAAAGAAATCCAGACCCAGCAATGGATTTACTGCAATATCTTGTCTAGAGAGCCCTACAGGCACTCTCAGATACGCTCTGAGAAAGCAAGCTCAGTGGTACACTTGGTGCAGACTGCATAGCTCTTGGCATCGTCAATGTCAAAGATTTAAAATGACCACTGAGACAGCGAGTAAACGGGATTGGGTACCACCTGTTACAATATAGTGTCAGAGAACTACCAAGATAGCTGTAGGTGGTACCAGTAGTGCTGTGGTGGAACAGACCAAAGAAAAGTTTGCTTTTTGTGGTTTACTATTGAAAAGAGATAGATAGCAATTTTGAGTCGCTTGAGTGAAGAGTCTGGTCCAATATTAAGTGTGGTTTATGAGTTTATCTGAATTAATCGTCTTTAATGGCCTTATTTTTCGTTCTTGTAAGCCTTTAAAATGGTGAGTACAACTTTTATAATATTCCGTTCCTCATATTTAAAGCTCATAAACGTGATAGTTATTTTTAATGAGATATTAGCTATGTAAGTGATTTGCGCGTAATGTTACGCATACGATGCATGTAGAAACGTTCATAACACTGCAGCAATAAGGAAATAAGCGTGTGTGACATCTGTCCCCTATACTTGGGGGAAGACGCCACATGTTTCAGAAATGAATGAACTTAAAATACTTTTAATTTTATAACACTACATATTATTGTATAAAATATAGCTACAATTAATAATTATGCTGTTAGGATGGCACAGATGATCTCTATAGGACGAGGATGTACAGGAATGAAATTCGACTACTACTTCAGCCTACGGTAGACCGTTCTGCAGAAAAATTCGTTTTTAGCAAACAAATTATGAAAGAATTTAATTTTTTTGTTTTGTTTTTCTATAGTTATTGTTACTTCACATTTAATTTGGCAATGTTTGTCTATTTTTTTTATTTATTGTACTGGTGTTGCATCTTATTTTATGACTGATGGCATTTTTCCCTTATATATAGATTGGATGCCACAATTAAATGAATTTCTTTAACATTAAATTTTCTTATTATATTTATTCTAAGAAGAGAATTAACGTGTACACATATACAATTAAATATTGAAAAATAAAGTGTGCTTTTTACATGGCCTTGTTATTTCAATTTTCAATGTACTAATCGAAAATTCCTTAAATGTGGCATCTTCCCCCGATTTATCTTATAGAACATACCACTATCAGACAAAACTTCCATCATTGAAGGAATAAATCGAGTCATTGCCTTCATTTACTGTGATTAAATCATTGCGGAGCACAGATCAAAAATTTAGGGTCATTCTTGATCTTTATGACACAATTTTTTAATTTTAGGATTTTTTCTCCACTCCCAGTACTATTAGTATCGCTCTTGCTACCACCCGTATCACCTGTACTGTTTCAAGTAGGGCATTATTAATTGTCTCAAGAGCTACTTGCCTTAATCTAAATAGGGAGATCTGTTTGCTTGTTCATCTGGACAGGGAGGTCAGTGTAGAAAAAAACACCTGATCAGCAATTTTTTTTCAAATAATGTTGTTCCACAGCACCAGCTATCAGATAGTTAAAACTTACCTGACTAAATGAACTATTTTTCTTGAGTTGTCTTTCATTGCTGTACCAATTCCGAGGTTAGCAAAAGTACGACTTTTGGGCTAAGGATTCTTAATTTTATTGTAATACTTCATCAAACTTGCATTTCCTCTAAGAGGCTGCAGGTCTGCCTGATAGAGCACTATGGCATTCTGACAAGTATTTTGAAGAACAGTAAGAATTCGAGCAGCACTAGGCTGAACCCGTAAAAGTTTCTGAAGATTTGTATTCGTTGCGCAACAGTATATAGTGTAACAGGCCTATTCACGCTCTTCCTACTAATAACCGTCTTGGGAAATAATGGTCCATTAAATATTATTCTATTGAAAAATTTCCTCTGAAGAAGAAGACGCGATTTATTGAAATCAAGGCGTGTATTTAAAGATTAATTCTCAAGTTCGAAGGGAGAGTGGTTAGGAGCTAACAAGACACCAAGTAGCGATTAACGTAAAGAAAGGCGATTCGTAGATTATTCGATTAATATTAAGATAGATGATTTGGTCAATTAGCTGTTAAATTGGATTCGGTTGGTTTGAATTAGATTACTTTAGAAATGATCTTCAAATATTAGAAGGTGTATTGTCTGGAAGTGCTAAGAGTATGTTGTAACGTAGTGACTAGGAAGCGTTTTTAGTTACACAGCAAGACATTAAAAGAATTTACTTTATTCATATGCTACGTCAAAAGTTTACAATTACAGCAGTATAAGGTAAATTGTAGACTAATTAGTCACTTGTTTGCACGTAAGGATAACAAAATACAGTCCTGTGTTGAATTGGCTTCACGGTTACCTAACCATAGTGCAACCGTCGGGTAGTAGTTTTTATGTAGTAGACTTTAGTTTGATTCTCCGCATCACAAGATCCTCCAGAAGACTCCACTCGTTCTCACCAGCACGATCCGGCCAGCACGTAACAAGCGTGTTTTTTTCTTTTTACTTCTTTATCTCAGCTCTCGTCTCGATCCAACCTCGGTCCCATCTCGGTCTCTCATCTCTCCTCTCCCCAAAAAATGATCCTTTTAAATTCCAGAGGCGGGTCCACTACACGCCCCTCGTCATTTTTCATTGGCCGCACCACTTAAGTCTGCACACGGCCCTCAATCTCATTAACGTCCTATTCGCGCGGACCTAACAATAGCACTCTCTGGCCCGTCTTGAATGACCTAGTGCCATACGTTCTTCTGTACATTCAGACACTTGTCCATCACACTGCTATTGTTTACTTGAAGTCGTTTTCTTGTCATCTGTCTAGGCGTCAGTGTTCTCAGTTAGACAGGCCTCGTCAATTGTCCCCCGCTAGGGCACTTCTATGTCCATTATGACTTCCAGTCAGAGTATCGTCGTGGATCCGAGTCCAAACAATAGACAATGACCCCAAAGCCACGTGAACTGTCTCCCAGCCACTTACTCTAAGCTGTAAAAATTGACATAAATGGAAGGGTGGGGGTCGTACCAAGCACAGTCGTTACAATGTTGTGATTCAATTTATAAAATTAAATTTATATTATATTATATATATTCTAGTATCTCATCTACCTCACTATTGCTCCTATATTCAACTATTGGTGTATTTCTTAACTTGGTTTGTTGATGTTTGTTACGTTGTTGAGAATTGTTAATACGTAGAGTTTGTATTGACTATATGGCTAATGTTCCTTCTAACCCTCATACACTAATGGATGGGTTTACCCATCCATTACAATAGGAAAATCATATTCCAGAATAGGTAGTATTAATATTACATGCGTGAATAATTTACAGCATTTTTTTTACCATTGAAAGAATTTAAATACCAAAATAAATGAAATATTAAAAAGATGGATGTGCTCCGGAAAAAAAATCACTCGCTACTTTTACTTTTCCTAAAAGATGGCAACAATCGATGCATAAATGTAGTTTCCGCAACTTTCCATTAAATATTCGGGAAACGTCTTAGAAATTCTGTAATTCTATTCATATATTCGCGTCTCCAATTTTTATTACCCGAAGCGAAATATAAAACTCACGTCTTTGGGGGCACTTTATTTTTCTCATTACATTTCCAGCCGAAATGTGTGTGTCTGTGTAGGTTCTTTTCTCTCCTCCCCTCAAAACCAAGATGAAGAGCTTCTATCTTTTGCCCTCCGTGAGAAATGAAACAAATTATTAAATGCTTATTTCCTTTTTGAAGATTCCTACCGAAATGAAAACATGTCCTTTTTTTAAAAACTCCTTCATTCACGCTTTTTACAAAAAGAAGAGAAAAAAGTCCGAATTCCAACTTCTCATTACAGTAAAGATGAGCTGAAAATGATAAAAAAAAAAAAGATGAAATAAGCTCTCTTTTTTTCTGTGTATATCCTTTGATGATGTGATGAGAATGTTGTTCTGACTTTTTTCCCCACCTCTTTATGAAGGAATAAAAAAAAAACCTCATCAACATCTTTGACTTCTTAAATTAAATTCGCTTGGTAGCTCGAAGGAGAAAAACGTATTAATCCAATAGTTCATTTGTAAAGATTTGAAAAGGCAAAAAAATTCACGATTCCGTGCAATTACGAATTTATTCAACCATTTTACGAAAAAAATAAGATCATGAACTACATTTGTAAATGAAAATTGGGGGAGGGGCATTGATTGTATATTTTCTCCTTGAACATATCGGATGTGGTAGTAGAGATCATACTGTTTTATTTCTCAATTTAAAGGTTCATTTTCGATATAAAATTATAATTTCTCAACGAATACTCTAATTTCCTATTAAAAGAAATTAAAAAGGGGATAATTGTATATCCCAGTATTATAAATAGCTGCAAACATGGGTAAATTCAAGTGAGAAACAGATAAAAAAATACAATATATTTTAAATCTACGTTTATGTATTCTATTCGTGCACAATAAGTAGTTATATAGAATAGATAAACACAAAAGCCATATGAAACATTTTTATTCAAAACAGTAGTCTTCATACTTTGTCGACTTACGGAACCTTTTAATCTAGGGAAGTTCAACCCGTGGCTCTTTGAAGGCATTTTAGTGTCCTTTCATTTGAATCGGAGGCTGTGGTGTCCCCGCCGATGGGGACACCTGTGGTGGTTTGCTTCTGAGTAATCCCTAAAGGGAAATATGCCTAACCGATGGGGGATTCAGTCTGTCTGTAAACAACTTTGGGCGATAACGGAACCCCCGAAATCGGTGGGTGTGCCTACCCCCAAAATAATAATTTTCAATTTATACTTAATTGTTTGTGTGTCGTGTGTGTCGTCATAATAAATGTTTCAAAAAACCTGAAAACAAGGACTTATCTCTGAATATGTGACAACACCCGCTCTCCACTATTCACGCGATGTCTGTGGGAAGGAACGAAGAACGACTCACAATTCAGTCATACTAAAATCCGTTTTTTAAGATCTTCGTTTAAACACAATACAACAACAATATTAATCTAAGAGGAGGAGGATCAAGAATGAGAAGACGCAACACGTATTACCAATAAATAACGCAATTAACCACTGAATCTATAATTATAGATTAAATCCTATCTCATTAGTAAACGCCTTATACTTAAAGTTTAATTCATCAAGTTTACCGCTATATCCTGGGTAAACAGCTACGGTCCTTAAAACTTCCGTTCCAGCTTTGATCTGCCTGCTCTTGCTTAGGCTATGCTCCGTTGGTCTCGAACCCACTTTTGGTTAATCTGCACCGCTACTGCTAGGCTAATTCCCAGAATTAAGATTCCTCTTCTAGACTATATCTCGTTTCACTTAGCGACTACTTCTCTACTTAGTGACTTCACTTGGAGACCTCGCGAATGCTAAACTTCCAATATATATATATGATTCCTAATTTACATATACTCGTTCTCTTCTTGAGTTGGTTGAAAAGAATTGCCATTCTGGCCCTAAAAGAATACCAAGAGGATAATTAATGGAAATAGCGATAAAAGTCCCGTCACAAGGCCATATCTGGAAAAATTGCCTGTCTGCTTTCTGTCGAAAAATACTCCATTTTTACAAGTTTTTATTTAACTTAGAATGTAATATGTTCGGGAGGAATCTTGCAACTCAATTTTGAAGCTGATATCTTCAACCGACTGAGCTGAAATTTTGCACACTTATCAAGGACCGAAGACAATTCAATAATTTCATAATTTAATTCCATATTCCCTATCAAGGTCATCAGGAATAACAATTTTCAGATTTGGTGATTAATTCCTTCTACCACAGTGTTTCTCAAACTTTCTATACTTGCGACCCAATATTCAATCATAATTTTCATCACCCCCCCTCCTCCCTTCCATACAATAAAAATGTATTGAATTCAATAATACTATACTTTGACGCTAAAGCTACAGCACGGTTTTAACGTCTTAAGTGCCACCGGCATATATAAACGTCTCGTTCAGCCAAAGCATTAATTTCCCCGAACGTATATATATGTCTTTTCAAAGTACAATAATTTCTGTGCACTGCTATTCATAAAATTATTATGAAGGCTTTAGAATGCAATAAAAGACCTTGACATTGTTTGCGAAGGATTTAGTTATTTCAGAGGATTTGCTTATTTATTCCTTTTCTCCTCCCCTTCCCCCTTGGGGACTGGATAGTGTAACTTTTAATCAGCAGTTAAGAGATTAATAATAAATAGTACAAATTATTAAGATATGTGTTAAATTTTGTGCATAATTTTATACATATGACAAACCCATGGGATCACTGGCTCCTATTAAAATTGTTCCTAAATTATATTTTTGTAAACTATTTATAAAATTCATCATGCAGTACTGATACATTTATAAGTGCATTATATCACTGTAAATATGTATTTTATTTTATTATGTCAGAATTTTTTGCTTTTTTTTTTTTTTTAGTAAGTTAATAATTTTTTAAAAATAATATTTTGTTATCAACTTTTCAATAGAATCGCGCACCTCTCGTAGAGTTACCCCACCTCAATGGGGGCGCTCCCCACAGTTTCAGAAACGCTGTTCTACCTCTTCCAAATTTGGACACTAATTCCAGATTTAGCTATTAAAAGATTAAGATGAAACCCTAAGATTAAATACGCTTGTGGTTAACAAAAAAAAAAAAAAAAAAGTGTTCTTTATTTGAGAAACGGGAGTTTGGGTCTAGTTTTTCTATAAATGGAAATAAAAATTAATACGCTAGAAGTGATGATAAGCATTAACATTATAGTAATACTTTTAAAAGATTTTTTTATATATATATTTTGCTTTTTTTTTTTTTTTTTACTCCTAAGCAATTACGTATTCTTTCTGGGAGCACACAAATATTACTCGTAGAATCAATTATAGCTCTTAATTTTATTCTTGATTATCTGCTCTGCGAACATAAACTTTAACTGTCAAAAAACTGAACATTTTTTTGTTTGTTTGTTTATTCGGGCCATCTGTTATTATTTAACACTGACGCGTCGTATTCGTATTAGAATTTTTATTAACTGTTTCGCAACATTCTTTTTCAATTTTGGTTACTGCTGACTAATGGGATTTTTTACGAGCTATGAGCTTTTACATGCAATGGATGTAACAGAGTAGTACTGTCGACCATACTGTTGTATACTTAGGCTCGAAGCTCTTCGCTGCTAGTCAAGCATACGTGGCCTTAAGTAAGGTAAAATCATTAGAAGGTTTTCTTATTGAAGAGATAGACTGTTCGAAATTAACCGGCAAACGACCTTGCAACAATGATGCATTGCATGAGATGAACAGACTGAGAAACCTGTCCAGCGATAAATAAAAAGTAAAAACTTTTTAAAAACAATATTTTATCTAAATGAGCTAAAAAGAATAAAAATTTTCCTTTCAAACTTTTTTACCATCAACTTATAACGTTATTACACAATTTATATAATATAAAAGCTTGTCACGAGATTTGAATACTCGTATTTACTTAGTTTGAAAATTTTAAAAATTATAATCAATCAGATCAAGTTGTTTAATTTACTTGTTTATCTACAACAGAAAATCTCACGACAAGCTTTTATATTATATAAATTGTGTAATAACGTTATAAGTTGATGGTAAAAAAAGTTTGAAATGAAAAATTTATTTTATTTTTTTTAGCGCATTTAAATAACAACTTGTTTTTAAAAAGTTTCATGCTTTTAATTTCTGCTGTTGTCCTCAATATTTAAAACATTTTATTGACACGCTTGATATCCAATTTAGATAAATTTATCTTTAAAATGGCGAATTTTTCAAAAACTTTATTGCATCTTGAATAATTTTAAATATAAAAATATCCGACTACGATAAAATCTCAGAAGTTTTCAGAAGAAAAGGTGGACTTTTATCTTTAATACGCATTGTTTTAATTCGACTTCAATATTTAACGTTTTTGAAACTAATGTATATATACATAACATAAATCTATAATATCATCTTTTCCCTTATAATCAGTAGTAATCGTTTAAAATAAACCACCTTTTCTTATTTAAACTCCCTGATTACATTATATTTCTGACAGTCGTGTGGTCCACGGATCGTAATAAATTTATTGATGTGGCCAGTGGAAAATTGCGGATTTATTGATATGGCCGTCGAGCGTTAAAGTTTGAAGACCCTCCCCCCTACTTTAAATTATATGACGTGTTTCCGGGAAACCCAAACAAAAAAGGCATTAGAAGAAGATAATATTTAAAACAAAGTAACATGTTGTATGTATAGTTGTTTCAAATAAGGACAGATACAAAGTACTGTATTTATATTAATTTTTAGCATAATATATTAATGTAATTACAAATTAATTCGAGTTCTAGGTGTCATCTACCATTCCTTTATATTTAATAACTGATATATGTGTTTGTATTCTTTTATACAAATTATCGACGTCTAGGCTTATTGAAGTTACCCATAGTCGCATATCATATTCTGCGATAATTTACTTCTATATTTTTTTGTGGTCATTTATATTGAGAACGCTACTTAGTTCAGCTAATGTAAGTAAAATGTTTATAACTTACTGTGTAAGTTATAAACTGTGTGTACTTCTGCTTATTCTTCAAATTGTCTACCTAAAATTTAAGAAATGTTCCTGTTTAAATTTATGATTTAACGTTGAATCTGTTGACATGCCGATAAGTTGTTTCTTCTACTTCATTGTCAAGCCTTTTGATTCCTCTATTAATTCTAGAAGCACGCGATTCATACGATTTAAGATTTTACTTTATTCACAAACTTTTGTTTATTTTTATTTTTACAAGCAAACTACCTTTAAGAATTCAGCCTTTTATAAAAATAATTTTAGTAATATTTTCATTAAGCAAATAGTAATCATTGGCGAAGTCCATGTCAAAGTTCCAGGGAGCTCAGGTTAAAGATCTCTGAATTAATAGGATTTTCTCTTTGAAACATTTTGTTAAAAGGTTGAGTCATATCCTTTTCAGAGGACCATTAATCTCAATTTTATTTATTACTGAATTCCGAAGCAGCGCCGTCTAGTGAGCTTTCGTAGCTGCGGCTTGAATAATTTTTCGGCAGAGGCCTACTAACCACTGCTTGTTCACCACATCACGTCTTTAGAGCATTTTCGCGCCCTGCGCGGTACCACCAGTCCGAACGTCCAAGAATGAGAAAGGTTTATTTCCCCCTCTTTAAAGATATAACTCAACTTTCGATTAACCTAATTCCTGCATGTCTTTCTCTTTGTAAATATCCCCTTTTATAAATATTTCCCTTTAACTTTAAATAAATTCTTTTTTACTTAAATGAAGTATCTGTGTTTAAATGACTTTGATTCAATTAATTCATAACTCACACTTAAATACTTACCCTTAGACAACCCACCTCGCCAATATAAAATCCCGCCTTCTGAAGAGTCTGATTTTTATTCGAAGATTTATTCGGACTCCCACAGAAATAATTGGGGGATCGCCTGGGATTTGATTTCGAAAATCTTCTCTAAATAATAAGTTGATGAACTCCTAATCTTCTTCCTCTTCAAAAAAAAAACATTTTTGGCTGCACGCCTAAATTACAAACGGACTGAATCGAAAATGCGAGGATTGCCTCTCATGACATACTAACATTTAGGTGAATAAAACGACTCCCGGAGTCACAACTCACAAGTTACAACTCAAGATCTTGCACCTTCGCCGAAAACACGTTATTTTCTGATGCATACGACTCCATTTCAAGTCCAGTGAACATATCCAGGAGCCTTTGAAGTTTGTTTTCAAGTAATTAATCACACGTCGTCAACTGTATCAGGTACTTTTCATATTGTTCTTCAAAAAAAAATCGAAAAGAATACGTGAGTCACCGATAATTTGATTATGAAAAAATTGCTGCAGTCGATTTCATGAAGTAATTTATATTTTTAAATATCATGTGTGTTTTCAGAAATACTATTTTTCTATTTGTATATAGAAATCGTATCAATTAAAATTTTCTACAAGTATATCTTTTAAAATATTAAGAAAGTCGTACGTAATATTCAAGTTTTTTATTTGTATCTCATTTAATAAGGAATTGATTTGCATTTCATGTGTGTATGAAAAGTTTTCATTTCTTTGGTTACGTCATTGACCTTGAACTAAGAGATTAATGTCTTCCATGTAAAAATAATATATATGAGATAATATATATGGTGTAATAAAAAATATATATGAGATTTTTCTTAAGTGACTAACTTCTAAATGTTTGCTTTTTTCAGCAAAGAACTTTATATTCCTAAATTCTTTTTCATATCACAATAAATTTAATCACAGTTTCTAAACAAGATTTATATTAATTTATTTTTTCTTTCAAATTCTTTTTGCATTTATTATAACGAAATGAGATAACTGATATATCAAATGGTTTAAAAAAAAGGTTTTGTTTTTAGTTGAAATTAATAATTTGACTATTTCAAATTAAGCATTACGTATTTTAGCTCGCACTGTTGTCGTTTTACAAGATATACTGGTTTAAAATATTTCTAAATGAACAAAATTTGAATATGTATTTTGATGCAATATCATTTTAACTTGAGAATTTTTGTAAATGCAAACGAGAATTGCCAATATCAACATCATTGTTTTTGTTTGAACGCGTGACATATTTGTTTATTCCTTTGGATACTATCTAAACTTAAATTTAAATTTTAAAATGGCGTATCTTGGCAAAGGTCGACACGAAGATTTATTTGTCTTAGCCACGGAATTAAATTTAAAATTCGATAAATCGAAGACCATGGCCACACTCAAAGATCTAATTATTGGTAGAGAAAATTATGACGAACTGACCAAAAACATACATTCAACGATTGTTGAGGATCGCAAAGCCAGAGAAGAAAATTTACGCATTGAAGAGCAAAAAGAAAAATTACGCATTAAAGAGCAAAAAGAAAAATTACGCATTGAAGAACGAGAAGAAAAATTACGCTTCGAACAATTTAGGTTAGATGAGCAAAAACGCAAAGATGAATTTGAGTTGGAAAAGTTAAGAATCCAAACACAATCCAAGTTAGGCGCTGATACATCCAAAGAAAGTGATACTAAATTTCTCGTCAAAGAAGTTTCAAAGTTTATGCATCGTTTTGATTTGAAAGAAGACATCAGTCTCTTTATCTAAAATTACTTGAACATCAAGCGCAGAGATTGAATATTGATCAAGAAAACTGAGTTTCTCATCTGTTAAGCTTGTTACCGACGGAAGTATCTCACATCATAGCGAGAGAGCCTGACGAAAAAGCCAACTCTTACGAACACGTTAAAGATTTACTGCTGAAACACTTTAAACTAACTCCAGAAAAGTTTCGACAACTATTTGTCACTCACCAAAAAGCACCTGAAAGAACATGGATTGATTTTTACCATGAGTTAAACACCTACTTCAACGGATGGATAGATGGATTGAAGATAGATACTTTCAACAAGTTATCAGATCTAATCATAACAGATCAACTCAAACGAAAAACTCCTTTTGAATTTAAAGAATATTATCTTGATGAATGGGCAAATATGAACTCCCCTGTTCAATTAGCAGAAAAACTAGAAGAATTCAAAGACTTTAAAAGGACTCTGAAACAAAAATCGAGTGGTCCATTTGTAAAGAAACAAGAATACAAATTCACAGAAAAGAATCGCAGGTACGAAGCACAGGGAAAATTAGAGTATAACAGGAAAGATAAGTTTCCAGCGTCAACGAATTACAACAAACATTACGAAGCCCCTGTTACCAAGTACGAATCTGTTCAAAGATATCAAGACAGTGCGCAAAATGGGTATTACAACAAAATTATGAGAAACACTCAAATCACAATGCTTCCAAGCATGCTCAGACGAACTATTCAAAATCACAGAAATTCAAAGAACCTCCAAAAGAAACTTGCACACTCATCTTTAAGGAAGGTTTACGTACTAAAGAGATATTTTTTGGAAAGGTGAAAATCACGGCGCTCATAGACAGTGGTAGTACCGTAAGTTTGCTACGAGAAAACACGAGCAGAAGAATAATGGATCCAACAAAATTATCGAAGAACAAGATGCTTCTCACAGGAATTGGTGAAGCACAAGTGACAACTATCGGTTCCTTTGAACATGAGTTCAAAATAGATGATGAAAATTACTCGTTAACTTGGTATGTTGTACCGGCTGATAAATTAAAATTCGAAACAGTTATTGGATCAGATCTTTTGGAACAAGCATCGATAAGTTTTACTAAAGAAGAAGCTAAATTCAACAAATATGAGAATCATGCACAGCTTATGCAAATATCTGCTGAAAATCTTCAAGAATAACTAGACCTACGCCATGTTGAAAATCGTCAAATCAAGAAGGAACTTGAAAAGTTAATTCAAAACTACAAGCCAGAAAAAAACAGCATTTACCGACGTCACAATGAGAATTATTCTAAAAGACGAAGAACCAGTCTGTCAACCCCCTCGTCGACTAGCTTTCACAGAAAGACAAGAAGTAAACAAACAGATAGAAGAATGGCTCAACGAAGGCATTATACGTCCGAGTTCTTCAGAATATGAAAGTCCAATCGCAATGGTAAAAAAGAAAGATGGATCTTCGAGAATGTGCATTGACTACAGAAAATTGAATCAGAAGCTTGTGAAAGATAGATTTCCGTTACGTATCATCGAAGATGTTTTAGACACTTTGCAAGAAGCAAAGGTATATTCTACGTTAGATTTACGCAATGTTTTCTTTCACGTCGATGTTGACAAAGATTCCAGGAAGTATACATCCTTTATCGTCCCAGACGGACAGTTTGAATTCAACAAAGTTCCTTTCGGACTAAGCAGAAGTCCTGGAGTTTTCCAACGCTACGTATCAAGTATATTTAGAGATCTTACTCGGAAAGGAATTTTAATCAGTTATTTAGATTATCTCGTCATTCCAGCGAAAAACGAACAGGAAGGTCTAGAAAAACTTAAAATTTTTTTCGAAGTCGCAAAGAAATACAGATTAGAAATTAAGTTCAAGACGTGCTAATTCTTAAAAAAGAAAATTGAATTTCTAGGTCACATTGTAGAAAGCGGAACTATTAAACCCTCTCCCACGAAGACACTAGCTGTCCGAAATTTTCCAGAACCAACAACAATAAAACAAGTACAAAGTTTTCTTGGTTTAACTGGGTATTTCCGCAAGTACATCAAAGATTATTCAAAGGTAACTAAACCATTTGGCGATTTAACAAGAAAGGAAAACCTCTTTGTTTTCGGGACCCAAAAAAAGAAGCATTTGAAGAATTGAAGAAAATCATGTCCGAAGGCCCAATCTTGCCCCTTTACAAGTATAGAAGAAAAACAGAACTGCATACAGACGCTTGTAAACAAGGGCACGGCGCAATTTTGTTACAAGAAGAAGATGGAAAGTTACATCCCGTTTACTACATGTCGAAAAAGATAAATACAGCAGTAGAAAAGTATGACAGCTACGAATTAGAGGTACTAGCAATTATCAACTCATTAAAGAAGTTTCGTGTTTATCTTTTAGGACAACACTTTAAAATAGTAACTGACTGTTCAGCATTTCAGAAGACTATGCAAAAAAAGGAGCTAATTACTCGCATAGCCAGATGGGCGCTTCAATTAGAAGAATTCGATTATGAAATAGAGCACAGAGCTGGAAATCGTATGAAGCACGTTGATGCTCTTAGCCGATATCCCGTAATGATGGTATGCAATGATACATTAACTTCAAAGCTTAAAAAAGCACAAGAGGAAGATGACAACATCCAAACATTGAAATCACTTCTAGAGAAACAAGAATCAGAAGAATTTTTTAAGCGAAACGTTATACTCTACAAGTACTTAAATGATCGAGAATTAATTGTAACCCCTAAAGCAATGCAAGCTGAACTAATTAAATTGATTCACGAAAATGGTCATTTCTCAGTAGGAAAAACAGAAGAAATTGTGAAACAAGAATTTTTTATCCCATATTTATAAAACGTCGTTAAAAAAGTAATAGTTAATTGTGTTCCATGTATCTTAGCTAATAAGAAAACTGGCAAAAAGGAAGGGTTTTTGAATCCTATTTCTAAGGAAAGCATTCCTCTAAGTACGTACCATGTTGACTTCATTGGTCCTTTACCCTCCACAAACAAAAGTTATCAACACATTTTCACCGTAGTAGACGCATTTACCATATTTACTTGGCTATATCCCGTCAAAACTGTATCTGCTGAAAGTGCCCTCGAAAACTAAACCAACAGCAGAAAACCTTTTGTAATCCCATCAGAATTATCCCTGATAGAGGTTCAGCGTTCACTGCAAAATTATTCAATGACTACTGTGATGAAGAGAACATTCAACATCTACAAATAGCGACAGGTGTTCCTCGCGGAAACGGGCAAGTTGAACGAATTCATAGAACTTTGATTCCAGTTCTCACCAAACTATCATTAGACGACTCAACGAAATGGTACAAATACGTCGACAGATTACAGAAATACTAAATAGTATTATATGCCGCGGTACAAAATGGACACCATTCGAACTATTAGTGGGAACCAAAATGCGTAACAAGGAAGACATCCTAATCAAAGACTTGCTTCTAGAAGAAATGGCGAAAGAATTACTAGAACAACGCGAATTTTTAAGAAACGATGCAAAAAGAACAACGAAACCCTTCAGTCTGAAAATAGAAAGACGTATAACAGAAGAAGAAAGAAAGCTTCGTTATACAAAGAAGGTGATTTAGTAGCCATCCAAAGAACCCAATTTGGAGCTGGACTGAAACTAAGACTAAAGTTTTTAGGCCCTTACAAAGTAACAAAAGTTAATTCTAAGGATAGGTATGAAGTGGAAAAGGTTAGTCAGCACGAAGGACCGAACTCAACCACCACCTCAGCTGATTTAATGAAACATTTTTATGCTTAATTGAATTTTTTTTTTATTTGTTATTATTTTTAATTTTTCTCATATTATATCCCTCTTCAGAAATTAATAGATGGTCTTTGGTAACACTCGTTTCCATTAATCATTTTATATTCACTTGTAACATTTATTATATTTTCGTATTATTCATTATCTTTCTATTCATGCGAAGGATTTTTTATGGTTTAGTTAATTGTAGATCACAACATAGAATATTTTATTTTTATATGCTTTATTTTAGGTCCGGAATTGTGAATATTAGGTATACATCTTTTCATCTGTAATATTTTATTTTATTATCTTTAAGAATCGCATTATTTGTCTTTATTGCATCCACATTCCAATAATCATCAAATTTATAGTTGTAACTAAAAATAGTTTGTATTTAAAGTACTTTAGCTCTCAACATTTTGTAAGAGCTGAGAGACCAGCTCCGTCAAGAGAGGATGATTTTGTAGGATTTTCCCTTTGAAACATTTTGTTAAAAGGTTGAGTCATATTCTTTTCAGAGGACCACTAATCTCAATTTTATTTATTACTGCATTCCGAAGCAGCGCCGTCTAGTGAGCTTTCGTAGCTCCGGCTTGAATAATTTTTCGGCAGAGGCCTACTAACCACTGCTTGTTCAACACGTCACGTCTTTAGCGCATTTTCGCGCCCTGCGCGGTACCACCAGTCCTAACGTCCAAGAATGATAAAGGTAATTTATTTCCCCCTCTTCTAAAGGTATAACTCACCTTTCGATTAACCTAATTCCTGCATGTCTTTCTCCTTGTAAATATCCCCTTTTGTAAATATTTCCCTTTAACTTTAAATAAATTCTTTTTTACTTAAATGAAGTATCTGTGTTTAAATGACTTTCATTCAATTAATTCATCACTCACCCTTAAATACTTACCCCTAGACAACCCACCTCGCCAATATAAAATCCCGCCTTCTGAAGAGTCTGATTTTTATTCGAAGATTTATACGGACTCCCACATACATACACACACACACACACATATATATATATATATATATATATATATATATATATATATATATATATATATATATATATAAGTCGTGGTTCACTAGTTCTATCATGCATGGACCTCTTCTAGTGTCACATGAAGAGTTTGGTGTACGAGACACCAGTTCCTTCAGTTGAAGACCTCATCGCTCGAATTTATGTAGCTGCCGAGAGAACGTCACCAAACTTAAGAAATTCCATTCAATGTCGCCGGCAGGCCTGCCAAATGACTCTGATCTCAACTTCGAAAGCCTGTTGTAGTACCACCTCTGAATAAAAATTTTTCTGTCCCCTTAAAGTGCCACTCTTTACTGTTTGTCCATGAAACACGTTAAAATATTGGCTTTACAACCCTTTCATAAATAACGATAATTTTAAACAGTTTTGGAAATGTAACACTTGCTGAGTTACTATCAATTATTTTTGATTGAGAATTGCTTATTTGCGCGTATTGATGCAACGTGGATTAAAATCAAATCGGACACAAAATTACATTATTTTAGTTTCAATATCAACTATTTCCGCTCATATTTAAAAACACAAATAACTTACCAATTATTAACAAGAGAGAAACTCCAACATAAAAAAAAAAAAGTGTTATAAGATATACACAGTTCCTTAAAATATTTATTTCTTAAATATTATAAATGTTTTCCCATTGCCATTTTAACTTAAAAATACTTGTTATTGACTATTTTAAACGCGTTTTATATATTACCTTATGATTAGATTAACTATCACAAAATCAGAAGAAAATTCACATTCGTTGAATAAAAAATAATAAGGTCTCATAGCCAAAAATGACTGAATCTCATTAAAAATTGGTAGAAGTTTTTAGTATTTAATGAAAAGTTTTATATTATAATTATGATATAATTTTTCTTGTTTACCTTGTCGATGTATTTCAAGAAAATATAAATTTAAAATAAACAATATTTAAATAAGATATTCCAATAGCTCGTTTTTAATTTAAATATAATATTTTACATGCAAATTTACCTTAAAAAATAATCTTACTTGCGATAGAACACTCATTACGAAAATTATTTAAATTGAATATTGTTATTTATTGGTTTATTATGGATTCAAAATATTTAGTAGGTTAAAATATTCACTTTCAAGCCTGCGTGATCTTAAATTTAATTAAAACTCAAGACGTTGCTTCAAATTACATAAATTTCTCCTTATGAATAAAGTTAATAAAAAAATAATCAAAATAAACTAGATGCTTTAAAATTAATGTTTTTATGGTTATTCCACACTCACAACTCTCCAACTTTTTTTAAAAATATTTCCATTAAAATTCTATCTGTACGTTCCAAATATTTATCGAATTAATTTATTTTACGACAAAACAAATTACTTTTGAAAATTGAGATTTTTTTATTCAGTAATTATTTACAGCCATGTGCATTTCTTTAAAAAAACAAAAAAACAAATTCAAACTAGTTTTTCACTGACAAAAGAATTTCTTAATCTTTTTAATATTAAATCATCTTTCTGCTTTGATTTTCATAAAAAAATTTGCAGAAAGGAGCAGAAAATAATTTTTATTTTCATAGAATATATTTCAGTGGCATTTCCATGGCATTTTTTCTACTTTTATTATAACTATTACATTGCACCAGCATTCAGTAAAGACAGAGAAAAATTACTGAAAAACATAAGTTAATTAATTAGATTACATTCGATTTGCCAAAGAAATTCCGCTAATTATCTTTAAATCCATTTTTTTAGACTAGTGAGCTGATTTTTTTGATTCTATGTAACTAAATAATATCGCAGTATCCAAACTAATTAGACCTAGAGAAAGCTTTAACATATTAGTTTGTCTTAATGCATAGAATTAACAAAAACGAATAACAATAACCAAACTATATCTTTTAAAGAAGATGTTTTTATAGGAGCCTTATTTAGAAAATAATATAATTGATTATGTTTTATTGGTATTCTTTAAGTTTTTTAAATTCAAATTGAAATGCCCCGTATTTGTCTTTCTTTAGCTTAGAAACTAATCTTGAAAATAGGGTGCATTTTGTATAACGGATTTATAAATATATAAATAAACGGATTTATGCAATGATTAGTGTTTTTTTCATGATAAGCTTTTCATTAATGGGGAATATTTGTGAAAAAGAAGATATTAATATATGATAAGAAGACATTACACTTTCTTAGAAGTCAGTGCTTTGTTAAAATCTGTCTATTATTTTTAATAATTATTTTAAAGCCTTAACATACACTTATTTCAAAGAAATTTTTTTTATTTTACTTAAGAAAACAAATTTTAAAATCTTATCTTGTTTTGGCAAAAGGGATTTAAAAAAAGCAAAAACAATCAAAATTTTTAATTTAATTTTGGATTTTGATCCATATTCCAGATGAGAGCCAAATGTTGCAATCTTGAACCTGCATCGACTTTTATTCAATTCCTATTATTAGGTCACACTCTCCATATATTTATTTGTTTATTTTTTATTTATTTATCTTGATAGAAATTTCAATCGTTAATAAAATACATTTTAAAACACCCAATTGAGCTGAAATTTTATATATATGATTTATTTTGGATGACAATACAATAGTTTAATTATAATTAATAAAAATTAATTGAATAAAGCTAACTATTTAAACAATTACAAATACAGCCACATTGGCATCATTCTTGGTTACTTAGGGACCCTTTTGGCGACTTGTGTCAAAGCTTGAAAATGTTTTTTTTCTCACGTTTTAAAGCATTCAGTTGAACTGAAATTTTCTATACACGATTGTTTTGGATGACAAAACGATACTTTAATGATAATGAATTAACATTTAATGTTGTGATGCTGTGTTATGTATATACATATTTATATTAATTGTAACTATCTAATAAAAAGTAGCCAAAATAAAAATTTTCTTCTAAGTAGGAATTGACTTAAATTTTTTTTTTCTATATTACACTTGTTTTTTTTTTTTTTTTTTTTGCTTTTTGAATAGCTGTTTTAAAAAAACACATATTTTTTAAGTAAAAATATTTATTTATATTTTATCAAAAGAAATAATAGCAGTAGTAGCATTTTTTTAAAAAAATAATCTAAATTTTCTTCTGACTGATATATTTGGAAGCAAGGTGCAGTGCATAAACCAACATTGCAATTTTTATACATGTAACGACTCTTTTTTTTTCCTTTGCTATCCTTTTTTATTACGACATATACAGCGCAGTATCTTATGATAACTTCTATTTTTGATGTTGGTGAAACAAAACTCAGAAAATGTCATTTCTTTAGACGTAGAATTCCAGAATTTTTGGGTCCGTTCGATTTTTTTAATATTTGTATCGCTGTAATAACTTGGTATAAGTATGTACCTTCTAATTTGCTTTGGAAATCTAACTTTTTTAAACCTCAATTTTTATACAAAGCATGTACATTCTAAATGCTGATGTCTAGCAAATGAAAGAGCACTTTATGATATTTGTCTAAAATTTCTATAAACTTGATTTTAACTATCGAAATCTCGACAACGGATCGTAATCAATCTCATGAGTGTAGACGGCAATGGCTTATATTCGAGTGTGAAAACTACAATAGCATAAAATAAAACTCCGCTCGAATTATCTCGATTGTGTACAGTTTAGCCAGTTAAGATCGATCGAATTAACTCGATCGCACACAATAAGGGATTAAAGTCTAAAACTGTTCTTTATCAATACCTTATACACTGCTGGACAATAGCTAAGGACGGATAACACTATCATCCATAGCAACCACAAAATAAAAGGAAGCAAAATGTGGAAAATTAGAATAAGTGCGGGATATTAGTAAGAAGTATGAGTATGCAAATTTTTTCCACGTCTGTTCATCACGTGATAGCGTTTATAAGAGCTTTAAAGGTTTTGACGCGTGTGGACAGTTGTTGTTTCAAGTCAAAGTTTTACAGGAAAGATTTAATAGACGAACTTAAAATTTTTGGCATGTCTTCCCGACATCACATAGAGGATTTTATGCGTGGCCGAATTATTGGAAAGATCGAAAAAAAGGCGAAAAATAACAGATGTTGCCTGGGAGTTCGACATCGCTCACAGCGTTGTTTCACGGCTGTGGAAGTCATTTAAAACTACTGGAATGTGTAGTAGACGGCACGGGGAGGTCGTGTTAGAAGTACGACGCCTGCAGAAGACAGATATATCGTCCTATCAGCAAAAAGGAACAGGCGCACCACAGCTCAGCAGGTGGCAAATCAGTTTCTTGCTTCCTCAGGAAAGCAGATCTCCCGAAAAACTGTTGCCAGACGTTTGAGGGGAGGAGGACTATACGCACGCAGACCTGTTGTGTGTGTCCCATTGACCAGACAGCACCGTACTGCCCGTTTGCAATGGTGTCGTGAGCATCACAATTGGACTGAACAGGACTGGGCATGCGTACTATTCTCAGATGAGAGTAGGTTCAGTCTGTCATCGGATTGTAGACGCCAACTGATCTGGCGCGAGATTGGTACTTTATCGTCCAGAAAATATCCAGGAAAAGGACCGATATCCGACATGCAGTATCATGGTGTGGGCCGGCATCATGATCAATGGCCGCACGCACCTACATGTGGTTGCGAATGGGACTATGACGGGCCAACGATACACTGATGAAGTTCTACTTCCTCAAGTTCGTCTTTTCCGTGGTGCTGTGGTTGATAAATTTGTTTTTATGGACGAGACAACGCAACATGTCATCGAACACTCGCTGTTCAGGATTGTCTAGACAGCGAGGGTATTCAACGTCTCGTATGGCCAGCGCGTTCTCAGATCTAAACCCCATTGAAAATGTGTGGGATGCGATGGAGAGGCAAGTTGCTGGTCGAAACTATCCTCCGACAAACAGGAACACCCTCATCCGTGCACTCACAGAGGAATGGGATAAATTGCCACAACATAAATTGCCACACTGCTGGATAATGTTGTGCAAAGTATGGTACGACGTATGGAATGTTGCATCACACTCCACGGTGGACATATCCCGTACTGATACCTTTCTTTAAGGTGCCTGCTGACTTTTAGATGCATTGTTCCATTTCTCCGTACGCAGATCAAATTAACATTTTTTTTTTCTTTCAGATGTTTCACAGCTTTTGTATTTTCCAGAACAATAAATATTCTTTATTCTAATGTCTGAACAGTGTGGCAACTATATTTTATCCTACTAGACCTCATGTCTTGCTTAATGTTATGCTGCATAGCAATTTGTGATCCGTCCTTAGCAATTGTCCAGCAGTGTATAAGGCAATTAAATATACTGTGATTTTGTCGGTAGGATGCTAGCTCAATTGCCGACCGCACCATCTGATTAAAATGTTATAAGCAATATTTTCTAGAAGTAGATGATGCTAAGATAAAATATAATATGAATTTAAAATATTGTGATACCTTATTGCTGCTGTAATTAGTTGAAATTTTAAGAAATTCTGTATTTTGATGAGATTTAATATACCACGTAACGCGACCTTTTTTTTATGTGCTTGTTATTTCTGACTGTAAGATTCTTTTTTTTTATAGTTACGTATGATTAGAAGGTTGTAATAACTTTAAAGTTATTATTGAAATATATCGAGTTTCTTTCAAAAAGTTGCATATATCTCAAGTTTACTATCTTGGAGCCTTTCATTTTATTTGTACATCATATCTTATGGTAAAAGCACCAAACATTTTTAAAATTCAATTCATAGCAAAACGAAAATAATCTTGGTATTTATTCTCCTTAATGCATACTAAAAATTGTGTTTAAAATATGTTACAGATGTATAAAAGATTAAACAGAAGAAATTAAAACCCTGTAAATAATTTAAAATTGTGTAAAGGTCAATCTTATTTATAGTAGAATTTTAGACGTTTCATTAAATACCATAATAGAGTGATCCTTTTCGAGAACAAGATTTTCTTCCATTTTAATTTTATTTCGAATCTTTCCATCACTTCTGACAACACATTTCCTACTGTAATTTTCATTAGATTTCTTGAATTTGAAGCTTTTTCTGTCCATTATTTATAACAAGTAATTTTGCTACTTAGTCCCTACATTACTTTATTCATTTTATACATTTATTTTATGTAAATTTTATTTTGTAATCTGATACCTATTTTCTACAAAAGATATTAATTTCCTCTCACAATGGTAATTTTCATTTCATAATTTGAATATTATTTAACATAATTATACAACAATGCTAAATTTTCTTTACAGAAAGCAATAGCAAGTTTTCCAAAAAACAGTGTTTCAACTACAAAAGAAAGAGGAGAATTTTCAAGATTATTTAATTATTTCCAAAATTAAATCAGCATTTAATATAAATTAAATGGTATCGTCTAAATTTAAGAAGTTTTCTAGATGTAGAAAAAAAAAGAGGTATTGTAAGCCCACATTTTCAAATAAATGTTGGACAAAGCAAGTAAGGTATCTTAAAGAAAAGAATAGATTCAAATTTTTGTTACACTTTACACAAAATAGTTATAAAATTATTCCTTCAATTGAATTTTTCAAGCATGCCTTATATGCAGCCAGTTAATCTGTATTTGAAAAAAAAAAAAAAAAAAAACTAATCAAATTTTTAGATGAAAACATCAGAATGCGAGTTTTTATGTTGACATATTAGTCAATAGGATTTCGTCATGGATTTTTTTCCCTTTCTTCAAACAAATCTGGATCACTTAGTTTGGTACAGTATACTCAAATCTGTAGCATATATATATATATATATATATATATATATATATATATATATATATATATATTTTATATATCTACTACTCTCTCTCACTATAATAATTTAAAATATACAAAAAATACTGCTAGGAACATACAAAAAAAACTGAGATAATGCCACTTTTTCTTTTTACTTATTATAACAACCATAAAAATAAATGTGTTTTATTTTAGTTTTAATAAAATTAATTACCGTGTGTGAAAAGTATAAAGTTAACTTATGACAGGGAGAGAGAAAGACCTTTTTAGTTGATTGTTAACTACTTGCATTGTAAGTTACAAGATTTTTATCGTTAATTTAACTAACCTCTGTAATGTCCTTTCGAGGTTACCCCTTAACAAAATATAGGTGAGAACTCTGGCTTCCTTATTTTTATTTTTTGTTGCAACCTTTTGCCAATCATTGTTATGACAGCATGTTTGATTTGAGTTAAGCTTCTACTGTATACTCTCTCTCTCTCTACAAAATCTTAATTGTAACCTGAGTCAGGGAATTACAATAAAACGCACAACCAGCGCGCTATGAATTGAATAAATAAAAAAGTACGCCTAATTTTACTTAGTAAGAAATAATTTTATATACGAGTAGTAGCTCTTGTTGTCGAGTGATATGGAATCCTAGATGGCGGTCTTGCTGTTGCAAGTTGTATCGAAATTGTAAAGAAATTATTTGAAATATCGCGCAAATAAATAATATATTGAAAATAACCAATATCATCCAATGACTAACATCAAATGTAATGTAAATTACATATTAATATAATGTAATAATTAATATAATTATAATTCTATTATATAAAAAGAATTATATATATATATATATATATATTTATATATATATATATATATATATATATATATATATATATTAATTTATATATATATATATATATATATATATATATATATATATGTAGGATTTTCCCTTTGAAACATTTTGTTAAAAGGTTGAGTCATATCCTTTTCCGAGGACCATTAATGTTAATTTTGTTTATTACTGCATTCCGAAGCAGCGCCGTCTAGTAAGCTTTCGTAGCTCCGGCTTGAATAATTTTTCGGCAGAGGCCTACTAACCACCGCCGGTTCAACACGTCACGTTTTTAGTGCATTTCGCACCCAGCGCGAAATCAGTCCTAACGTCCAAGCATGAGAAAGGTAATTAATTTCCCCGTCTTCTAAAGGTATAACTCAACTTTCAATTAACCTAATTTCTGCATGTCTTTCTCTTTGTAAATATCCTTTGTAAATATTTCCCCTTTAACTTGAAATAAATTCTTTTTTTACTTAAATGAAGTATCTGTTTTTAACAGACTTTGATTCAATTAATTCATCACTAACCCTTTAATACTTACCTTTAGACAACCATCTCGCCAATCTAAAATCCCGCCTTCTGAAGAGTCTGATTTTTATTCGAAGATTTTATTCGGACTCCCATATATATATATATATATATATATATAATTGTGTAATATACATAAAATAATATGAAATATATATTAAAATTAATGAATATCCATATCAATAATGATTATTAATTTCAACAAACAAGGGATGTTTAAAAACGCATTATTTATAAATAAAATGAAGTAGGAAATGCGTGATTTATAACAATAACTAAAAGCACAGCCCACATCTTTTTGAAAAATATTCTAATACACTCCATACTCGAGTATGGATATTAGAAATATCCATACTCGAAGATAGCACAAAATGCAACAGAAGACTGAAATAATATCTTGAAGAATGAATGCAATGAAAATGTTTAAACTTTTTAAAGAAATCGAATTAAAATCTCCTGAAATTAATAGGGTTTCCACGAGAAAAAGATCAATTAAATTAACTATAATATACTTCATCCCCATGGAAACCACATAACCACACGATAAAAATATCAATATAAACCATATTGTAATATTATCGCCCAACTTAGCTAACATAAACAACAACTGGCGCGTAGCACTCAGATATCAAATTAGCACCAAATCTAAAAAGGAGTAAAAATAAATTAATATTCCATTTATCAATATATTATAGTAGTCCTTATCCAAAACATAAACATCATAAAACTAACCATATAACTGAAGTCATTTGCAAAGCAATGATAAATTAATATTTTAAATATAGAAACCTTTATTGTTGATAAAAAAATTTCTACTGACATGTAGGATAAAGATTTTTCAAAAGAAACAGACAAATATGCTATGTATCTTTTTCTTTTTCAGAAAAAAATCAAATGAACCATTAAAAATTTGATGATTGTATGCGATTAAAGTAAGCATGTACATGAAATGAACGGATCTAAATGTAACTGGGTGAAGATGCAAGAGTTTCAATTATTGTCTATATCAATTCAAATTTTTGGGCTTAATTTCAAGTCATTAAAATAAGCAAGCCTGCCTAATTTTTCCACGGGCCGAGCGTGATGTTGAGAGTTTGGATGGTTTAGGTAGTAAAGAAAAACATCACACATAAATTTATAGCAAACCAACTGAGTAGAACAAGTAATTTCATTGGAAAATGGCGAAATCACCTCTTAAATTCACATAACTTTGCACGTGATTCAAAGTCCATTGTCACACAGCTGCAACCAACAATAGTTATTTCCATTAAATTAAAAGCATTATTTACAAGTTAGCCGCGAGGTGAAAGCAGAGACGAGGATTTGTTACAGTTTAAATGTAAATATAAATAGAAACTGCACATTACTATCAACGCAATGAATATACACAAATGTGTTTCAACTACCTTCTACACACTCACACACACACACAACTCTACTAATCTCTCACTTAATCTACTTCATTAGCTCACTTTTCAGTGAGTGAGTGTTTATTAACCTTACCTTAAAACAACGCGACGGACCTCTTTATTTTGAACCGTAGTATAGAGATGAGGACGACACCTGAGCTGGCCCCGCTTCTCCAAATTACCACATCACAACAATAGGAGGTTTAGAATTCGACAGATTCAACTGGATAAGCCACTTCTGCACGACAACTCTTCATTGGTACAAAGGCCTGAACTCACGACACTCCGGTCACGAGTTCGTGACCATGACCACCAGGCCACCGCAGCTGAAGCTCACCTTTCAGATATAGAAACGTATAAAATTAGATGTGTAGGAGATAGAATTTTGATATACAGGAAACTTATACAGAAACACCTAAAAAGGGCAATCCGTTTCACCATCTAGATACTTACATAATCTTCGAAAGATGACTTTCTAGAAGAAACAAAATCAATTGGACAGGTAGTTCATACAAAATGAAGTAATAAAAACAAGTAGGAACCTCCTAATCATGTTTGAGGCCGTGGTAACCTAGTGGTCACGGTCACAAGATCGTGCCAGGCGGGTCGTTATTTAGAGCTCTAGAGTCACTGAAGAACCGCCGTGTAGAGGGGTTGAGGCACATTAAATCTGGCATAGCTTAAAGTCCTACCGTTGGCGTGGTATAGAAACTAGGAGAGGGGTGATGGCTCAGGTGTCACCCTCGTCACTTGTCTAAGGTTCAAAATTGTGAGGTCTATCCCCAACAGCTCTCGTGTGACTTTGGAGCACGATGTCAGTTAACACTAGTCTTTCACCCAAATTATGTTTACCATGCGTATAAAACGTTTAGTTAGTTCTAACATCTCCCCTTGGTAGATGCATAGAAGTTCTAACGTATATATCATAATTTTCCTCAACATAATTAAAGATAATTACAGAGTAATAGATTTAAAAACACTGTTATAAACATCAAGTTAACAAATACGTTTACTGGAAAATTAAGTACTATTTAATTAACTAGTAAAGGGGTAATTACATTTTAAATGTTAATTTTTTCCAACATTGTCTTCAAAAGCACATTCTCCACTGTGTTTCTTAATAAACTTATTTCATCTAATTCAATATTCTGAAAGAAAAGGGGAGAAAAACTGACAGGAACATTTCTTTAAATGCATAGAATATGCAAGGCGGAAAGAAAAGACCAGTACGATGCTACAGAAAGAAAAAAAAGGGGTAAAAAAGGAAAAAAAGAAATTACTAAAAACCTTTTGGCAAAATTCGCTGTGTAGTCTTGAGAAGAGAAAAAGAAATTGCAAACATCCGGGTCATGAGCGGAACAATGTAAAACAGAAGAATCTTATCTTTTTGAATTAAAAACTAAAGTTTCTTTTCTAAAATATGCATGATGTTTTGAACTTTCATTATTTGTAAGTGCAAGAGGAAAATGTATTATTCCTCAGTATACAGATTTCAACCGTGTTCATTGCTTTTATTTATAAAATGTGACGGAACACAAAACAAACCTTTTCTGTGTATAATGTGCATCTACTTTTCAATGGATTTGTTTTATTTTCTGAGAATAATCTTTTTCATCTTCGGAATTTGTTCATCATTCTTTTTGAAATTTAAAAATGAAAGATTCTGTATGGCAAAAACTGAACTGAATGATCACGAATATTTTAGTAACATTACTGTTTGATCCTTTAATATTACACACTGCCTATTTTTTTAAACAATAAGATTTGGGTCTCTAAAAAAAGGAATAAATAATCAGCTGTATTTACAATGAAAGAGATCTGGGTTTTTTTTTCAAGGTCCCATAGGTCGTGAAATGAAAATCACAGTGAAGATTAAAGCTGTTTTACTTAGATAAAACACGTAAATTCTCTACATAGTAGCTGCCAAATATTTGTCTTCACTTGGTTCCAACTTTCCAATACACTTCCAATGTATTTTCAGCCACTTCTCTAGCCTGGTCTGCAGCCCGATCTCTCAGCCAAACTTTTCTAAGCCTAGCCACAGATGTATGTGAGAAAATAGAGATGTAAATCGAAAGGAGCCAAGTCCAGGCTGTACGGTGGGTGATAAAACTTGTCCCATCGAAAATACTGCAAGACCATCATTGTTGCAGCCGCAATGTACGGTCGAGCTGTGTGATGAAGAAGGACATTTCCAGATACAACAATCCTAAATACTTGTTCTGAATTGTCCTTAGTACATCTTTAAGTGTAAAGTTGTACGAGGCTATAGTGATGGTCGTGCCACGCCCCGTGAAATCAACAGGGAAAAATTTATTTGGTCATAGAACATAGTAACCATACACTTTCTGCTACTGAAAGTTCGCTTACTCGAAAAATGATGATCCATTCACTGCTTGGAATGCTCTGTTATATCTTCTGTTTTAAATTGGCTTGTTTTGGTTCTCGTTCAAGGGGTCCATTTTGTTTCCAAATTCTTCATCAAGGTGGTGCCTATTTGTTGTGTTTTGGGATAGTCGAGCAGCTTATTTGAAACCAATCTCACACAGAGTTCGCAAAACTTGAGTCTTATTCTCGATGGTATAGAGTGCTGACCGTGAAATTACTAAAAATGAATCACTCAACAAAAAAATAATGAAATGACGATTTTCTCGAATCGCCTGATCCACTCGCTGAACAAGATCCTCAGTTGGCAGATGTTTCCCTGCCCACCTGTATTTTGAGAGTCTACTTTTCCTTCTTCAAAGTTCTTACTCCTTTCCACACTTTTCTGTCACTCATGAAAGTTTATCCATATACATTACTCACTCATCGAAGACTTTCGATTACACTGTTCTCCTCAGCACGCAGAAATTGGATTGAAAAAACATCTGTGCTGCCCCCTTGCCCTCTAAACGGGAAGAATATGATAAATTTAACTTGCATCAGTTCATCTTCCCGATGAGTTTTTAGTAGCACGAACAACCCCACAATTCGGTAGGCGACAAATTCGGAAATATGACAAACCAGCCATCATGGCCGCATGAATTTTGCTGATAAAAATTAGGAATAACAATTCAAAACAAAAAAAAATTTTAAGTCAATTCCTGCTTAAATGAACAAATAAAACTTTATTTTAGTAACTTTTTTATTAAATAATTACAATAGAAATAAATATGTACATATATATGAAAGAATCACAACATTAAGTGGTAATTAATTTGTATTAATTATCATTAAAGTATCGTATTGTCATCCAAAAAAATCGTGTTTATAAAATTTCAGTTCAAGTGAATGCTTTAAAACATGAGAAAAAATAATCTTTTCAAGTTTTGACACAAGTCACTAAAACTGAAGCCAACGTGACTCTGTATCTGTAATTCTTTAAGTAATTAGTTTCAGACAATTAATTTTAATTAATTATAATTAAATTATCGTATTGTCACCCAAAATAATCGTGTATATAAAATCTCAGCTTAATTGAGCACTTTAAAATGTATTTTATTAAAGATTGAAAATTTGAACAAGATATAGGGAGATTGTGAACTAATAGTAGGAATTGAATAGCATCTACAACAATTCATAAATATAAATACAGTAATGGTGAGAACTAATATTTAATATCGGAGTGCTACGTACCAAGCAGAGCTTGTTGTCGAGTGATATGGAATCCAAGATGGCGGCCTAGCTGTAACAAATCATCAGGAAAATAATTTGAAACAACTGCTTTGAAATATATTTCAAATAAAGAATATAAGAATGTACTGAAAATAACCAATAATTATATCAATATAATATATTAATAATTATATTATGTTACTAGCCGTTACCCACCCGCTTCACTGGGTATTTCACGATGTTGTACATATGTATACTGTTTACATATATATTAATTATTGATATCAAGCAATAAGAATTCGATTGTATTGAAAAATATATTATAGCTGTTATACTCTCGCCCTTGATATAAAAAGAACATAAATTATAATATCTAATTTCTATTTATATCTAAAATAGAAGGAGAAAGATTGTTTTCGCTCACTTAACCTAACAATCAAGTGGATTTCCACCAAAGCAACTTTCAGTGGATCTTTACTCCATAAAATAAACATGCGTGCTAAATTTCAAGTCTAAATCTAACAGAGCAAAAACGGAATTTTTATCATCAATACCTTGTTGACAGCATTCTTAGCGGATTCCAATTCAACAAAAGAAGCATGCAAACCAAATTTTATTATTATAGTCTTAGCAGTTCAAAAACGGGAATTTTGTCTATCAATACGCCCCAAAAACTCTCCCCGCTTCCCCCTTGATTTCCGTAAAATCCATTCTTAGTGGAACTCTATTCAACTAAAGAAAAGTGCTCAATAAGTTTCAAGTAAATGAGTTAAATTCAAAAACAGGAATTTTTCTATAACACGCCTTAATCCCTCGCAACCCCACTCCTTTGGGGGGTCCGTTTTCGCAAAAATCTTTATAAAAGGAACTTTATTTCATGAACGGAACAAACCTTCTAATTTTCAAGCATGTGGTTCTATTAGTTGAAAAGCGGAAATATTTAACAATTACGTCCCTTAATCTACCTCAGTGACCCTTGGGGATCAATTTTCCCCAAAACTATTTTGTAGTGGATCTCTACACCATGAAAGGAAATCGCTTACCAAATTTTAAGACTCTACGTCTAATAGTTTAAAAATGGAGATAATTGTCTATAACGCCCCTTAAGCCCCCGCAACGCCACTTAGGAAACGATTTTCACAAAACCCATCTTATGACAGATCTCTACTCAGTGAATGGAATCTGCTTATTCAATGTCAAGATTTTACGTCTAATAGTTTAAAAAAGGAGTTAATTGCATATAACGCCCCTTTATTCTCCACAACGCCACTTGGGGTCAATTTTCACAAAACCCATTCTGTAGGGGATCTGTACTCTATGAAAGGAATCCGCTTACCAAATTTCAAGACTGTACGTCTAATAGTTTAAAAATGGAAATAATTATGTATAACGCCCCTTAAGCCCCCGTAACGCTACTTAGGAAACGATTCTCACAAAACCCATCTTATAGCGGATCTCTACTTAATGAATTGAATCAGCTTACTAAATTTCGAGATTTTACGCCTAATAGTTTAAAAAAGGACTTAATTGCCTATAACGCCACTTGGGAGTCGATTTTGACAAAACCCATTTTGCAGCGGATCTGTACTCTATTAAAGGAATCCGCTTATATATACCAAATTTTTCAAGATCGTACGTCTAATAGTTTAAAAATGGAAATAATTATGTATAACGCCCTTAAGCCCCCGCAACGCCACTTAGAAATGATTTTCACAAAACCCATCTTATAGCGGATCTCTACTTAATGAATGGAATCTGCTTACTAAATTTAAAGATCTTACGCCTAATAGTTTAAAAAAGGCGTTAATTGCCTATAACGGCCCTTAATTCTCCTCAACGCCACTTGGGGTCGATTTTCACAAAACCCATTTTGCAACGGATCTGTACTCTATGAAAAGAACCCGCTTACCAAATTTCAAGATCGTACGTCTAATAGTTTAAAAATGGAAATAATTATGTATAACGCCCCTTAAGCCTCCGCAACGCCACTTAGAAAACGATTTTCACCAAACCCATCTTATAGCGGATCTCTACTTAATGAATGGAATCAGCTTACTAAATTTCGAGGTCTTACGCCTAATAGTTTAAAAAAGGAGTTAATTGCCTATAACACCACTTAATTCTCTACAACGCCATTTGGGAGTCGATTTTCACAAAACCCATTCTGTAGGGGATCGGTACTCTATGAAAGGAATCCACTTACCAAATTTCAAGACTGTACGTCTAATAGGTTAAAAATGGAAATAATTATGTATAACGCCCCTTAAGCGCCCTCAACGCCCCTTGGAGGTCGAATTTCGTAAAAATCATTATGCAGGGAATCTCTACTTTATGAAAGAAAAATCTGTGTACCAAGTTTCACGACTGTACATCTAATAGTTTAGTAATGGAAATAATTATCTATAACGCCCCTTAAGTCCCCTTAACGCCCCTTGGGGTTTGAACTTTGCAAAATCCGTTCTTAGCTGACGTCTACTCCATGAAGGGAACCTACCTACCAAATTTCAAGTCTGTAGGTTTAATAGTTCCAGAGATATCGTGATTAGTCAGTGAGTGAGTGAGTCGCTTTACTCCTTTATATATATATATATAGATATATAACAATAGAGTCATATAATGTAATGTATAAAAATTATTATAAAAAATAATTATATTATATAAAACATGAAATAATTATATAATATACATTAACATTAATAATGAAAATCAATTAATAATTTCTGATAACTTGTAATACTTCAAAAACTGAGATTTCCTTTAATGAATTGCATAGAACAAGGAACGTTTAAAAATGCATCATTAAAAAGTAAAATGAAGTTAAAACGCAATTTGCAGCAATAATTAAAAGCACAACCCTCAAATTATTTAATTAAAAACACTGGCACTAACCCATAATATTAGAAATATCCATTTTCAAAAATAGCACAATATACAACAGAGAACTGAAGAAGTTTGAAGAAGGAATGCAAGAGAAAAATGGTTACATTTTTAAAGAAATTGAATTAAAATCATCTTAAATTAATAGGGTTACCACGTTAATAAAACAAAAGTTAACTATAATATACGTCATCCTCATTGCAATCACATTACCACATGAAAAAAAATCAAGGCAACCAAACTGTAATGTTATCGCTCATCTTGGCGAACATTATCAACAACTTGCTACATAGTCCACCGATATCAAATCAGCATTTAACCGATTTTTCCAACCAAATGTTTCAATTATGAAAGTGGATATGATTGATTCGTACTTCGGAGCAATCCAAAAGCTATTGGTTATGAGTCTCAAAAGATTATTAGATATTACAGTTGTAAAGTATTAAATTTTGTTTTTTCTCCATTAAAAAGATCAAGTGGGTTTTGTTCCCACGAAAAGATAAGGTTAGATTTTGATTGGAAACGAGGTAATTTTAATGAAATTTGCTTTTTGTTTTCGTTGTGTAATATCTGGCACTTTCAACGAAAACAATTCAGAAAAGTTGATGTTCTTCTGATTCCTTAATCAACCGTTATTCATTACACAAAATACAATTGTAACTATTTGTACCAAAGATTCTTGCTCGCTCTCGATTCTTGTTCAGTTTCAAATCTCGTTTTCGTTTTCCCTTGTTGCCATCTTCTTTAAAGGTACCTTACGGTATATTCAATGTAGCAGACTTTTTTTTCTTAATCTTCGACTATTTTTTTTCTAGAGAAATTAATTTCAGCCTTTTTTCCCCTTTTAAAAAAATTGCTTTTTTTTTTCGTTATTTTTCTTTCTTATTTTTCTTCTTAAATAACTTTAAATTGAAAAGTAAGACTCTTTTGCTTTGCATTCCTTCGTAAAACCAACAAACAGATATCAACTTTTTTTTAAATAAAAACTGTTTCTTATAACGAAATAATTTATGTCGGTAATATTAATGATTTTCTTATATAGTCCCTTAAGACCCAACCCGCAAGAATGTGCTAGTTCGTAAGAGTGATACATTCTTATCCCTTTTAGATTCGAAATATGTTTTTTGTTTAAATGCTACATTCTTCTAGTTATTAACACTATACTGACCCAAATAACTCTGGAAAAAGTAATTAAAAAAATTTTTCGACCCCTCTGAAACGAGGAGTGTACTAGCCCGAATGCGCGGGATGGGTCTTAAAGGGTAAAAACAAGTGGCATTTAAAAAAATAGGTATACTTAATACAGCCTCATAATTTTGATATTTATCTTATAAAAAAGTTGTAACATTCAAAACGCCTCATTTCTTAAAAGAGGGTATTTTTTCGACTTTTTACAATAACCGAACACACTCTACAAAGAAACAAAAACTAACTTCTATTCCACAAATTCTTCTCCGTTACCTGAAGCATCAAACACTGTAAGACCCCTACTCTTTGTTCTGCGAAGAATACGCGGGAAGTTCATGAAATATGAGAACAATGGTCGATATTCAATCTTGAAGTTGGTTTTCGCTTTGATGGCATTGGACAACGAGAATCTAGGAAACCTTGTCGAATTCTGATTTGTTAACAATTCACTTAACAAGAGGGTGAAAATTGCAAAAACGGAAAATGAATGCAAGCAGTGGTGAAGTTAATAACATTCCACAGCCGAGGGCGTTTTCAATACGGAAGCATAACAAACGCGGTTCTTAATTTGTCAACATTACAGAGTGTCTATTGTCCAATTTCAAAGAGTAGTGTTTCAATAAGAATGTGCGGTTTCCGAATGCCCGCTCGATGCCAAATAATGGCTACAAATGCTGCAACATAATTTTGGCATTGAGGAAGATTCATTTAAAATTAGATTGGATAGGAGTTTATATACGTTATATTCAACTTGTTGGGTTTCCTTTTTCAATTTTCGTGATTTCAATGCTTGTTATTTGAAACATATTTGTCAATTTACTTCAATAGACAAAGATTGTTAGAAAAGAAGAATGTATGCTTGTGTAAGATTCGTAATTGTAAATTTTTCGTAAATATATGAGTGTTATTAAATCTAAAATGTTTAACTTCATTTCTAAGGCATCCTTACACACAACTAACATTTATATATTATTCTACAAAGAAATGAATTTCCTACAATTTTTTTTTTCCTCTTGGCCTTTGTTAACGTGCTTAAAATCATATATGTAATAAATCAATTATTTCTATTGTATTAAAAAGTACACAAGAACAAATGGCAAATTTGCTTCATAAATTAAAAGTTTTGACAAATACGCATGCATTTTATGTTTTTGAGTGCATTTATAGGAAAACTCATCGAGAGATTATAAAATGTGTTCCCAAATCAAAAGGTTAAAAGGTTTATTTAATTAATTTACGTGCTTTTATTTCATTTTCTATTACTTATATCCCTGAAATAATATCAAAGCATTTATTACAGTCATATGTGATGTTTCATATTTCCCGTATTTCGTTTCTTTTTCTCCCTTCGAAATGTTTTTTTTTAATTCCCTATGTCATTATAATTGCTGCATCCGTTTTACAGTTAGTAACTTAAACTATTATTTTAAGGTTCAGACCCGTGTTTACAAAAGATAGTAAACCCCTTGAGAAAAGGAAAAGATCACCAGGGTACCTCGGGATTGTGACGCCCGTACTCACCAAAAGAAGTGAGCCCCTGAGGGGTACAGAAGCTCAAAGACACTTTTATAAGAAAATAGAAATTATTCACTTATGGAACATGTTTCTTTGTTTTGATTGCAAGGACGCTTTAAGACATGGATTAGCTGGAATCGGGCCCAGGATTTCGAGCTAGATAGAGGGCCCCGATTCATTCTCGACTCGGCCTCACAATCCAAATATTTTAATCTTCAAATATTATTTCTGAACATAAGCTGAAAATCTAAGAATTTCGAACTATATGCTAACTGCCGACAGTGATAAAACTAAATTATTATTTCATGTGTACGTCGTACCGTCTAAGGTTACTACCATACACCATTTAGGCTAGGGATGGACAATTAGCAAGCCTCCGAGTAGCTGCACAGGACAACGTTAATATTCACTCACCCGTAATCCCTCCCATAAGGAATTAATTATCGAAAAACCTGTATTTAGTGGATCTCTGCTCAACAAAAGAAACAGGTTTGCCAAATTTAAAATCGCTAGGGGTGTAATAGCGAATAAAAACTCTAACCTTTACATAGAGCGCCTCCGTAGCTCCTTTGGAGATCGATTTCCATAAAACCAGTTTTTAAGGGTCTCACGGGTGTTAAATTTTCCTAGAGGGCTGAAAATGTGAACAATTTTCAAACTGGTATAATTATTTTAAATTTAAATTAAATAATTCGAACCTCTTACACTTTATTTATAAAGAAATAGGGTGTTAGAAAAGTATAAAATGTTTAAAATATAATCAGAATTTTAAAAATTATAAGCATATGAAAATAATAAATATTTCTTACAGAAAAACTCTTTAAGTTTTACGTTGCGCATGCTATTTTCTAAAATAGTAGCTTTAATTACTAGCTATAAGTTGATTTATAAAGTTAAATGTATCCTTATTACACTGTAGTAATATTATATTAGTAGAGTAATAAATTATATTTTTTAAATAATATAAAATTTACATTTTTAAATTTTTTTAAAAAAACTTTCAATATTTTTCAAATATTTTCAAGTACAAAAGATATATTATTCTTAAACGATGTAGGGCTTAAAGGGTATGATACATTTTATAATTCTATAAAGTTTTATACATCAGAGGGGCTACTATTTTAGAAAATAGCGAGCGCAATGCAAAATATACTTAATATTTATTATAGAATTTTCATATACTTATGATTTTTAAAATTATGATTATATTTTAAACATTTTATACTTTTCTGAAGCCCCATTCTTTTATAAATAATGTGTAAAATATTCGAACCATTTAATTTAAATTTAAAAGAATTATACCTGTTTGAAAATTGTTTATATTTTCAAACTTCTAGAGAAATTTAACACCCCTGAGACTTTTTAATGGATTTCTAATTTTAAAAAACATTATTACCTAATTTCAAGTCTAACTTCGGTTGTGGCCAGCTTTCTGTAGCCCGTATAGTGCACGGGAAAAACCTGTTAAGGGGTTAATATAACAAGTCAATGTATTCTAATGAAAATCAAGCATCCCACAAGAGAGTTAAATTTTTAAAAATGTCGACCCACATTTTCCTCCATCAAATCAAATGTAAAGATTAAAATAATTCAACATAGTTTTTCAGCCTCCATTAAGATTTTTAAAACTCATTTTCCGGATATCGCGTACCCGGAAAAGAAGATAAATCCATCCATCACCGAAGATTAATGTATCCACACATTAATATTAAATAATATGGAGTCGATGCGCCGGTATTCAAGGGAAGGTTGTATTATCTAAGTAATGGAACAACATTCTTCTTGGAAGGCGCACAATCCCATTAGCTCTCTTGATAAATGCAGGCAAATCCTCACAACAAATAAATAAATGACACTGAAAAATAAAAGAAAACTCTATGACTTTCTCTCAGACTAATCACTGGAAACGTATCACGTGATCGCCGAGCCGTCACGGTCACAGTCAGTGATTGATGTCGTCTGCCATTTCGGGAATTGCGTGCAGACGACGCTCAATAGAGGGCGTGCTGTGTGTCGTCCGCTGGGAAGTATCGAAAACTTCGAATTTCCTCAATCAATCATTTATATAGAGATGTCTGTCCAACTCTTTGGCAGAGCTTAAAGAGCACGGAACGACTTCTAATTCCATGTTGGGTTTGGAATGCTTTTTCATTTTTTCCCCCCGTTTCCCCCCCTACATCTTCTTCTTTTTACTTAACTTTCACAAAACGAAAAGAGAAAAATGAAGAAATAAATAAATCCGATTCTTCAAATAAAGCTATTTAAATTTTTGTTTCGTTCGTCGTTTTTTGGAACAAAAAATGAAAGAATGAGATATTCTTCTCTTTTTTTAAAGCAAAAAGGACGAAGTATTTAAAATAAAAGAACTAATTACCTTTGTTATTCATTGTTTGATTTTTTTGTAATGAAAATGCTTTATATAGCGATATAAAATAATGTTATTCTAAAGGGAAACTAAATCTAGAGTTTTTTCTATAGGGAATTTTTTCCCCTTTTGCAATTTGTAGAAAAAAGTTTCTCTTATAGAGATTTATTAATTGCTTGAATGTTTTTCTTTGTGTTCCATTTCAACAAAAACTCTTGCTGAACAATACAAAGAAAGAAAATAGTGTTTTAATTAAATATATAATAAGAAGAAAAAAATACATTCGATTCCAAATAGCTATTTTTAAACGTTCTAACAAGCTTTGTTTTTTTAACAATCGGAAAATAAGTTGGTTCTTTTTCTTATTAATAGAAAAACTTGATGAAAAATAACACAATGTTTTACTTTCAACAATACCTATCAGCGAAAGTAAAATTAAAACAAGTATAAAACGATGTATTTCCTTAAAACTTTAATATATACTTAATGCTTACGCTTATCCATAGTACAAAAAAATTATCAACTGCAAAATGAAAATAAATGTATTTAAATTTCGAAATAAAAATACATCTCCTAACTATAGGGTTGATCACATACCATTGATATCATCTTTATTAAGTCTTCCCATTATTATTTTCAAATAATAAGTAATTATCACGTATTCATATTTCGAATCTATTTTATAGTTAATTAATATACAAACCCTTCTCCGGTCGTTTGGATGTATATAATTTTCATTGCCCGACGCGAGATAAATTTAGCAGCTCAATGTACAGTCGAAAATATAAATCTCATTCCACCTTAGCATAGAGATTTGCTATTCATTTAAGATAGTACCCAATTTACTTAATGCAATAATTTAATCAAGATTTATTACGGTCAATTTTACTAAAGTCACATTTTAATTTAAACAATGTACAATTCATTATACTTTATTTGAATAACTATGTAATTTTCGTCTATTACTTTAATTGAATAAAATTATATATAGCTAGCCATTACCTGCTCTCTTCCCTGGGTATTTCATGAAGTTGTATGGCTATAATTTTTTTTAAGTTATTGATATTTAAGTTCTAGCATTAAACGTTGGTTTGTATCGAAAAACATTCTTACAGTCCTTGCCCCTTGATTTAAATAGGACTAGACTTGGATATCTGAAGCGGAAGAAAAAACACATTTTACACTCCTGTACCCCCCCCCGAGATTGATTTCCACAAAACCCATTTTTAACCAAACTCTACTCAATAAAAGAAACATGTTTGCTAAATTTCAAGTCGGTTAATAATATAAAAACTATAAATTTCATCTATAACTCCACCTTAACCCTTCTTAGTCTTCTTAGGGAGCTGATTCCCACAAATCCCGTTCTTAGCAGATCTCTACTCAAAAAAGAAATAGGCTTACCAAATACCAACTAAGTAGGTGTAATAGTTCAAAAACAAAATTTTTTCTAACTATAACGCCCCTGTAACCTCCCTTGGAAGTTGATTTCCGAAAAACCCGTTCTTAACCCGTCTCTACTGGACAAAAGAAATATACCTGCCAAATTTCAAGTCTGTTGATTCAATAGTTCAAAAATGGAAAGTTTTATCAATAACGCCAGTTTAACCCTCGCAATCCCTTTTGGAAGTAGATTTCTGCAAAGCTTGTTATTAGCACATCTCTACTCGACAAAAGAAACATGTCTGCCAAGTTTCAAATCAGTAAGTCTAATAGTTCTGAAGATATGATGAATACTTGAATGAATGAATAAGAGGGAGTCATTTTTTCTTTTATATATATGCATATAAATATTTGTTTTTTTTTTATTTTTAAATTATGTCATCTAACCAAAAATTCTGTAATCGTTAAAAGCTTTGCAAGTAGTTAGTGGTTAACCAGAGCTCATTTGATCATTATTTCATCTAACCATAATTTTCAAACCTCCACCTAGAGCAGCGTGTGTAAACTAAAAGAATTATCAAAACAAGTGGCCTTTTTTACTTAATTTTAATAAAAAAATTAGATCACAAGCAGTGGCGTAACGGAGAATTTTCGGGGGCCCCTGCAAAATCAGATTTTGAGCCGTAGCCGGATTTTACGCAATCGGCATTGCTCAGGCTTTGGGGCTCTTAGAGACCTGCCCCCCTTCCGCGGTACAGGGATGGCGGAGGTATACGTTACGCCACTGATCACAAGTAATTTTTTCTCCTGATTATAATAACAGGTCGTTTTTGTTTCATCACCCTCGCTCTGAATCTTCAATGAATCACGACCACTCTCTGCAATTGAGGAAACTATTAAAGAATAGGTATATCCACACACATTGCTTTAAGTGTCGAGATAAGTATCAATATAAATCTTTCAAACTGACTCGTTTATTTGATGTTTAAGTGCACAAAGTATATATTTTAACTATGTTAATCCTATAACTCCGTATAACACGCCATTGCAATTGAAGGATTACTATGAAAAGGCCTAGATAGGACTGTGTCGATCAATTGAAAATTTAAGTCAAATGGGTTATGATCGTAAAGTTCATTCCATATCTATTTGTATGTCAAATCAGGCCATATAAAAAATTAATTTTATCTCTTGCATAGGCTTAAGCCTATAATCCAAGATTATTGTTCATGAAAACCTTATGTATCGAAGAAAAGTAATTTTGCCATTACATATACATGTATGAAACTAAATCTGATGGCACAGCTTTTTAAAGATTATAGGAAAGACATTGGGAATGTTAAAAGTTGAAAACAAATTGAACACATACACACACACAAGTAATATAAAAAAATTAAGTCAATTCCTACTTAGGACAACAAAGAAAAATGTTGTTTTAGCTACTTTTTATTAAATAGTAACACTTAATATATAAATAAATATATACGTATAGAGATATGACATAATTACAGTATTAAGTACCAAAATAAAAGGGATTTTCTTTGTAATTTTCCATTTTCCTTTCTAAAACTGATGCAGGACTATTTTTGTTTGTTTGTTACTATTTATTCATTTATTACATTTAATTATTCTAATAAAATAGTGTAGTAAAAAAAACCACATTCTCAAAAATTAGGCCAACCCAGGTGGGATTCGAATCCACGACCTTTGGCTGAGAAGACCAACAAGCTATGCATTGCGCTACAGAGACATAACGAACGATTTTCCTTTCTATGTATGCTGTTGGACTATATTTTTTGTTTTTGCTATTTATTCATTTTTTTAAATTTAATTAATGATTAATATTTGAAAAAACTGTATTATACACATCACATGAATATAAAGTATTTTATTAACGATTGAAAAAATTTTAACTATATATGTATATATATATATATATGTATATATATAAAGGTATATATATATACAGTGGCACACACAAGGGGGTCCTAGGGTCCGGACCCCCCCCACAAGCCTTTGATTTTTTTTCCGATTGATTATAATTCTAAGCATATAGTACGTAAAATTCAATTAAGTATTTGCTATTAATGATTAATTTTATTAATTAATGCTAATTATTTATTCAATAATTAGTTTTTTACTGTGTTTTGTTCCCAAAATCGACAAAATCAAAAGGAGCATGATAAAAAAATGGTGAACTTTCGACCTCGGAGCCTCCTCCCCTTGAAAAATTCCTGTGTGCGCTACTATATATAGATATATATATATATATGTATATTAGTGAACTAATAGTAGAGTTTAATAGATCTGGTGTAAGACAGTTGATTAAAAAAGGAATATTTTTTACGTAAAACTAACTTCTCAAATAGAGCAATGGTTAAGGATTAATTAAGGGAAAACGAAGGGTCCAGATTTTCTTGCATAATGCATGCTATATAAATTTCAGAAATATTACTTTCACATATGGTGAAAATTTCCATTTCATGTGTGTGTGTTCCGTACAGTGTACTTAATCCAAACTCTAAAAATAATTGTTGGCTGAAGAACAAGGTGGATATTTCCCCAAGATTTACCTTAAAAATTATAACCTTGATGAAAAAAAAAAGCTTATGATATATATTTCATGTTTCAAGTTTTGTATTAGTGATTTTATTAATTATAAATGCTATAAAAGAACAACTAAATACTTGTTATTTAGATGTTATACTTAATGTTAGATGAACCGGTGTTAAAAAAATGTTACTTTTTATGTCAGAGTTTGGCAATTTAATTGTTGAAGACATAAATGAAAAAATTTCCTTCAGTTGTAGGTTGTTATTAACTTTAATTAAATAAGTTTGTTTTCAAGAAACTCTTCATAGCATTACTAAAAAAATATCTTCAACTTTTTGATGGATTACGTTAGATTTCTGATTTGTCATTTGTGTGTGTGTAGATTCAATATCATATAACCAGGGGCGTTACGTACATCCCACAAGACCTCCATCGTGGAGGGGCCCAGGATTCTAAGGGGCCCAAAGCTAATGTTATGTTATGGTTTTGAAATCCTTTGAAAGATCTGGCTTGGGGCCGTAAACCTGGCTTGGCCGGGAGCCCCTGATACTCTCCTTTACGTCACTGCATACACCTAATAAATTACATTCGAAACTTTTATCTCGAAATAATCTCGTACATGTATATTTCTTTGAGGGATTTCGTCCTCTTTTTTGCACCACTTTATTTATAAACTCAAACTCAGTGGCGCAAGGCCCATGAGGGCCAGGTCCTACAGTGACCATCCAAGTATACGTGACCATTCGGCGCTGAGGTGCATGAGTAGATGTCACGATCAGGTGGTCAATTTGAAGCAAGTCCCTTAGTGTTTAAGCTCCCAAGAAAGCTTGGTACTCATTTATCGACCCACTGCAGTAAGGATGAAAGGCTGAGTCGACTTTTACCAGCCCTGGAATAGAATCCAGACCGGTGGTGTGGGTACGAGATAAGTGACCCCTCGACAACTGGGCCTTCACTTTATTTATACTAGTAATAAAAAGAAAAATTCCAAAATGTATATGTTTTCAGTTAAGTATACAAAAAAAATATTTTAATTTGCCGAGGCAAATAAGTTAGTACCATTTAATACGCATAAATTTATCTAAATGACGATTTTACGGAATCCTTTTCATGCTCGACAGAAAATCCATAGAAAGAAGCTCATTATATGTGTTCACATACATATAGCTGCATGTATACAAGTATATAGATAAGAAATACTATATTAGAGCACAGATGCTCATCTTGTAAGAATATGTGCATTTTGATAGTTTCTAAGAACGTTAGTACATTTATGTGTATGTGTGTGTGTGTGTGTGTGCAACTAAAAGAGAAATATACTTCTTATCACTGAAAAGTAAGCATCTATATATAAAATGGATGTTTGTATATATGACCTCGCTTCACTCTTACGCCGTTCAATCGATCACTATGAAAATTGGCATGTATAAGTATTTTTTTATGGAAAAGGGTTTTGTGCTATCATCTTTGTTGTAACTCCTCACCAGGTAGCGCTACAGCATATAAACTTTTGTACCGTTCAATCAATCACCAAGTCACCAACAGGGTCGTCAAAAATGATGCCAGCTTGGCTCTGTCGCGGCGTTGCTTTCGAATATGACAATTTTAACATAAAATAAATACAACAGAAAGTAATATTAACGTATTTCACATCCAAATAAAAAACTATTTACACTATTTTAAGCCTTCATTACACAAAATTAGTAACAATGTGTTACTTTTGCTGAGCAGAAATCAGCTTAGGAAGGTGTTTTCGAAAATTGACCCACAAGAGAGTTACGGGGCATTATAAATATAAAAAAAAATCATTTTTATTTGCTACTAGATCTACAGAGCCTTAAAATTTAACAAATATGGCTTTTTTTGTTCAGCTCGGATATGCAAAAAGCTTTTTTTTTTTAAATTTGCAATTCACTTAAAATTAATTCATTGAAAACTACTTCATCTTGCAATCTGAATTGTTTAATTTTTCAATTCACCCGTGCGAAAAACGGGTAAACCAGCCAATAATTTATAAGAATGTGTATCAAAATTTTCTTATCAGTTATCTCTATGCATCTTCTATTAATTTTAAATAAAAGTAATAAATATGGGGATAAATTTTTCTCGTACTACATTTTGTAAAGGAATAAGGAATATATTACTTAAGGTGTGTGCTGATGCATGTTAATCCTTTTTGACATATGATTTCCGTGATACACAACGAATTACAACAAACCAGAAAAAAAGAAGTTATAATATTTTTCCTGCAAAAAAATTATTCCTTCCAATCTTTTTCTAAGCTTCTGAAATCTTCCATACGGTTTTGACATTTTTCTTTAAAATATGCTTAAAAGAAAAATATGAGCAAAAAGGTAGAAAAAATTGAAGGAAAATCTCAAAGTATTTGTATACATACCTTGTATAAAAAGGAATTTCCTTAATAATTCTCTCTGAACCATTTAGTTTTGTCTTTGGCTTTCAAAATTAATCTAATAAATCTTGCGCAAATAATGTAGAATCGATTAAAATGAAAGGAATTTGAAAGTTGCCCTTTTTAAGAAAAAATGAGTCTGTGTATCCTTTACATAAAGGAAAGCTCAATATAATTGAGTGATCAATAATCCGTTTTAAAAGAAAAGGTGTAGGCTTTAAATTTATTTTACTATGATTCATTTTTAGTGTCCTTATATTATTAGAATCGTAGAATTTTAATAAATTTATTTCGCTGTCAGGATCTCAAATTTCTTCGATTTTAAGCCTCAAAAGGAATTTTTATTTTACAACTGTGTTCTGGATTTAAAAAAATTAAGATATTTAATGAAATAAAAATAAGAAATTATACTAGCAATCATATTTGCACCTGGTTGTGATCTTGATCCACGCAGTGAGTGAGAAAGTGAATTTTTTTTTAACTTCGCACTGTTCTGCTACTCGAGGGCTTTTGGCGGCTACCTATTGAAACTATGGTCAATTTGTGACGGGCTCACGTGACTTTTCATTAACATGTCCTTTGGGTTCTTTGGGGCCAGAATTAATGGCAACTCTTTTCCAACCAAATCAAAGAAGTGAAGCGTGAGAGAAAGATGTAGATTAAGAAGCTTTTAAATATCAGAAGTTACAGTAAGCGAGTTGGTAATTTGAGGAATGTAAAGATAATCCGTGGTTCAAGCGTGAAGAAGTTTTGGAAAACGTTACGTGGCTGCAAACAGAAATTATACGTGATAGAGATCTACAGTATTGATCCCCACTGTACTCTCTGTGACTCTGGATAGTTCATGGATAAGGACCCTATTGACGAATGCACTGCCTATGATGGCCTAGGGGCCAAATTTCAGTCATTTGTATAAATAAATAAAAATTCTTCAAAATATAAGAAAATTTTTAAATTATACATGTAATATTAAATCAAGTGTATTTTATATATCTATGTGCGCTATTATTGTTGACACATATGTATATTAAAAAAAAGTTTCTGCAAAAAGGGAAAGTTGACAAAAGGGAAACGCATAAAATGATTGGCTGGAAACACGTGATTGAAGTTATCGTGTGACTATGACGTCACATAAATTTAACCCATTATAGCATTTTTTTACAAATTATTTTAATCTTTTTGTACCCTAAGGTATCCAATTACCCTAAAATCATGATTCTTTTCAAAAATTGACAACTTTTCTTATGATTTTATTTTATAAGCCATCTTATTAGCTTAATAATAATACCAATTTTTTAATTTTCCCTCCCCTAGAACAAAAACTACAAGCGTTTTAGTAAAAGCAGATGCCATAACTTTACCCAAGATGTCAAGCTTTAAAATGTGTTTTACTCGAAAAGTGTTTTTTTTTTCTGAAAACTCAGACGGGGAGAGCGATTGCTCAAAAATTTTCAAAAATATTGACTGAAATTTTTTGCTTGTGTTCTGCATAACAGTAAAAGTGTTTTGACACTCAGATTTATCAATCACTGTTTTATTTCAAAATTTACAGTTCTTTATGTGGATATAATCACTGTTTTTTAAAGCAATTTCATTTAATAGCTATGATAAAGTGCTCTAGTTTTTGTAAAATTTAAAATATCTCCTATCCTGTAGGTTACTTCAAACATGAATAACAAAGTAACACATCAAAATTGAAAAATTGAGAATTTGTTCATAAAATCTTTGTTCAGAGCGGGCCACATTTATGTAATTTTTTGTACATTTTTACTATAGTTTTTTCCCATTTTAATAATAATAATTTTTTTCCTTTTTCAATTTTAGAACTTTTTCCTTAAAATATACTAAATAAATATAAAAATATCACAAAAAAATCCCCATATCTCCATTTTTTCAAAAAAAAAGTTATCGCAAGCAGTCGGATAAATTTTTATGAATTATTTTTGTTTCTTTATTAAAATCTGCTATTCAAACTATATTGGCTATAAATACAAAAACAAATACTCATTGCTAAAAAATTATAATGTATTACTTCAAATTCAGTTAGATTAGACACTATTATCTAGGGAATTAGTCTCTCTTTTGAATAAGTTACTGCAAATATTTGCAATGCTTAAGCAAACTAATACGGTACGCAAAATTAAAAGTATAGAATCAGTCTTTCTTTATGAAGATATTTTTTTTATTTAATCAACATAATATCACACTGGTACTTAACAGAACATCGACTAAGCAAAACGGTCCTCTTATAAGCACTTTCTTCCTCCCATCCGTGAATCCCTCTCACTTAAGCCCCTTTTTTTAAGAACCAAAATTCTGCCTTTCTTCGACACTTCTCCTCTCGTCAACGCTATTACTTCACGAAATAGAGGGTTAAAAGGGTCAATTATGAGATTGGGGTTTGCACCTACTGCAATTCTGGGAACTTTACCACCATCTGCCTTCTTACCACTTACCTTCAAACATTGAAGTTCTTAATTACTTTGAGTAGAGGTGCTAGATTTCGCTGCCAGAACCGTTTCCGCAGATGTTCTACACCTAAAGATTCCAATTTGTCAATGGGTGGGAAAGTTTAATTTCTGGAATTGGCAACAAAAAGTAGATGGTATGAGAGCAATTTGCATTACAGTCGGTTTGGTGGAAAGTGAAGAGAACTTATCTTGGAATGGAATCCACAGATCTTAAGAACTCATTCAGAGTTCTATAAGACTGTTACTTTTATGGCTGTAAGACTAGTGGAAGGATTAATGCATTCAGAGTTGGGTTGAGATGTAGGAAGGTTTGTGCCTTGGAAAAAGTTCCTAACTTCTTAAGGATATTTTTAATTAAAGAAGAAGATTCTGAATCATTTCGAGTTGTTTCTGTAGATGGGGATTTGAAGTAAATTTATTAATTAATGAAGTTGAAGGAAGAAATTGGGATGGTATACTCGCGTAATCACACAAAGCCGGTTTAGGCTGTTGAAAGGTTTTCTACACTGAGAATGTTTTGGGTTTCTCTAACTGATTTGGTAGTTTCCATTAAAGTTAATGGCTCGTAGCAAAGTAAGTATTTAAAGGAATTAATTTCCGGGTAATATTTTCTTCCTTCGTCTCTGAAAGTACGTTGGAATTTTTACGTACGGCGTAATAGCTACAAAATTGTTTTGAAGACGTTATTCAGGTCATTTATATATTTCAATACATTTTATAGTTTTAAATATTTTGCAGAAGCAAGTAATAATCTCCTTCTAGATGGACTTTTAAAGTATTAAGTTGCTTAGAATTTTGTCAGTTACAGTTACAGCGAAAAGGGAGATAAAATTCCGGGAATAATTCACTTTATCAAAAAATTACGTATTAGCACCTGATATTTTTTTCTCTAATGGGTCTTCATATTGGTATTTTTACCTTTCCTTTACCATAGTACATTCCCCATATGCTGGTATTACTTTTTTTAACTGCACCCTATATGCGATACCAACTGTCGCAAGTAATTTTATCGACCAGTTTCTTCCCTAGAAGAAGGTACCTGAGCTCTTTCGTGCGAAAAGGATCAAATATAAGAAACATAAATTGAAAAACAAATATTTCTAAGTATTTTATTGTCTAAGTTAAGTCACTGAGATAATATCTCATTAGAAGTAAAAAACAGGTTATTTAGTAACTACTCGACAACTAACAAGAAAGCACTTTTTTCTTCAAAGAAAATTTAATTTAATTCATCAAAACAAATATACAGGTGTTTTTCTAGGGAAAGAGCCAACACAGCTTGGTCTCAAGGTTGGCCTCGTCTCTTTCTAGATTCGGCCTCCATAGACTATGATTTGAATAATTTTAATCGTGAAGCGTTATTTCCAGACATATTCTACGGGGGAGAATGATAAATCGTATGACTCAATCATGTTTGAATAATTTTGGCTTGATGAGTATAGAAAAAGAAATATTAACAACAGTTGATTTTGAAGATATACTTTTAATGATCCTTTTTGCGAATTTAAAATATAGAAAACGAATTTTCTAATGAAATTTCATTTTATTGGGGATTGCTTTTGATGAACTTTACATGTATGTCCATCAGTGTTTCTCAAACTGTGGGGCACGCCCCCCCTGAGGGTTATGTGTGCAGGGTGGGACAAGCATACCGAAAGTAAAAAAAAGATTATTTAAAAAAAATTATTAATTTACTTAAAGGAGGCAAAACAAAATACATTCTGACATAATAAAAACAAAATACACATTTACAATGATATAACATGCACTGCTGTTTGTAAAAAAATTCAACACCATGAAGGAATCATCAGAATTAAATGAACTTTGCAGTAAATATCAATTATAGGATGTTACGTAAAATAGCAAAGCTTCAGAGCCACCGCGCATGCGTGACATGCACAGTGCCCTCTGAACTGATGTTGAAAGCGTATAAATAGAGGGCTGTAGCGGGATGTTGAAAGTAGTTAATGATTATTTGTTATGGCGAACGTTTTGTGGGACTCGACGACGAAATAAGGAGAAATTCCAGCAACTTTCGAAGTTTGAACGGGGGAGGATTATCCGCCTTCGAGAAGGAGAACTTTCTTATCACGCAATAGGAGCTCGTGTGCAACGGAACAGTCCCACACTGATGTGAGTTTGGAAGCAGTGGACCAACGAGCACCGAACAACTCGAAAAACTGGCAGTGGACGAAGGAAAGTGACGTCAGCGCGCGACGATCGACACCTACTCCGCATGGCGGTGAATGACCGTACAGCTTTCTCCAGGCAGTTTCCAACATGTTGGTCTACTACTACAGGTTACTAAAGTCGGCTTCGTTAATTCGTCGACGTCTGCTGCACCGTGGATTGTGTGCAAGGGTGCCTTTATACAGTATCCCCTTCACGGTAAACCATCGACGACTGCGTCTACAAAGGGCTCATGGGCACAGAGCTTGGAAAGCTGATTGGCACCGATTTGTCTTTTCAGATGAATCCCGCTTTAATTTGTGGGACCATGATGGCCGCATTCGTGTTAGAAGCTATGCAGGTGAACGCTGCGGTCCAGAGTGCGTTATCGAACGACATAGTGGCCTAACATCCGGATTTATGGTTTAACGTGCGATTTTGTATCATGGACGATCCAAATTGCTACGAATTGAGGGTAATAGCAACAGGTACGTCCGTGAAATGCTTGAACCAGAAGTCGTTCCCTTACTTCAAGACATCTCTATGGAGCTATCTTTCAGCAAGATAATGCACGCTCACATGTTGGAAAGACTGTTCGAGACTTCTGTTCAACCCAACACATGCAACATCCTCCTTGGCCTACTTATTCACCTGATATGTCGCCTATTGAGCACGTGTGGGATTTCGTTGGTCGGGGTCTCGCTCGTGATCCACATCTTGCAGCTTCAAAAGACGAACTTTTGATGCACAAATAAGCAATATGGAATTCCCTTCCATAAGCAGAATTCAAAATCTACTTGAATCCATGCCACGTCGTATAGCAGCACTTATTGCAGCGCGGGGCGGCTACACCAAATACTGATTTTGGACACTTAACATTGTTTTTTGCTTTGAATATTTCGTTATTTATTTGTACTAATACAAGTCGTTTGTGCATTAAATTTCATTTAATTCTGATGATTCCTTCATGGTGCTGCATTTTTTACAAACAGCAGTTTACATATAAATGTATTAGTGCTGCTCAATGTTTTTAATATTTTATCTATACTTAGTTAAGGAACAAGTTTTATAATTACTAGTGATTCACATAAGCTTGTCATAAAAAATTTAATACTTATCTTGATAATTTGTATGGTTCATAATTAAAATCGTATTGTAGCTTTAGCATCTCTCTTATATTTTTGATTTTAATACATTGTTATTGTATGGATTGGGGCACGAGGAAAATTATGATTGAAAACTGGGTTACAAATAATGAAAGTTTGAGAAGCACTACTTTGAACTAATCTTTTAATGGCCTTGGTAAAAAAAAGTGAAATTGAAATAACGTTGATTATAGCCATAAAAAGTGTAAACTCAAAAAAAAAAAAAACTCAGTACAAACTTTAAACAGATTTAAGAAATTAAAGTTTAACCTCTAAACTGAAAACTTGTTTGTTTGTTTATTGTTTTTATTTCTAAAAATATTAAACAAATACAAACAGTTCTAAATTTCTTATGTACAGAATTTGAAAGGATACCCTAGGTCCTACGATTCCATGTAACTTTTTCGTGTCTTTTTTATAAAATAAATATAACTACCACTTCAAGATATGAAAAAGGAGTGTTTGGGCTAAATTTCTATGAAGAGTAAATTTTTCAGTAGTTTTCGTGAGCAAACCTAATTGTATATTTTTTCAGTTTAATAAAAACTGTTTTAAACTGTGTACTTTATGTCACCCAATTGAGCTGGGTGTGTATTTTATGATAAAAAATAAAATTATACCTTTTTTTAAAGCATAAATATAAAACAGCTTTAAGCCATTTTTATCTTAATAACCAGCAGCACCTCTGGATCCTTAAAAATATTCATAAAATATTCTTTAGCTATTTCTCTCTAAAAAAAAAAGGTTGTACTTTTATCGAAACGCAGTATGCTTCTCTAACACACAGACTTTACTTCTGGAATTTTCGTTCTATAAAACCTAGAAGAACATGAGTTCTAACTAGATAAAAATGAAAGCATCCACTTATCCAATGGGCTTCAAAAAATAAGAAAATTAAAGAGACTTTTCAAATAAAGTAAAATAAAACGGGAACTCTTTTAATGAGATACCAACGGTGTATCTTGACAGGTGAAAGAAGAAACAGGAAAAGAGCTTTAAGAAATTTTCATCGCGAAGGTAGGTTTCAATCTAAAAATGAAACAGGTGTCATGCTGTGATAGGAAGCAATAACAGTGAAAAAAAGACTCTCGCGAAGAGTTCTCTCTTAAATAAAGTACTTATTTTGCTAAAAATCTCGAAAACCACTTATGGATCACTTTTTGGAGCGTCGCTTCTGCAAGAATGTTTGTTTTGTTTAATTTAAAGATAAGAAAAGGAGTAGAGGGGGTATAAAGCTTTCGTACTCAGAGATAAAAGAAAAAATAATTCGCTTTGATGAAAAATAAACTCATCCTTTACTTTTTGAGAACTTTTATTTTCTTTAAAAAGAATTTTTGAGACTGAATGTTTGTTTTCAGATGAATATGATTATTGGCTCTTGCTGAAGGTATTATTTGAAAACAGCATTGCATAATGGACACTTCCCATTTAGATCATATGTTCGCAAAGAGGTTCCTTCAAAACCGTTCTTATGAGCGCTGAAAGGGTCCTTGGTATACTATGATTAATATCGGTATGATTAGAAAGGATTAGGAAGTCCGCGAAAAAGGTTTAATATAAAGAAAAATATATTTGTAACCCAATTCCCTTTACATATTTATTCATTGGAAATGTACACTACAGATGAAACTCCAGTTGCACCGTGCAGGATAGAAAATCGAACACCAAGAACCACAAAATATGATTGAAGACATATAAACAGTTAAAAAACATATACTGACTGCGCATACTAAAAGCACTCTTATCTTAAAACACGAAACTAGAAAACTACTTTAAAAATAACAAAAAACAAGTAATATAAAAAAATTAAGTCAATTGATACTTTGGTTAGCAAAGAAAAGTTTAATTTTAGTTACTTTTTATTAAATAATTACAATTAATATAAATGTGTAGATACATATGACAGAATTACAATACTAAGTGGCAAAACCGAAAGCAAATTTAGTCGCAACATTCCATTTTTCTTTCTATATAAGGTGTTGGACTATTATTATTAGTTTGTTACTATTTATTCATTCATTAATCACATTCTCAGACATAAGGCCACCCCAGGTAGGATTCAAACCGACAACCTTTGGATTAGAAGGCCAACGCGCTATCCATTGCGCTAAAGGGACACAACGATTGATTTTCCTTTTTATATAGGATGTTGGACTATTATTTTTATTTGTTACTATTTACTCATTAATTAAGTTTAACTAATGAATTAATACTTGAGTGAGTGAGTGAATATTAACATCCCACTGTTAAGCTACACCAGGGCTTTTGGCGACGAACCACGTAATTTTGAACGATGGTCAAGTGACGTGGACGACACCTGAGCTGGCACCCACTCTCTTAACTACCACACCACACCAACGGGAGGACGTTTCAGCTCTCGACAGATTTAACGTGCATCGCTGCCCTACACGGCGGGTCTTTAGTGGTACTGGGTTCGAACTCGTGACATGCCAGGCCACGATCCGATACATATACCACTCGGCTACCGCGGCCACTGATTACTAGACAAAATAACTAATATACACTGGTGTGCAAAAATTAAGGACGAGACGGTTTTTTCAATATAAATTTGTACAAAAGCTTTCCAAATCAACGCATTTAATACCGTAAGATCCCCAATACGTAAGGACATGTGTAATATGTAAGGAAAACTTACTAAAAGAGAAATCAGAGGGATAAAAAGAAGCTTGGTTGAAAAAGTAGCATGGAGCGCAATGCGACTGAAGGCCGAAACATCCCTGTGATGGGTGTCCAGCAAGAAACATCCGGTCTTTAGTAGGGGATATGATCTCCCCTGACTGCTAGGCAGGTTTCACAGCGTCTGCCCATGCTGAGAATGAGGGTGTCAATGAGTTGTTGAGGCATTGCTGCCCATTCGTCTTGCAGCGCCAATCGAAGCTCCCGAATCGTTACTGGTGGTAAGGTACGAGCTGCCAAGCGTCTGCCTAGAAAATCCCATACATGCTCGATGCTACGATACTATTTTTTCAAAATCCTGGGATACTAACTTGAATGAATGACTTAAAAACACACGAGTATTGTACAAGCGCATCTCTGGTTCCTTTGTAAAAAAGGGGGTGCACGTTATACGGCGATTTGATGATGATTTAATTTAATATTAACGTCGCACTGTTCAGCTACACGAGGGCTTTTGGCGACGGACCACGTAATTTGGAACCATGGTCAAGTGACGTGGACGACACCTGAGCTGGGACGCCCCTCTCCTAACTACAACACCACACCAACGGGAGGACATTTCAGCTCTCGGCATATTTAGCATGCATCGCTGCCCTACACGGCGGGTCTTTAGTGGTACTGGGCTCGAACTCGTGACAAAACCAGTCACGATCTGATACCTATACCACTCGGCTACCGTGGCAGAATTAATACTTAAAAAAACTGTATTAACATCAAGTGTCATCCACTACAAGTTGAAAAAAAAGGTATTTGAACTTGAATGGATCAATAGAAAGCTTTTTATTAGCAATTGAAAATTTGAACAAGATAGATATATATATGGTTTCGGCCGCTATTTCCAAGCCACTCCAATTATTCTACTCCTCATGCTCACGAATGTTCTGAGTGTCTTGGGAGCCTACCAGTCGTTAGACACTCGACTAAACTTAAGAGAGGCGACGCCCTTTTTAAAAAGACGAGAAGCAAAAAGACGACGCCGCCTCGTGTGTGTTAAGACGTTGAAGGACATTTAACGACAAACCGCATAATGATCCGTTATGTAAATAGTTTGTAAATAAGTACGAGTAATTAAAATATATAAATAATAGTCAAATAAGCGCCATTCCTGAGACCAGCGCCCCCATATATAGGAAGATTGTGAACTAAGCATAAGAATTAAAAAAAATATTGAGAGAAAATAAAAATTAATACATATTAAGAGATAAAATAAATCAGAGATATATTTTTGTATATTAAAAAATTAAAAAATTATAATATATATATATATATATATATATATATACTGCTCAAAACAATTAAAGGATGTTGTAAGTTTTAAATAAAATAAAGATATAAGTGAAATTTTCTTTGCCGAAAATGGAACAAGAGAATCACAAATGCAAATTTTTCTGATTTTCAAACTGTGGAGTATGCTAATTTTGAGTTCGACGTCAAAAAAGTCGCTTCAGCGGCAGCGAATGAAATTTGACTTTCAACTGAAATGAAGACAAGAATGAACGGCATTCAGTGACTGCTTTGTTTCGATGAGTACGATGTCTCAGCGAAGTCATTTAACCGATTCAGAAGCTTGGAGAGTTGTTGATAGGTTATAAGGAGGCCAAACTCAAGCCGAAATAGCGCAAGCCATTGGAGTGTCACAAAGTGTAATTTCCAGGATTCGGAACCGTTTTTTGGAGACTGGAAGTGCAGGCTGAAGACTAGGACAAGGTCGTAGAGGGGCAACAACGCCCAATGAAGATCGTTATTTAGTGTTAACGGCTCGGAGACACCGAAATGTTAACGCTATTCTTCTCCAACAACACCTTCGCTCGGCTACTGGCACCATGGTTTCAACTCAGATTGCCCGAAACTGGCTCTATGTTGTAGGTCTGTATGCTCGCCGACCGATGGTATGTGTTAGACTAACATCACGGCATCGTCGCGACCGCAGGGAGTGGGCAACAGAGCATGTGAACTGGAGGAGAAATGAATGAAGCAATGTTCTTTTTTCTGACGAGTCCCGTTTTTCTGTTTATCCGGATAATAGGCGTATTTTCATCTGGAGGCACCATGGCAGTAGGTAGGAATAATCCTGCGTTCTTGCACGAAAGTGTCAGATTTGGCGGTGGGGGAGTGTTGGTGTATGGTGCCATCTCCATTAATGGGCGCAAAGACCTCTACATCATTCGAGATGGACCTCTGACTGCTCGCCGATATAGGGATGAGATCCTCAGACCTATTGTAGTCCCTTACGCTGCAGCAATTGGAGATGACTTCATTTTAATGGACGATAACTACAGGCCACATCGTGCTAACCTTGTGGAGGATTTCCTTTTCAAGGAAGGAATCGTACGAATGGAATGGCCAGCGTGTTCTCCAGACATTAATCCAATAGAGCACGTTTGGGACGCTCTAGGAAGACCAGTTGCTGGCCGCCAACCACCCCCACAAACTCTCCAAGAACTGAAAAGTGCTATTCTGGTACAGTGGGACAGAATTCCCCAACTCGTGATTAATAGCCTCATTGACTCCATGCCGCAAAGGTGCTCAACGTCGCTGGCCGTCCGTGGAAACCATACGCCCTACTGAAAATGATTTCCTTTGAAGAAAACACCTTTTCTTATTCTTTTTTTCTCATATGCACAAATTGTATTTTCTCCCTTTTGTACACAAATGCGCAATAAAATGCATTTTTTTGTGCCAAATATGTGTTATTTGTTCTCATATAACCTACTAAGTCTGTCGACCACGTATCAATCAGCCAAAAAGTTTCCCAGCCACAAGATCCAGCTAAAACCACAATATCCCTTAACTTTTTTGAGCAGTGTATATAATCCAATATAAAAAATTCAATATACACTGCTGGATAATTGCTAAGGACGGATAACACTATCATCCATAGCAACCACAAAATGAAAGGAAGCAAAATGTGGAAAATTAGAATAAGTGCGGGAATAAGTGCGGGATATTAGTAAGAAGAAGTATGAGTATGCAAATTTTTTTCACGTCTGTTCATCACGTGACAGCGTTTATAAGAGCTTTAAAGGTTTTGACGCGTGTGGACAGTTGTTGTTTCAAGTCAAAGTTTTACAGGAAAGATTTAATAGACGAACTTAAAATTTTTGGCATGTCTTCCCGACATCACTTAGATAATTTTATGCGTGGCCGAATTATTGGAAAGATCGAAGAAGGGCGAAAAATAACAGATGTTGCCAGGGAGTTCGACATCGCTCACAGCGTTGTTTCACGGCTATGGAAGTCATTTAAAACTACTGGAATGTGTAGTAGACGGCACGGGGGAGGTCGTGTTAGAAGTACGACGCCTGCAGAAGACAGATATATCGTCCTATCGGCAAAAAGGAACAGGCGCACCACAGCTCAGCAGGTGGAAAATCAGTTTCTTGCTGCCTCAGGAAAGCAGATCTCCCGAAAAACTGTTGCCAGACGTTTGAGGGGAGGAGGACTATACGCACGCAGACCTGTTGTGTGTGTCCCATTGACCAGACAGCACCGTACTGCCCGTTTGCAATGGTGTCGTGAGCATCAGAATTGGACTGAACAGGACTGGGCATGCGTACTATTCTCAGATTAGAGTAGGTTCAGTCTGTCATCGAATTGTAGGCGCCAACTGATCTGGCGCTAGAGTGGTATTGCTTATCGTCCAGAAAATATCCAGGAAAAGGACCGATATCCGACATGCAGTATCATGGTGTGGGCCGGCATCATGATCAATGGCTGCACGCGCCTACATGTGGTTGCGAATGGGACTATGACGGGCCAACGATACATTGATGAAGTTCTACTTCCTCATGCTCGTCTTTTCCGTGGTGCTGTCGGTGATAAATTTGTTTTTATGGACGACAACGCAACATGTCATCGAACACTCGCTGTTCAGGATTGTCTAGACAGCGAGGGTATTTAACGTCTCGTATGGCCAGCGCGTTCTCCAGATCTAAACCCCATTGAAAATGTGTGGGATGCTTTGGGGAGGCAAGTTGCTGGTCGAAACTATCCTCCGACAAACAAGAACACCCTCATCCGTGCACTCACAGAGGAATGGGATAAATTGCCTCAACAGCTGCTGGATAATGTTGTGCAAAGTATGGTACGACGTGTGGAATGTTGCATCACACTCCACGGTGGATATGTCCCGTACTGATACCTTTCTTTAAGGTGCCTGCTGACTTTTAGATGCATTGTTCCATTTCTCCGTACGCAGATCAAATGAACATTTTTTTTTCTTTCAGATGTTTCACAGCTTTTGTACTTTCCAGAACAATAAATATTCTTTATTTTAATGTCTGAACAGTGTGGCAACTATATTTTATCTTACTAGGCCTCATGTCTCGCTTAATGTTATGCTACATAGCAATTTGTGATCCGTCCTTAGCAATTGTCCAGCAGTGTATAAATATATATATACACACACATTTATACAAATATATATATACACACACATATATATAAATATATATATATATATATATATATATATATATATATATATATATATATATATATATATATATATATACCGGGTGGGCAAAAAGTCCATAAAAACTTTAAAAATTCATAAAATCCGGAGAAATGAACGAAAAAAAAAAACTGTTTGCAGGATCAGCATTAGTATGTCACGGGATTTTTTTTAAGCTAGAAAAAAGTAGTTCGAAAATCATCCGGTAGGTGGCGCTGTTACAAGCGTCTGTGGTGTAAATATGCAAATTAGACGGCTATAAAAACCTTTGCTCTCAATGAATCCACATTCATTTCCCCATTACATACAGTGAATGTGAACAAGGATGCTCAGTGCGCCGGATAAAGCTTTGTTGGTGAAGCTATTTTACATGAACGAGGAATCAGCGACCATTGCCTTGTGTAAATTCCGAGTTCAGAAAAATGTGAAGAGCGGAAAAGGCCCCTTAACACCTACATGTCTCTTAAAGCTTGTTAAACGTTTTGAGGAAACTGGAAAGTTGGAGGATCGAGCACGAGCCGGACGACCATGCTTGAAAGAAGCACGTGCACCCTGCATTGCTGTCGAAACGGAAGCGATTGCGTCCGAAGTAGCTTCAGGGACCAGCAGGGCTCGTGAAGCTGCCAGACGATTGGGCTTACCACCATCATCTGTCCACAATATTCTTCGTCGAATCCTCCAGCTGTACCCATACAAACTGCAATCATGCCATTAACTTTTGCCAGCAGATACCGCACAGAGGGAAGCATTTGCGAAGTGGGCCTTCTCTAAAATGGAACAGGATCCCACCTGGGTTTTTAACATCTTGTGGACAGATGAAGCTCATTTCTCGCTTCATGGTGACGTTAACAACCATAACTGTCCCATTTGGGCGACCTCTAATCCACGTGAGTACACACAGAAGCCATTGCATTCCCCAAAAGGGACAGCATGGTGTGGTTTCACGGGTTCATTTATCATAGAACCCTTCTTATTTGAAACGCAGTGCCCAGTAAATGGATGGATAACGGAAACGGTAAATGCTCAGCGTTATCTAACGCTTCTGCGGGAGACTGTTGTGCCATGTTTAATTCAACGAGGTCAGATTGCGAATGTCACGTTCATGCAGGATGGAGCAAGGCATTCCTGATACAGACGTTCGGTTAAGACAGAATCGTTAGCAGGCACTGCAGGTACCCATGGCCTCCTCGGTCTCCAGATTTATCACCGACTAACTTCTGGTTGTGGGGATATTTGAAATCTCGCGTGTATCTATCCGGTCCATCAAGTCTGTCGGAACTGAAAGATGCGATCCGCAGAGAAGTATCCTCCATACATCCGGACGTGTTGCACTCTACCGTTGCTGGATTTGTCACTCGCCTGGAATGTTTTCTCCCCTGTGGTGGTGGTCATGTGGTGTAATAAAGTTGTGAAAGTTTTCTGTTCATTATGTATGCATTGTTTCTTTGATTTGCGTACATCAGCGCCACCTACCAGATGATTTTCGAATTATTTTTTTTCTAGCTTAAAAAAAATCCCGTGTCATACTAATGTTGATCCTGCAAACAGTTTCTTTTTTCGTTCATTTCTCCGGATTTTATGACTTTTTAAAATTTTTGCGGACTTTTTGCCCGCCCGGTATATATATATACATATACACAAATATATAAACGAAAATATAAAAATAAACAGATAGTTATAAACCTATATAATGACAATCTTCTAAGTCGGGCCGATCGATGGTAACAGAATTTTGCCACAAAATACCATAACTTTTATATATTACAGTATAAAAAAGTCGAACGTCTAATTAACAGTTTAGATTTGTTTTATGCATGATCTCGAAATGTGAAGGGATTGCAACAAATCTGTCTTAGTTTTGAGCAGAAAACAGCGTTAACCCTTGTATTGTTATGAAGATAACCATCTCATTGAAGAAAATCCGCTATAATACTAAAGTCATAACTTAAATAAATACTTCTTCTCAGGCATTACAGTGTATTATTTTTACGCCAACATTTACAGGTTTAATATATAATTTTTCTGTTATGCATTGAAATAAGAGTTATTTCATTTGGGGGTTTATGTTCTGGTTTTGGGTGCATAAGTGGATTTATGGGCACATTAAGTATCTGAACCCCTGATTTAGACTATAACCCTAATTACATTAAACATATTTGCAGTTATAAGAAAGTATTTAAGATGTTATATAATATGTTCAAGGCAAGTTGCCCGTCAAGTGTAGTGAAATGGATGGGAATGTCTTCTCAAGACTTAACAAAACCAATTTTTTGTAGAACCAAAGGCTAAAATTAATGCTAAATACTATCAGAATTAAGTTATGAAGCCCATGACCAAAGAAAGTAAACGTCTTTATCCTCAAGCAAACTTTGTTTTCACCAACATTCTGCACCGAGTCAGGCTACGAAATCAACTATAAAATGGCTGTAAGATAAAAATATAATTTTCTTCCTGTTGAGAAATGGCTACCATCATCCCCTGACTCTTCTCTTTTCGATTATTTTAATGTGGATACTTAAAAAAAACAATTCAATAGACGTTAAATAAGAACACTCCATGAGCTTCAAAAAAGGCAATCGGAAAAATAACACCAAAATGGTAGAAAAAGCTCTTTTGGCTTAGCCTAAAAGTTTGCGTAGAATGTTCATTTCTAAAAGAAACCACATTGAAAATTCCATGCAAATGACTTAATTCAATAAAAATTTCTGATATTCTGAAATTGGTCACACTATTTTTGAGAATCAACTGGTATAAACTCAGTTTTCTTTAAAAAAAATTAATGTGTGTGAGTAATTTTCATTACAATACTTATCCTATTGAAGTTTGAAAAAGGGTGTGTCAGCTCAGGTATCGCCATCGTCATTTTAAAGTGGTTTAAAATTATGAGGTAGTCAATAGCTTCGTGTTGCTTTAGAATACACAACATTAATAAAACAACAAACCAACAAACAGACATATTGAAGGAATCCTCACGCGTGCAGACTTAAACAATATTTACTCGTGCTCCGATGAATAAATTTCCCAAATTCTATAAACTCATAATTTTTTTTTAAAGAATCCCTAAAAATATGATAAAATTATTAAAAGTTTTAAAATAAATATTGTGTCTTTATTTGTATCTGTAGATATTCAAACTATGTATTCTAAATTTGGTTTCTTAATTCAAGTTCTTTTTAGAATATTTCGTTTGACAATTGCTGCACCGCTGAAATTCTTTTTAGTCAAACTAGCTTCGGTGTTGAAGTATGGATATAACCACTTCTCTTTTTATAATTCTTTAATTAAATTTGAGAGGGCAAAAGATATGAATATGTGTTTCACTAAAACTACTTTAACTTCATCACAACACCAAGTTTTTCAAAGGGTAAGAAAATATCTCATTATACTTCTTTTTTAAAAAAATAATTAAACTGTACCCCCCATCATTTTTTAAATTTTACAAAATAAAAAAAAAATTTAAATATATATAATGCATTTACGAGTGGGACTTCAGAGATATGCACTTTAATTATGTTATTCTGTACATTAAAACAGTGCTTCTCAAACTTTTAACATTTGAGACCCACTTTTCAATCATAATTTTCATCAACCCCCTCCCATACAATAACAAAATATTGAATTCAATAACATTACACTTTGAAACTAAAGCTACAATGCGACTTTTTAAATACCACTGACGTATGTAAACAAGTCACTCAGCCAAAGCGTTAATTGCTCCGGACGTATATATACGTCTTCCCGAAATACGATCTTTTCTGTGCACTGCTATCTATACAATTATTCCGAAGGCTTTGTAATGCAATAAAAGGACCTTGACAGTGTCTGCTAAGGATTTACTTATTTCAGAGGATTTGCTTATTTGCTCCTTTTCTACTCCCCGAATGCACCACATACGCTAGCCTACGTGAAGAACGGGGGCATTAGGAGCAAATCGCGTAATTTTTAATCAATACTTAAGGAATTATAATTACATAACCGCACAAATTATCAAAAAGTGTTAATGTTTGTATATTATTTCATATATGAAAAGCCGATGGAGTCACTGGTAATTATTAGACGATAGTAATTAGTACTGTTTTGTTAATTATAAAATACATTGCGCAGTGCTGATATATTTATAAATGTATTATATCAGTGTAAATGTGTATTTTATTTTTTATGTCAGAATGTATTTTATTTGTTTACTTTCAGTTATTTAATAATTTCGTTAAATCTCTCTCCTTTGTTTTTGACTTATCAATATGCTCGCGACCCCCTCCTAGGGTTATCACGCCCCCACCCAAGGGGGGCACCCCCCAGTTTGAGAAACGCTGCATTAGAAAGAGGAATACAAAGACGAAAAAATATAAGTTTTTACTCGTTCGTAAATATATATATATATATGTATACTCGTATATTTCAAGACGTTAGGAGTCGCAACAAGGAATTTATGAGCAAAGTATATATACAGAGAGAATAGAAAGTTAATCATGTAAACTTAATAATCCTATCACTGCGTCTATTCCAGGGAATAGAAATTCAAGTTCTGGCAACCCTATGTATTATCAAAGCCTTGTCACGAGATAGGTTCCTATTTCGTTGTATCGCATCACTCTATCACCCAGATATATTTGCAATATGCATTTGCATATAAATAACTGTCACTGAATTTAGATATCAAGAGAAGGGTGATTAAAATGCAATGGGGGGGAACAGGCATCTGGTTCACGACTCGACATTTGAAGTTGTTAGATTCTGTGAAACTGAAATAGAAATGGACGCTATATACTGCAGAAGGTACTTAAATATTCACGTATGTTTTTATGTTTTTCTTTATTTATTGGTTTTAAAAAGAACCTTATATTGTGCCTCCTGCTCATTTTCTGAAGATTTCTGATCGAAATAGCATATAGCTAAAAAAAATCCATGTTTATGTCCCGCAAAATCCGGCGCATAACGCGCAATTTTAACACAAAAAATAAGATTGAAATTTATCGAGTGCGCGTTTTACGCGCGCGTCAGGTATAAAAATAAAAGCATCAAAAATAAAAACAAAAAAAAAGTAATATAAAAAAAATTTAAGACAATTCCTACTTAGATCAACAAAGAAAAATTTTATTTTAACTTATTTTTATTAAATAGTTACAATTAATATAAATATGAATATACATAAGACAAAATCACAACATTAAGTGGTAAGTGATTTTTATCAATTATCATTAAAGTATCGTATTGTTATCCAAAACAATCGTGTATATAAAATTTCAGCTCAATTGAAAAAAACGTGAGAAAAAAAAATCTTAAAGTTTTGACAAAAGTCGCCAAAAATTATGCCAACGTAGCTGTATTTGTAATTCTTTGAATAATTAGTCTTAATTAATTAATTTTTATTAATTATAATAAAAAAATTACTGTATTGCCATCCAAAATAATCACATACATAAAATTTCAGCTCAATTGAGAACTTTAAAATGTATTTTATTAACGATTGGAAATTCCACCAAGATAAATAAATAAATACATAGAGAAAGTGAGCTAATTGTAGGAATTGAAAAAGAGATGCATAAAAAAACTTATTCTACAAAGATTGGAATACTGTTTATTTTAAAGAAATAACATACATTAGGAACTTAAAGTACTGTTTTTCTAGAAATATACTATTTTTTCAAAACCCTGGGACAATAGCTCAAATAAACTGCTTTAAAATATAAAAGCATTGCTGAAGTACATTGCAAACTCCTTTGTAAAAAATGGGCGTGCGTTATACGGCGAATATACCTTAAAGTTAAAAAACGCAGTTTGAAAGTATAAGTGCGCGTTATATATATACGCCGGATTTTACGGTACATTTATTATTAATTATGTTTGTGAACTTATTCCCTCTGTACAGATTTTTATCACTTCTTATTTTTATAACTAAGTTTTAATATAACATAATTAATTGCTTGTTCAAGTACCAGGCGTTATATCGATGTTGAACGTATGATTAAAATAAAAATCTCAGGGAGTTGAAGTTTTTATAAAATCTTCCATTCGTTATTACAGTTATGGGTTTTGTGGGATTTGAAGCAACAAAGGCCACACCATCATCTCCTTTCCATTTCTTATTAAAAAACAAATAAAATGCTGCAATAATACTCTGTTTTAGAATTCGTGGATTTCCTGCATCGGTTTTAAAAATAGTTATATGGATATTAGGAATAATTAAATTAAGACAGTGTTCAAAAATTAAATGGATAACAGTAATGAAAAATATAGATCCCACCTGAGTGAGTGAATATTAACGTCGCACTGTTCAGCTACACGAAGGCTTTTGGTGACGGACCTCATCAATTTGAACCATGGTCAAGTGACGAGAACGACAACTGAGCTGGCACCACTTCTCCTAACTATCACACCACACCAACCGGAAGATGTTTGAGCTCTCTATAGATTTAACGTGCATCGCTGCTCTACACCGCGGATCTTTAGTAGTACTCGACGCGAACTCATTACATGCCTGCCATTATACGATGTCTTGACCACTGGGCTACCGCAGCCTCCTACCTGAGTTAGAGAGTGTTTTTTGACGGTGCACTCTCTAAAGCAACACGAACATTATTCGCAATCGAAGGAAAAAAATTCGTTGGATAGGGCAATTGGAGCAATTGCAAGTTCATGTATGTATTTAAAAGTTGAAAATATTAGCAAAATAACTAATTATTCTACTTTTTTCTCATTTTAAAATTTTAATTTCGTAAAACTGGATACCGATAAGCCATTTAATACTATTTTTCATTTGTTACTAAATCTTGTTGAGAATTCGAGGTGAGGCTTAGAATCCATGGCGCCTTAAATTCGAATAAATACGGTACTTTAGAAAGCGATACACGTATTTGGAACATTTGAAACAGTGCAAAATCCAGCTGGACGCGTGAAGCAAGTCTATAACGTTGAAGGATAAAGTGAAATGAGAACGCGCTTAGAGCACTCGTAACGGTCAAATGGTTTAAAAAAGCATTCATATAAGATTATATATATATAGGTAGTTTAGTCTTTTACATACATATTTTTAATTAAAGAAAACGTCTCGTTGTTTTTTAATGTTTAATATTGCTTAAAGACAATTTATTGCTTCTTCATTATAATACATCAATTAATATAATTATGTAATTCTATGTGGCAGTTATGCAGACTATTTGTCCGTAAATTATAATAGATTTTTTTGACGAATCACTTATTTTATGTCTCCCTCCCAAAGTAATATTTAAAAATAGTTTTTTTTAAAGCTTATACACACAAAGCTTATCCAAAATATACAATACATAAGTTCAAGAAACATTCTCCTGACTATTTTTACATGCTGCAATAAACTAAGATTCTTTGAGAAAAGCAAGAATTTTCATACGAAAAAGTTATCTATTTAAAAACTGTTTTCTCCATTCTTAAATACTGTAACTCAATTAAAAAAAAGAAAAGAAAAAAAGTATAAATGTAAATAATATTTTAATACACACCGAAGCTAGAAAACGTAGTAATTTTCGAAAAGAGAAAAAACCTTCTTTAAATATTCGCAACTTTTTTAACAAAAAAAAATCATATTTTAAAATTGTTCCATCATACATTCATTTAGTTTCTGTTGCTTCAAAATATTCAGAAATCATTTTTTTTTTTTCGAATTACTTTTGCAGATTAAACATGCATCATTTACAGTTTGTCACGACAAGTTTAATTAAAGTTTGACTTTTTCAAAGGTAAGGGTCAATACTCGACAAAATTCGCTAATTATAATTTCTAATTAATCCTTTAAAGATCGTTCATGAATTTAAATGATGCAGTTTTTCAAATCTTCCGTGAAAGGATGCATAAATTTTAATTAATTTAATCAAAAAGAAACGTAAATTATTCTGACTAATTAATGACTCATATGGTTTATTTATTTTTTGAATAACATTCCGTTACTTTGATGAATTGCGCTTTTATGTATGTGTCAAAATTTAATTAAAATTTGGAATGCTTGTGGCAGGCATGATTTGTTTACTTCAAATGATCAAAGATGATGTTTTTCTGCACTGGTAGGAATTTAGATAATTCAACGAATTAATAAAACGTATAAAAATAATTTTTTCTTCATTATATATTAAATATATTTATTTTTCGTTTATATGCAGTAACATTAATTTTAATTAATTTATGAGAGAAAAATCAAGTTGTTTGAGATTTAAATTTCTAGATGGATTATTGTTCTGTTTTAATAATAATATAAATTATACATTTTGTATAAATAATTCATAATAAAAATTTACACACATGTGCATTTATTTTAACTTAAATTAATTACTGTGTATAAAAATTTTATAAAATAGTAATTTTAAAAAAAATTGTTTTTTTTTATTCCTAAGGAATTACAAATTGAGGTACAACTAGTGTGATGTCATTGTAAAGAAAAATGAAACAACGAAAGTATCAAACTGCTTTTAGGTTGGACTATTGTTTGGGCGTATAGTATGCAAGACGATAGTTTAGATTATTCAATCAAGGATGACACTGCAATTTTATTCAAGAATCCTATTAGTAAATATTATTTTTTATATATAGTCTATATCAATACAAGCAATTTAATCTAAATCTCTCTAAGCACCCTTGTTTTGAAAATAAAATATTTCTCTCAATATAATATTTTTACTTAAGTAACTCACATTGTTCACGTTCATTACACAGGCCTACGCTGGAAAAAGTACAAGGGAAGTAATAGCTCATATTTATGCAGTTGTTGGTGCTGATTTCAAAAATAATAATGAAAATTTCTATTAAAAATATAATTTATTTGAATTTTTATGGGTATTTGCCAAAATATTTTTAAGAGTTAAATTTCTTTCCTCCGTGACTGACTTTCGTTCTACCATAGTGAGACATACAGAATACCCCTCTCTGATACCTTTCCGTTGCAATCTCTCTCTACCAATAGTTTTGCCACAAGTTCAAGGCTCCGATACCAAATGTAAGCACTTCGGAGCAGATTCTCATCTCAGCCCTTCTCTCATGTTGAATTTAATGATCTGATAAGAAATCTGTGTCTTTCGAAAAGACAACTGACATAACATATTGTTAAGCCATTAATATGTCCCTGATGCGTACCAGATGTTCTACCACATTTAAAAGCACTTTAAACCAATATGCTACGTTGGAAAGCGACTTGGTACTCAACAATTTTGATCGGATTGGACCTATTTCTCCGAAGCCTCAAAACTATTATCCAGTGACTTTCATCAGATAAACAGAACCGAAATTGTTCATTGAACACCATTTTGAGCCTTTCAGTCGTCCAAGTAGATCGGTTCCGATATCATTGTAATCTTTTGATAGGCTGGTCTTTATAGCAATCTTCGTAAAAGGTGTCTTGCGAGGGAATTGTTCTCGTTGAACGTTGCGAAATCATTCTCTCAGATATTGGAGCGTTAGAAATTCCTTGCACATTTTTCAGAATATCAAAGTAATTGATTGTATGGGGCTGCCACAGCATCCACTTTAATACATCTATTCCTATGTTATATTGCTCTGCATTCTGTTCTACGTTCTGTTGCTTTAAGTACACCTGATCTTTCTCGATTATTTACATTTTGATCTTTGATTCATCTTGTCCAAATTACGTGCATAATGGACCCATCTACGTGCGTTTCAGCATCAACACGATGATAAGATCAACTAGGTGTAATACAATTGCCAAAAGTACTTTCGATGTTATCGTCCAGGCCTCGCTTACTTCACCAAGTTCACTGGACCGTAAAATTTCTCGAAATTCTAGATTACCTACGTAACAGAGAATATAGCGACTGTTGGTTCACATTAGCCGATTCCTTCCCTATTATTCCGTACATTAACCACGTGAAGAATGTACAATTGCAATAATCTCTTTCATAGCTTGTGACGGATCTGTACGACACTTTATCACTAATACTCTTAGGCGTCTTTGGGGATTGTAAATTTGCGTATATTTCCAACCAGCTCTAAAAGAAGAAACCGGGATATGTAAATTAGTCAAAGTATTTAAGAAGAGTGTTGTAAGTTAACAGTAGGCTATTACGCCAAGAGATAGGTTAGCGGAGTTCTAAGAAGGTTCAAGTTGATTGTGCTATTAGCGTTTCTCTGATCACTAGGCAATGATCTACAATTGGAAAATTTGATAAGCCTGGAAAGTGAGGTAGTAAAAGGAAGGAGAGATTTAAATCTAGATTATCGGATTATAAGAGTAAATATATAATAAAGTTAGTGGGAATTTAATGAATGCTAGTAATTCAAATTGCGTGTATCTTTCGGTCCTCTTATTTCGGTAATCCCGTTCGATATTGAGTTTAATAGATGATTAGTATAATATTTCGTGATTCAATTTAATAGTAAGGATCAATCACCTTGACTTAGACATATTGATTAATCTTTGTAATTAGAAGGTTGATAATTGATTCACGTGAATAAATACAATTTGTTATTGTAAAAATGTCGTCTGGTCGTTCTTTGCCTCAAATCAATCTTGGTGTCCAGGGGGGAATCCAGGGGGATTCTCACAAGCTGCACATTTTCTGAAATTTGCGTATTTAAACAATCGCGGTATTCATGATATGTTGCTTTTGTTTTATTTCTGTTATTAATTTAGGTTTTTAAGCTTATTAATTGTTTTACTTAATAGACTGCCGTGGCTCTTGGCATACATCACCGGTAGCCTTGCCAAATAAATTTCGACAACGTGGGGAAGCAATATTGACCAACATGCCTCAAGCCACACCCAAAACCTCTTTTTCCAGTGTCTGGATTTGTCACAGTATCTTTATCCAGGCATAGAGGCAGTGTAAAGTACTGATTTATTCATGCTGAGCAATCTTATGGCTGTTACTCTGTCGCGACCCGTCGATCGCGTGTGTGAGAGGGTTCGAGTAAGAAATAGAAACATGATCTAAAGTCAACTACTTTTATTCAGCCTTTAGACCTTATGAGAATTCCCTCTAAAAACTAAACCTGAGGACCAATAAAGCTTATTAATCCTGTTAGATATATAGAACACTTATCTTAATTATTCTCTTGCGGAAACTTGCTTCGAACTTCATGTCAACCGTAAAGTGAACATTTTTCCCCTTTCAATGAATATTCCCCTTAAGATTTAACCTTAAGAAGTGCGAGCACTGGTCGCTCACAGTATGCTTTTTATGCGCTTTTTTAAATCACGTTTCCGAACGTAGTCGGATACCTTAGCATTTATTTGATTCTGTACATCTCTCTAATACACTGGTGTGCAAACATTAAGGACGAAGTCGAAAAATTAGCATATCAGCTCAACGAAGAGGCAGAGCGGACAGAAAGACCAATCAGGAGATTAAGTAAGGTGATGTACGGTAGCACATGCGCAGATATGCAGGTAGACGTAATGGGGGAGTGTCTGAGTAGTATAAAGCATGTTGTCGGTGTAAGATCAGTATTTCTGGCAAAGAGATAGCACGCCGTATAGCAGTTAAAATCACACCGTGTTGCTGCCTCAGCGAGAAATGACGAATAATCAATCTGTTAGACGACATCTGGATGCTTTTACCCGAGGTCGAATCATTGGGAAGTTGGAGGAAGGCCGTAGTGTGACAAGTGTGGCTGCAGAGTTCAGAATTCCTCACAGCATCGTTTCACGACTTTGGAGACAATTTCAAACTACAGGAACAGCTATCCGGGGGTTCAGTAGTGGTCGTCCACGGGGTACCACACCCGCAGATGACCGGTACATTGTCTTACAGGCCAGAAGAAACAGGCGGCAGACAGCGGGAGAAATCGCTAGACACACGACACAGGCGACTGGACGACCGATATCGCGTTTTACCGTGGCCAGGAGACTGCACGGTGGTGGTCTGTTTGCACGACGCCCTGTACGGTGTGTACCTTTAACGCCTGCCCATCGGAGAAGGCGTTCTCTGTGGTGCCGGGAACACCGGAATTGGAGAGACAATGAATGGGGACGAGTACTCTTTACAGATGAGAGCAGATTCAGTTTGAGTAGCGATTCTCATTGCATACTCATCTGGAGAGAGCGGGAAAGCCGCAATCATCCCTCGAACATCATTGAAAGGGACAGGTATGGAGGTCGCAGTGTTCTTGTTTGGGTAGGCATCATGCTTGGTAGTCGTACAGACCTTCACATCTTCGACGCAGGTTCAGTCAACGGGACCCGTTATTGTAACGAGATTCTTCTTCCATACGTGCGTCTTTTTAGAGGCGCTAAGGGTCTGCAGTTCCTTTTCGTGGACGACAATGCAGCATGTCATCGCACAGTAGCTGCCGAACAGCTCTAAGAGAGTGAGGATATTGAACGTATGGATTGGCCGGCCCGATCGCCGGATCTCAATCCCATAGGGCATGTATGGGATTTTCTAGGCAGACGCTTGGCAGCTCGTACCTTACCACCAGTAACGATTCGGGAGCTTCGATTGGCGCTGCAAGACGAATGGGCAGCAATGCCTCAACAACTCATTGACACCCTCATTCTCAGCATGGGCAGACGCTGTGAAACCTGCCTAGCAGTCAGGGGAGATCATATCCCCTACTAAAGACCGGATGTTTCTTGCTGGACACCCATCACAGGGATGTTTAGGCCTTCAGTCGCATTGCGCTCCATGCTACATTTTCAATCAAGCTTCTTTTTATCCCTCTGATTTCTCTTTTAGTAAGTGTTGCTTACATTACACATGTCCTTACGTATTGGGGATCTTACGGTATTAAATGTGTTGATTTGGAAAGCTTTTGTACAAAGTTATATTGAAAAAACCGTCTCGTCCTTAATTTTTGCACACCAGTGTATATCTTGTCTCCTTTTTTTACCCAGACCAACTAAAAAAATTGTTGTATTATTGTTAAAGGGATACTCCCTCTTTTGTGTTTTTGTGCTTCTGGACAAGTCATGGACGCTTCTCATCTAGACGTGTGCTCTGCACTTAAGAGTTTGGACTGTATTATGAAGAAATATTGGAGAGAGAGAGAGAGAGAGCTCGTTGCCTAATGCATGATGGTCAATGGCCTGGCATTGGATAAATAAAAATAAAATTGTTAAAGGGATATATGGATGAATGGAATTAATAATTACATATTATTTACCTGTTTTGCTTAACACATGCTTAACCTAAATAGCATGTAACCATCGTAATCTATTTGGAAGGATAGTTGCTTGATAACGATTTTCAATATAGACTGGTGTGCAAAACTTAAGCAACAGGTGAGTTTATTGCTATACTTTCACGAAAAATCATCTGAGAGACATGAAATTCAGAAATGAGAGAGAGTATTATGTACGTAAAGGATGACGAAAGCATCGGCGCTGAAAAGGGAATACATTGCATACGGTATGGAATCAAACAAAAACAAGCTTTACTGAACGCATAGTATCGTGACTCATGATGTTCTATCCAACAGGAAGAACAACAAGCAGATGTTCCTTAATATGGTATATGCCCACCCCTCACTGCAATGGCTGCTTCGCACCGTCTCCGCATACTCAGAACCAGCTGGTGCAACATTTCTTGCGGTAGGAGTACCCATCATTCAATCAGCATCTGTTTGAATTGTTAGGTGTTCTCTGGATGATGTAAGCGTGCTGTAATACGTCTCCCCAAAGCATCCCACGCATGTTCGATGGGATTTAAATCTGGGGAGTACGCTGGTCAATCCATTCGAGTGATATCTTCACTTTCCAGCAGCTCCTTAACAGCAAGAGTCCGATGTGGCCGTGCATTGTCATCCATAAAAATGAAGTCTGGGCCAATGGCACCTCGGAACAGACGCACTTGGGAAGGAAGTACCTACTCACAATAGCGACTCCCGATTGCAGATCCTCTTTCGAAAATGTGGAGCTCAGTTCGCCCGTTCAGCATAATGCCTCCCCAGACAAGAACTCTAGGACCACCGTAATGGTGTCTTTTCTTGATATTACTGGTATAAAACCGTGTCCCGATCTCTCTCCAAATCAAAACGCGTTGAGAATCGCTTCTGGTACTGAACCAACTCTCATCCGTAAAGAGGACACGACTCCATTGATTAGTTGTCCAGTTTTTGTGCTCTCTGCACCACTGTAAACGGTGGCGTCGGTGGTCAACTTTCAACGGGAGGCAGCGTTCAGGACGGTGGGCGAATAGGCCCCCTTTGTGAAGGCGTCTGGCCACAGTAAACCGCGACACTTGTCGCCCCGTTACTGTAGAGAGTTGCTGAGCAATGACGCTTGCTGACTGCTGCCGGCCTCTTTTCACCTGCAGGATGATATATCGGATATCCCCTGCAGTTGTCGTCCTCGGGCGGACACCACCAACCTTTCTAACAGCTGTACCTGTGGTTTGGAACGCTTTCCAAGAGCGCGAAACGACACTTTTGTTGATTCCGAACTCTACAGCTACACTGGTGACGGTACGCCCCTCCTCCAGCTTTCCGATCACTCTTCCACGTGTGAAGTCATCCAGGTGATTTCTCCTAGCCATATTTCACGAGCTGACTCACTGGCACTTGCAACGAATATGTTGAATTGCGTCTCCGTCCTTCATTTTATTCTACTGTTGAGCAGCGCGCGCCGACATCACGCGTTTTGCGTACGCTCACGTCGCTTCTGACGTTTGGTTTCTGATATTTGCATGCGCATGACGTTGCTACTGACTTACTTGTTCACTGTACTGATCTCCAGGCCTCCTTTTCTGGAATTTCATGGCTATCTGCTAAATTTTTACATTGTTGCTTAAGTTTTCCACACCAGTGTATTAAATTATTTCAATAAATTAACAAAGTGGATTTTTGATTTATTTCAAAAACAGACTTCCAAAATTGTGGAATAGATGATAATAAAATAGGCATTGTGTGCATCTATTTTCTAAAAAAATGAGAGATTCAAAAGATTTATAACAACCAAATTTGTGAACCAAATTTATTTTTATTCTTCTAGACATATTTAGTTTGGATCAGTGTACTCTTTCCAGTGTCCCTTTAAATTACTTTATATGAACTATAAAAATGCTTACCAAATGTAAGTGAAAACACAATGAGTCTCCCTTTGCTTGAAAATAACTTTGTTCCCGTATTACTGATATATATTACGTTTATCTAAATAATTTATTACTGAATTTAATAATGCATTTCCGTGTTCCTTTTTAAGGCAACATCGTTATTTAAAGAAGAGGCTTTAGTCATGGATAGAAAATAATCCGGGTAGTAAGTAGGAACGCGAGTAATGGCTATGTTCACTGTTTGACACAAATCTTGACTCTGTAGTCGTGAAAAAAGGAATAAGTCTCGTTGTAAAATATCCATAACTCTCTTAAAAAAGAGCAACAGATGGCGCTAGTGTATCGGGTTCAGCTACAGATGGCGTTTGGGGTAAAGAATTAATAAGAATTTATTTTGTTTTACATATATTTTATGACTCAGATGAATATTTTGATTTTCCCTCTTATTCGTATATATTTGTCTGTGTAATGCAGACGATATTTGTTAAAAATGAATTCCATTGTATATTGCCTTTTATTTTATTTTCTGTGTGAATGGCAACAAGTAATACCTTATTTACTCTAATCAAAGCCACATTATTTTTCCATTGTTAATGTTACTGAAATTCGGGTGCGGCTTAGAATCGAAGTCAAACTATCTGCAGGATGGGGGGGAAATAGTCTCCCCCTTTTCAAATGAAAAGTGTAACCGCCCGTTTTGGCCTATCCTAAACAACGTTGTCTTCTTGTATTTAGGGAATTTTTTCTATACGCTTTTTTTTAATCACCTAAACATCAAAGGTATCGGTAATAGCATCCAGATGAGTTCACTAAGACGCAAGTATGAAAAGGGAGGCAATTTTACATACAGAAAACATGGAAACACAGCAGCTGTCACTCATAATTTGACACAAATGAAACAAATATATATGTCTCGATGGTGTTTACAAAATAATATAATTTTTTCTTTGTAAATGTTCAACAGTCTTTAATAATTCTTTTACATTCTTCTAAAATACATTATTTTAAAAAAAGGTTGCATAAGACATGCATTGGACGACATAAAACAGGGGTGGCGAACCTTTTTGGGTCATGCCATTTTTTTCTAAAAAAACGTTTAATGAGTTATAGGCGTGCCATCAAATAATTTTGACTTGTGATTATTGAAGAACTAATAAAACTAAATACGAACAAATGAAAATTCTTTATTTAATACAAAAAAAAACACATTTTGTACTGTATAGTAGTAAATGTTTTAGTTATACTTGTAATTTAATTTAAAATAACATTAGTGTGATTTCTGCTGTTGTAGATTAGATGACAAATAACTTATATCAGGATTATAAGATGTTACTTTTAGTAGAATGCATGCTGAATTAGAGTCGTCTGGTAAACGGTTTCTAAGCGAGTCTTTGATGTTATTTTTTTTATCTTTGAAAATAATGAGTCGCAGCATAGGTAGATGAAAATATGGTTAAAATAGCATACGCCAACTTCTTCAAACAGTCAAATGCGTCTGGAATCGAATTCCATGTTTCCAAAATTTCGTTACTGGTATTTTTACTTATATTGCTTGTCAATCTTTCTGTTTCAATCAATTCCAACTTTTTCCTTGTTTCAATAAACTTTTGAATCCTTATTGAACTAGACTGGAAATCAATCAGTTGCATTTCAAGTTCTTCAATTTCCAACCAATCGAATTGAGACAAGTTCAGTTTATCAAACGAAATCACATCAGGGTACATAATAAATTTGAACGTTTCCGATAATTCCTTGAACTGAGAAAATCTCGCTGAAAATTCTTTGATTAAAGAATCCATTACAGAAATAAAGTCATCAATAACTTTTTCTTCATTTCGTTTCTCTTGGGCATCTAAATCTTTGATATTTTTTTTTTAAGTTTGGGAAGTACTTGTAGTTTTTTGTAATAATATCGTTTCTGAAAACATATAGTTTAGCTTCAAAAGCGCGAATGAGATCCATCATGACGATAACTGACGATTCGAGCCTTGAAGCTTTATGTTCAATTCATTGAAATGTTGGCATATGTCTGTAAAAAACATCAATTTTAAAAGCCACATAATATCCATCAACTGTGAGTATTGTTCAATTTTGCTCTCATTTTGTAGAAACAGTCTGATTTCTTCCAAGCAATCAACAAATCTTTGAAGTACGTTCCCGCGACTCAACCAACGAACATTGTTATACATTATTAAGCCATTATACACCGAATTGACTTCATCCAACAAAGCATCAAACTTTCGTTTATTTAAAGCCTGCGACGATAAGAGGTTGACTATTTTTGTAACTAAAGTTATTCCATTATCAAGAGATGTTAAACCACTCTTTGCACATAAGGCTTGTTGGTGATTAATGCAATGGCATTCAAGAAAAGAATGTCCTACGTCTGTTTTAAATAAAGAAATGAAACCATTTTTTTACTTACCATATTTGGAGCACCATTAGTGGTTACTGAAACAATTAATTTCAAATCAATTTCTTTCTCAGCAAGCGAATTTCTTACTGCCGTACAAATATCTGTGCCCTTTGTAGTTATTAACAACGATGTTATCGCAATTCATTCTTCCTTAATGATGTTTCCTGCACAATATCGAGTAAAGACAGCTAAACGTGCCGATTTAGTAATGTCAATACTTTCGTCAAGACATAGCGATATAAAAGGAGCGGAGTTAATGTCATTTTTTAGTTGATCTGTAACATTTTCTGCCAATTTCAAGATTCTATCTTTCATTGTATTTCTAGATAGAGAAACATCTTTGATGCGCTAAATTATCTTATCTTTATTATCAAAATCATCAAAAAGTGAGGGCGCGCATGCCAACCAAGCTTCCTTCAAAAACTCTCTCTCTTGAAAAGGTTTACCATGCCGAGCAATGGCATTTGCAGCCGAGTAACTTGCCGCACTTGTGTGACAATTTTTGCTTACACATTTAAACATAGACGTCAACTGTTTATTTCTGTCTTTTATTGCACTTGCAGTTAATTCTTTTTGCTCTGGTTCGCTTTTTTCACAAAAGGATTTGTGATTTGTTTCAAAATGCCGTTTTGCAGACGATGTTCTGCATAGCACTGTTCCAGAACATAAAACACACACCGCTTTGTCGCCTTTATTGATCATGCCATATTTCTCAGCCCACCAAGTTTGAAATTCTCTGCTACACTTACTATCTTACACTTTTTGTTTTTTTTGTTGAACTAGCCATGTTAAATAGCAGTTAAAAATCGTAAATTTAACACAAAACTTTAAATGTACAGTTGTGTCGATGAAATTGACTATTCTACGTGCTCTCGCTTAATTCCTCCCCCCCCGCCAAAAACCCCCTTTTTACTGACTACGCACGACTGCGGGCTTATGGGCAGATTTATTTGTTTTTAGGAAATTGAGTGCTTGTACGAGATTTTTGTAGTGTCTGCTCTTTCTCTTTTGTCTCGGGTCATTAAAATTTTTAAAAATAAAGCAGTGAGAGTTATTTTACCAATTAGGCTTACAAGACAAGAATTAGATCACATTAATAAATTAGATGTATACAAGCTGAACTATTGATGTAAATGTTAGAATATGTTTTTTAAACAACTTGAATATATTTAGAAATAGTTGCATACACACACTATGCGTAGATAAACTTCGCATGATGAGCAATTTTTAATATACGAAGTATTTACGCAAGACATAACAAGCGAGTCTGCTCCCCGACTTGTCGGCGTCGCGACGGATCACTCGCGTTTGTTCATAATACTTCATAGTAAACAATTATTTTAAGCTAAAACGCAATTCGTTTTTGATCGATGGCGTGCCCAAAATATTCTGTCGCGTGCCATCATTGGCACGCGTGCCATTGGTTCGCCATCCCTGGCATAGAAGATGACATCGTGTAGGAAAATGGCTACGCCGACACCTATTCCGAAGTCAGTTGTGACAATTTGAGTGATGAATCATTTTCGAAACATGATACTGACGGTTAGAGTAATTACAGGTTCCTATATGTACTTAAAAAATTTTAATACTGGAAAAATATAAATTCGTAATTAAGTTTTTATTATTTAAAAATATTTTTTTAAATTTCTTATTTATCAGATATCGGTGAACATTTTGCTCAATTTATATATATATATATTACAAAAGCGTGTGAAGAATTGAAGGTATGGCTTAGAATCGATGCCAACATTTTTTCACAAAAACATTTGGAAAATTTAGGGTGCGCCTTGGATTCGAGTATATACGGTGTTTCGTTTGGTTTTAAATATTGTGTATTGATTCATATTCGGAGATGTTAAGTTGAAGTTGCCTGTTCGATGAGAATATAGGATCATTATTATATAATGATGCTTCTTCTCAAATATTTGTGTGAAATCTTTTTATGTCTCTAAGTAAGAAATCGTTTCTTACAAAAATCATAAAATGAGATATAAGGTTTGCTATCAACACACAGTTAAAAATTATATTACAGGTTTTTAGTACATTTATGTCATGGAGTTTAACTCGTGTGTTCCTGTTTGGACAGAATCTAAACTACGCATGAAGTACTGTTATACAGCAATGTTATGCTAATAGAATTATAGGGTCGGAAAAAGGTAGCTTATATATATGCTAATCTAATACTCGCATAGATCTTTTTAAACTACGTGTTCAGGTATAATGAGGCAAAATGTTTGTATCCTTACCTATTCTAAAATTAGCTAGAACTATTTAAGGAAAAAATCAACAATATTCGGCTTGAAGGCTGGATGCGGACCTCAACCAAACGTTGTTCAGTTTATAGATACGTAGAGCAATATTATATGAATGAAATTCACAATCCGGGCCTTTATTTCTCAATAGTTAAATAGCTAGTAGTTATTTAATTAGTTAAGGCCTATTTTCGTGTAATGTTAAATAGAACTCAAAAACGGAACACTTTTTCCTTAGAAAAAATCACCCCAATATTAAGATTATTTGTAATTTCCCTAGTCTATTGAGAGCGCGTTTGATTACATATAAATTATTTAATTTCATCCTTGTTAATTCCATTTTTTGATATAAAATATATCACATCTTCTATATTACGATGGTAAATAGGTTTCTAATTTTACGCGTTTAAAAGGAAAATTTGCGTATTTAATGAATATTTTAAAATTTGTATGCCATAGTTTATCATTTTTATGTCATATCTGTATAACAAGAGCAATGTTTATTTTAAAATAATACTGGTAACAGAAAACACGAACAACTTCGGCCTAGTAGGTTGTAGGACTACTCCGTGGCATAACCGAGAATATTAGAGCCCCCTGCAAAGTCAGATGTAGGGCCCCAATTGGTTAAATATGTACTTGGTGTCAGACAGGATTTGGGAATCCTGACCCCCCAGCGATGTGGGATTTGCGAGGGTGTACGCTACGCTACTGGGACCACCGCAGACGTTTATACATGAAGCAACATACCTTGGTGCAAATTCAAGAACAATTCGAATGCCTTCCTGAGGGATTACTCTTCTTTTACTGTCAACCATTGGCCACAGTTATCTTCTGAACACTACTGGGGAATTTTCATGCAAGTAATGTCCAATCACGTCCCAGATGCGTTCGTTTAGTGAGTGATTGGGGGAATGTAAGGACACATGGAGACATTTGTACCTCTTGCATGCATTGGCAAATACATGGAATGTGCATTCGGGCGTTATCATGCTGCTAAAGAGCAAACACTATGCCTCTTCCGTCATAGTGCCCTAAACACGAATCAGAGGTAACCTGCCTCCGACTATTATGTTATGTTGTCGCGCAGTGGGACATTCCACAAACGCAGCCGGATTGGAACTGTCACCATACTTGTACACGGCAAATATTACTGGACTAACAGAAGTGTAACTCGTCTGAGAACACTATTCTGTGTTACCCATCACCCATGTTACTCTAGACCAGGGGTGGTGAACCCTTATGAATCAACGTGCCATTTTTTCTATATAAATGTTTAAGGAGGCATAGACGTGCCACCAAACAATTTTGACTAGGGATTATTGGGAAAATAATAAAACTGAACACTAACTATATATATATATATATATATATATATATATATATATATATGCAAAACTCTTTATTTACTACGAACAAATACGTTTTTTGTGTGTGTGCTTTATAAAATATTAAATGTTTTTGTGTTTTTCGGGTAATTCAAATTAAAGAAACTTTAGTGTGACTTCTGTTGTTACAGATTAGATGACGAATAACTTATATTTGGATTGTAAGATGTTACTTTTAGTAAAATGCATGCTGAGTTGGAGTCCTCTGCCAAACGGCTTCTAATGTTATTTATCTCTGAAAATAATGACTTGCGGGTATAGTTAGATGAAAATATGGTTAAAGCGGCATGAACCAGCTTCCTCAAACAGTTAAATGTGTGTGGAATCGAATTTCATGTTTCCAAAATTTCGTTACTCGCATTTTTACTTATATTGCTTGTTAATCTTTCCAACTTTTTTCTTGTTTCTATGAGTTTTTGAATCCATACTGAACTAGACTGGAAATCAATCAGTTGCATTTGAAATTCTTCAATTTCTAGCCAATCGAATTGGGACAGGTTCAGTTTACCAAATGAAGTCACTCTCTCTCTCTTTAAGGTTCATAATAAACTTGAGTTTCCGATAATTCTTTGAACTGAAAAAATATCAATGAAAATTCTTTGATTGACGAATCATTTACGGAAATATTTTGAACTAAAATGTTAACCGTTTTATCCGGTGGCGTGCCCAAAATATTGTGTCACGTGCCATCAATGGCACGCATGCCCTTGGTTCGCCATTCCTGCTCTAGACTGACATTGATGGGAGATCAGTGACAATCTTGTCTACAGACATCATCAATGCAGGCCACAAGCAACCGACGGACGCGTGATGTTTCTGGTTGATTTGGGGTCTGGCACATGTCGCAAAATGGGGACAGAAGTGCTTTTAAGGTTCGTCACCGCTTGCCAGCTGATGCGTGTGACACCACTCGGGCTGCATCGATACCTTAAATCTCTTTAAATACCTTATTTTGACCATCTTTGCCTCAGCTAGTGCACTGTAGATGCGACTACGTGGGTCTCATCTGAGAGCTGATTTATGCACCAACGTGGGTCTCATCTGAGAGCTGACTTATGCACCAACGTGCCCTTTACTACAGTGCTTCTCAAAGTTGCAATATTCGCGACCCAATATTCAATTATAATTTTCATCACGCCCCCTCATATAATTACAATGTATTGAACTCTTTAGAACTATACTCTGACGCTAAAACTACCATACGACTTCAACCTTTTTCATGACACAGGCGTATATAAACGTCTACCTAAGCGAAAGCGTTAATTTCCCTGGACGTATAAATACGTCTTTCTGAAAAACGATCTTTTCTGTGCACTGCTATCCATAAAATTTTTTCTAAGGCTTTGGAATGCAATAAAAGGAATTTGACAACTTTTGCGAAGGATTTACTTATTCCAGATTATTTTTGTTTCTTTATTCCTCCCCCCTCTCCAATACATCACATACGCGCGCCTACATGGGAAACGGTTGGCATTGGGAAGTTAATCGCGTAACTTTTAATCAGCAGTTAAGGAATTTATTATAAACCGTACAAATTATCAAGGTAAGTGTTAATTTTTGTTTTAATTATTTAGATGAAAAGCCCATGGGGTCACTGGTCATTAATAAACTTGTTCTTAACATAGTATTGTTAAATTAAATATAAAATACATTGTGTAGAACTGATGCATTTATAAGTGCAATATATCAGTGTAAATGTGTATTTTATTTTTTATTATGTCAGAATGTATTTTGTTGCTTGCTTTCGGTAAATTTTGTTTCCGACTTTTCAATATGCATGCGCTCCCCTCGTAGAATTATCATGCCCTCAAGGGGGCACGCCCCACAGTTTGAGACACACTGCTTCACTATCCAATCACGTCTTTTTGCAAGAACTGTTTCCGTGAGACCTTTGTTGTTTGTTTGTTTTGTTTCTCTTAGAAGAGAAAAAAAATTTTCGCAGTGATTTTCCTAACAAAAATTTCGGCACACATATTGCACATTCTGCAGGTTCGTTTCCTTATATCCAAACTTAAAATTTGCCGAAGGGCCATGCATTTCCTATAATTGGCAATACTCGGTGAAGAGTGCATCAACCCTTTTGAAATTTGCATAATTTTGGGACCATTTCTTATTGATATATTTTCAATATCAAGATCATACAGAAGTTACATACTTTGATACATATTAAGAATATTAAAATTCCAGAAAAAGAAAACTAGAACGCTGGAAAGCAATAAATATTTTATTACTTATACACTGCTGGCCACCGTAAATGCAACACCCTGAAGGAAGCATGCAAATAGCATGAAATTTACAACATGCATTACGAAGGTAAGATATGCAAAGGATTAGAATTTCAGCGCAGACACACATTACGCGCGCGCGTGGCGCCACCTTAAAGCGCTATTTGAGGCAAGGAGCTTTCGGTGATTTCAAGTTCGGCAATTGTTTTTTTCTTGTCGTTTTTTCAAAAAAATGGTCAGTTATGACTCGTAGAAAACAGCGATAAGCTTTTAATCAAGTATCCGAGTTCGACAGAGGAATGATAGTGGCCTACCGAAAGGGAGGATTACCTTTCAGGGAAATCAGTGGTGTTGGATGAAACCAAACAACTGTAATGCGGATATGTGACCGTTGGATGCAGGAGGCTACGATGGACTGACGTGGTCCATCGCATCCAACTCAATTCACCACTTCAAGTGAGGACAGGCAAATTGTGCGCATGGCAGTGACAGATCGCTCAGTCACAACACAAACCGTAGCACAGCACATTGAGTCTAAAACGCATCATTCAGTGTCTGCGCGTACCATTCGACGCCGTTTACAGCAGAGTGGTCTGTTCACAAGACGTCCATTGCTTGGTCTACCCTTGACACAGAACCGCAGACGTCTCCGCAGCCTATAGTGCGATGAAAGAAGCATGTGGGTGGCAGAATGGAATGAAGTTGTCTTTACTGACGAGTCATGCATCTGTCTGCAACACCATGATGGTCAGATTCGAGTCTGGATCAACCGCGGTGAGAGGATACTGAACAGCTGCGTTATGCACCACCACACTGGTCCTGCACCAGGTATTATGGTATGGGGCGATATTGGATATCACTCTCGCACTCCTCTAGTTCACATTGCCGGTACTTTAAACAGCCAGCGTTACATCTACGAGGTGTTGGAGCCAGTTGTCCCTCCTTACCTTCAGGGCTTAGCCACATACATATTTCAACAGGATAATGCGTGATCACACATGAAACGCATTGTCCAAATGTTCTTCGTCAATCACCAGGTTGAATTTCTTCTCTGGCCGGCTCACTCTCCGGATATTCCGCCGATAGAAAACATGTGGTCCATGATTGCTCAACGATTGACCCAGATTACACCCCCAGCTGTCACACCAGATCAACTTTGGCAACGTGTGGAAGCTGCTTGGTCTGTCGTACGCCAAGAACACATCCAAAGTCTCTTTGAATCAATGCCGAGGCGTGTGGCAGCGGTGATCTCCAACAATGGCGGCTACTCTGGCTACTGTTTCTGGCAGGAACCCCAGTTCACAGAAGTATAAAAGTTTAATCATTTGATACTGTGGCAACTTGTTATCTACAAATAAATTTTGTTGTGCTACCTCTTGTCTTTCGTGGTGTTGCATTTATGGTGGCCAGCAGTTTATAATACACAAATGAGAAGCTATATTATTTGCCTTATATATAGATAATAATGTAGCCTTTACTTTTGTGTTCTTTTTCTTTCTTTTTTCATATTTCCTGAACTAATTAAGTCATGCATCCTTTTTATCCGTCTATATTTCTGTTCTGTTTTTTCTAAAAAAAAGCAAAGCACAAATAAACATCCCTTTAAATATTAAAATTTTTTATGCAGATTTAAAAAGTATCTAGAGCTAGTTGCTCTCCTTCGAATTTGCACATATCGTAATTTCCGGTTTATAATGTGCAACGATGTATACATATACACAGTCCAGTCACATTAATATGACCACCACGTTTCGATGTTAAATCACCAATCACAGAAGGCAGATAGAGCACAGTGCAGTTGAACGTATGTATATAAAGGGTGTGTCAGAGCTTCGGAAAACATTGCAATCGTTGGCATAATGCAGAAATGAAGCAATTTGTCCGACGTCTAAAAGGGCATGATCATTGATTTTCGAGCCAGGGGTGGAAGCATTTCCGAAAAGGCTAAGTTTGTAAGCTGTTCGCGTACCGCCGTAGTAAAAGTATACCGTGCATGGCAAAATGGGACCATCCAAAATCAGCAAAGTTTCAAATGTGGTGCTCTACGGGCTATAAATGACAGAGATGAACGACGGCTCCAGAGATGCGTTCGGGCGAATAGACGTGCTTCCGTTGAGCAACTGACCAAGAACCAACCAAGTTGAGCAAATGAACCAAGAGTTTACCAACAGTGTCTCCCAAACTACTTTTCAGCGAACGTTACCGCGTCTGGATATCCGAAACAGACGCCTCGTTCATGTACCTATACTGACTTCTGTTCATCAGCAACGAAGGCTGGAATTTGCACGCCAGTACCGCATCAGAACGTCCACTGAGTGGTGACAGGTAGCGTTTTTTGATGAATCACGTTTTATGCTCCATCGGACAGATGAACGTTGGCTGATATGGCGAGAAATAATGAAAACCCAACACCCTGCAGCCACTGCCGGAACGGTCCAGGGTGAAGGCAGGAGCATTGTGGTCTGGGGAATGTTTTCCTGGCATTCTCTGAGTTCACTCATCATTGAGGAAGGCACGATGGATCAATACAAATGTGCATCTGCCATTGCAGACCATGTCCACCCCTATATGTGCATTGTTTCTCCTCAGGATGATGGCATCTACCAACAGGACAGTGCAAAGATCATACAGATAGCGGTGCCGGATTTGGAGAACACCAGGATGCGTTTACCGTTCTCCCCTGGACGGGGATTATCCCGGGTTGTTTATATCATGAATCCTTAATCACGTTATCCAGAGCAGCTGGCCACGGCACTTGATTCGACATGGCTCAACATCCCAGCGAACATCTTCAGGAACCTAATTGACTCTCATCCTGCACGTTTGCAGCAGTCCTCTCTGCGGAGATTATTCTAGCATTTGTCAGGTGGTCCCATTAATGTGACTGGATTTTATAAAACGCGAATATGCACTTTCAAGCTATATTTTTTAAATTTTTAGGTTTATTTACCGTTTTATGCGAATCCTCTTTTTAAGAAGGAATCTGAAATGTACGAGTGCAATGCTCATATTGTGATGTACCTCCCCTTGGAAGTACATCACTCGAAGTATCAGCGTGAGCTAGAGGTGTAGGATTAACGTAAGAACTAGAATCATACATTATCTTAATATGACTTTATTAAGATATTCAACTTAAACTTTTAACAAATATAATTATAATAATTAATATGAGAGAATCTACGATGACGCAATACGCTACACACAATATAATTCGAACCAATCTCAATAAGCGAACCGCCTAACCCTCAATTATACTAATAAGTAATTAATCCTACCTTATATTATACTGTAATGCTACTTGTCTTTATCTGCAATGGTATGCAGCTTGACGACGACTAACTTCTAGTCGAATACCAATAAGTTTATCCACGACACGTAGAACTTAAATCTTGAACCACGAACTGCAATAATCATCCACTGCCACAACGCACGTCAATTGTCTAACATTCCTTTACATTGCCCTTATTGCCATTACGCTTACTCTAAGATCCTATATTTATTCTATATTATTTGCATCTCTTCACTTCTCGTTTCTTGGATTTGGTTGGAAAAGAGTTGCCATCAAATCTGGCCCAAAGAACCCAAAGGACTTGTTGAAGAAAAGACGCGTAAGTCGTCACAATATGTTTTGAAGACATTTATTTATGCCGATAAATTATATCATTTCTACTAAATAAACACAATCTTGATGTATGTAGAAGTCTAATTTTTACTATGCTGATCTCTTTTTTTATTTATTTTTGAATGCACAGTAAGCCCCGCTTAACGCTGTTTCGATTAGTGCTGTATAGTTTTAACGCTCTTTTATTTTAATTGCGAGATTCCCCGAAATTGCACGCGGTATTAGGCTTCCCGATATCCGAAGCAGTTTATCTGTGTTTCTTCTCTCCTGTGGTGTTATACGAACGTATTTTTATCGTTTCAAACATTTGTTGACGGTATTGTAAGTATAAATTTATGTAATATAACGATTGCTATAGTGACAACTATTCTGGTTTTTAGTTTTTATCATGGGTGATAATAAAAAGCACGGAAATAGAACAAGAAAAAGCATTGTCACTTGAAACTAAAATACAAGTGATTAGAAAATTAGATACTGGTGAACGTCAATTTCACATTGGTGCTGCATTGAATTTGGCAATTTCAACAATAAGAACCATTCTTAAGAATAAAAAAAATACTGTCATCGGCAACTGCAACTACAACAAGCTCTGCAACTAGAATTACCCATTCTAGAAATAATAAAATGGAGGAAATGGGGAAAAAAATACTTTCTATATGGAGACTGAGACGATGAAATTGAACGCAATATGCCATTAAAACAAGACTTAAAATTTTATTTATTTTTATATATATATTCGCTTATTATATTTCTATATTTGTAAGGAATAAATTTTTGTTTTATTGTTATAAAAAACATAATTAATAAATTTAATGGTATAGTACCTGACCAATTTTCTACCTATCTTGCCCTAACCCCATTATTTACATCATGAGATAACCTCGTTTAACGCTGTTTCGTATTACGCTCTACTTTGACGGAACGTATATCCCGCGTTAAGCGGGGTCTTACTGTGTTTTTATACGCATTGTAAAACGCGTACCCATAAATTTCAATCAAATTTTTGTGTTCAAAGTGCTATTATACGGTGGATTTTACGGTAGTTAAAAATTCTTCCTGAAAACACACTCAGCATAAAATAAATTGCCATAAAATTTTTTTTGATTATTTTTTATGTATAAAAATAGAAATAAATAATTAAAATACAAAGAAAGGTTTACTTATACAAAGGAACAACAGTCTAACTCTTCCAAAATTATCAATAAATTTTTCCAAAATTGAATTCGAGATTGATTGGAAATTTTCAGTTAAGCTGTTATTTTTTTTTCAAATTAACTGCTCCTCTGTATAATGCAGAATATAATTTATATTTATTTTAAATTTTATAAAAAAAATTGTCTTCTTACGAATTGCTATTTTCCTCGAAAAATGCGAGTATAAAAGACGGTATGTAAATCATACTAAGTACTTAATCTAACTTATATAACAACAACTTTTTCTTATCCATTTTATTAATGGTCGTGCTATATAAAAGATTGATAATGATGAATTTTAGGCATCCTATATATGAATGATATTTTCTGCCAAAAATAACCAAAATAAGATAAGAGGTTAAATTTAATAAAAACATTTTTTCCTTCTATGTTTGTTTTCTTCGAACTTTCACAAAAGAGTTTTCTTTATCTATTTGACTCATATTATTAATGGTTTTTCTTGATTCAAAATGTTTGATAAAAGTTTCAAAATGTTTGATAAAAGTTTTTAAAAAGAAAAAGAAATTAGATTCGTTTCACGATGTATTAGTTTTGAAAGTCACGGTGAAAAACAAAAACACGCAATATTTTTCAACTTTCCGCTTTGCATTGCACCTTTATCGAAGCCACTGCATTTATTTTCAATACTGAGGATAAGAAGAAGGCTTCTGGAAATGGAAATATCTTAGATTTTCAAAATTCTTCGTCTTATCGAAACAGAAATTTTATTTTTCATCCTTTTTGAATGGTCTGTTACGATGCTAATAAGGTTTGTTTTCCATAAAAAGTATTAAATTTTTTTTTAATTCTTTATTTCCAGTTGAAAAATGGACCAGTGATTCAATTATTGGTTTGTGAACTTGAGCAAATGATTGAATAAAGTGTATTGAATTTCAATTGCGTTTGCCTACACAAAAGCAATTTCTCTTTAAATTATTAATAATCCGCTTATTTATATCATGTATACACTTGTAGACTAAAAAAACGCGTTAGAGTATTGATATATATATATATATATATATATATATATATATATATATATATATATATATATATAACATAAAATCATATTCAAGAAACTTTAATGTGCTATACATCTAATTCTGAAGATTTCCTTTTTTGTGAATCTTGTTATTATCTGTACTGATTTCAAATTTCCTCAATTCTCTCTTGCCTAGTTAGTGCGGCGTTTTCCACCAAAGAATCTATTTCCTGCTAGGGAACCAGTGACGCCTCAATGGTCATGGAGTTTGGCGTGGAAAAGAATCTGAGACGGGACGCACCGACGCTTATGTTCTAAGACAAGTCAATCTTTCCCCTCCCTTTATCCAGTCGACAGAGAAGTGACCGGAGCAGTTCGCACGCCAAGTTCCGGCTTCAAAGTCCACCGCGTGATGGGTGGCTAGGACCAATAGCCGAAGAGTAATCCCGGCTGCGTCTAAACAGAGACTGCCTCATGTGTCGCTTTTGTGAGCATGACGTATTCCACCTTTATGGTATCCGACTACCCTAAAATCATGCCTTTTTTCAAAAATTGACAATTTTTTCTTATGATTTCATTATTATCTTAATAAAAATGCCAAATTTTTTTATTTTCTGTTCTCGAGAACAAAAACTACAGGTGTTTTAGTAGAAGCAAATGCTATAACTTTACACAAGATGTCAAACCTTAAAATGCGTTTTACTCGAAACTTGTATATTTTTCGAAAAGCTCAAATGGGGACGGCGATTGCTCAAAAAGTTTTGAAAATAATTTGCTGAAATTTTTTGTGTATGTTCTGTAAAATAGTGGGAGTGTTTTGACCTTGAGATTTATCAATCAATGTTTTATTACATAATTTATAGTTCTTTATATGAATATAATCACTGTTTTTCCAACAATTTCGTATAACAGCTAAGATAAAGTGTTGTAGTTTTTGTAAAAATTAAAATATCTTGAAGGTCATTTCAAACATGAATAACAAAGTAACACACCAAAATTGAAAAATTGAGAATTTGTTCATAAAATATTTGCACAGAGCAGGCCCCGTTTTTGTAATGTTTTGTACATTTTCACCAGTTTTTTCCCATTTTAATAATAATAATTTTTTTCTGTTTTCAATTTTAGGATTTTTTCTTAAAAAATATACTAAATAATCCTAAAAATCACAAAAAAAATCCTCATATCCCTATTTTTTCAAAAAGAAGTTGTCGCAAGTAGTTGGAGATACCAAGGTGTCTCAGGGTGTTAAATTTCTCCAAAGGTCTTAAAATATAAACGATTTTCAAACGCGTATAATTCTTTTAAATTTAAATTAAATGATTCGAATCTTTTACGTATTGTTTAAAATAGAATGGGGCTTCAGAAAAGTATAAAATGTTTAAAATATAATAATAATTTTAAAAGTCATAAGCATATGAAAATTCTATAATAAATATTAAGTATTTTTTTGCTTTGCGCACGCTATTTTCTAAAGTATTAGCCTCTGATGCATAAAACTTAATAGAATTATACAATGCATCATACTCTTTAAACCCTACCTAATTTTAGTATTATATATCTTTTGTCTTTCAAAATATTTGTAAAATATTGCAATTTTTAAATATTTTTTTAAAAATGTATAGTTTTTATTTATTAAATTGTTTGTAAATAAACGTCTGTCTTCCATCCGACTGGTCGATTGTTTTTAGTCGCCTCAACTTCTGACAGGTAAGAGTTAGTTTATTCCATTTTTAATGAACGAAACAGAATTGAATTTTTGAAATACGATAACGAATGAATTAGAATTTGAACATTATTTTGGTGCCTGAAACTTGGAACCAGCCTTTAGATAAATTATTGCGAACTGAATTGAGTGTAGTTGAAATCTTGCGAACAGTATTTAAATTTGAAAATTTAATTTATACGAAATGGATATAGAAGTTCTAAAAAAAATTCGAACACCTGTCAGAAAAGGGCGGCAACAGAATTATCGAACTCAATTAAAATTGAAATTGAGAAGAAAATGCATCAAGCGATTGAATAGAACTTTTAGCAAAATTAATTGATTAAGAAAAACGACTTGAGAATTTTGACAAAGATATCACGATTCTAACTAATATGGACGACCTAGAAAAGGAAATAGAAAAACAACAAGAATATACCGAGATACAATAATCACTTGTAAAGTGCGAGCCAATAAAATATCAAACAAAAGAGAAACTGTCCGAAAAACTTGAATTGTGACTTTTCTTCAACCGACCCAAGTGAATCCGAAGAATAAGTGTTTACATTTGCATGTGAATTAAACACAGCATCAGTAATTAATTTAAGAAAATTTAGCAGCCTGCAGAAATTATTGCGAGTTACTAGTTGGGTGCTTCGTTTTGTGCATAACATTCGCCTTAGATTAAATAAACGATTCGACAAATTAACAACAGAAGAAATCGATGGTGCCGAAAAATTTTGGATTGAATTAGTACAGAGAGGTGCTTTCTCCGAAAAAGTTAATTGCTTACGTGCAAACAAATTACTACTGAAAACTTCAGCAAATTTAGAGTTTATTCCTTTCCTTGATACAGATGAACTGATACGTGTTGGTGGAAGACTGCAAAAATCTATATAAATTCTCTTATTTACAAAAACTTCCTATCATTTTACCGGCCAAGCATTACTTCATAAATTTAATACTGCCAGACTCTCATGAAAAGGATTTTTTTTCACGGTGGTATTAGCGAAACTCTACTAGAAATTAGAGAGTGATTCTGGATCATTAAAGGGAGACAAACTGGGAAAAACATCTTAAAAAATGTATGCTGTGTAAAAGATTCAGCTCGACTTCAGGTGTTCAAGTCTACGCAGCTCTTCGTGTAGAGCAATCAGCTCAATTTTCTGTAGTTGGAATAGATTTTAGCGACCCTCTCAACACAAAAGACGAAAATAAACACTACTACATTGTTTTATTTACGTGTGCTGTTACGAGAGCTCTTCACTTAGAGCTAGTGAACAACCTTACAACTGTAACGTTTCTATTAGCACTTCGACGATTTATAAGTTGTCGTGAACTGTGTTCAAAAATCTTGACTGGCAACGCAAAAACTTTTAAAAGGTTCGAACTTGAACCGAAAAACTTGTGGAAAGTTATCAGCGATCCTACAGAGAAAGCGTTCTACGCGTCCTATAAAATCTACAGGCAGTTTATCATCGAACGAGCACCCTGGTAGGGTGGCTTTTACGAAAACCTCATTCGAACAGTAAAGCTTACTTTGCGAAAGATTGTGGGAAGAACAACTTTATTTCGCGATGAGTTGGAGACTCCTTTAATTGAAATTTAAGGAGTGGTCAACTCTCGCCCTCTTACATATATTTTTTTCTGAATTTAAAGAACCTGAACCTCTTACTCCATCTCATAGGATTCTAGGACGTAGAGGGAATAGTCTACCACCTGCCAGGCTTAAATTTGATTCTAAGTTTCCAACAGGAAAGTTCTAATTAAAAGGTTTAATTATCGCGAAAGATTACTTAATATGTTTTGGACAACATGGTCAAAAGAATATATTTGTATGCTTAAATCTGCTCATTGTGTTAAACCTACAGGCGAAATTAAAGAGTTTAAAATTGATGATGTTGTACTAATTAATGATGAAAAATTTCCTAGACATTTTTGAAAACTAGGTAAAGTAGTTGAGAGAGAGAGAGATGTATTTCCTGGCAGGGATGGTAAAATACGTTCTTGTAAGGTAAAAACACAAAATTCAATTATTAAAAGACCTGCACAAAATTGTTACATAACCTTGAACTTAATGACTGATTTCTTAGTTAAAGAAGTTGTTTTGAATTTGTATCTGGTGAATTTGTATGTGAATTACTTGTAATGTGCATTTAATATTTTTCTGTGTATTTTGAAATTGTAGCAGATTTTGAAGGAGCCCCCTGGTCATTCAGGGGGGAGTATGTTGTAACTCTAGTTCAGCGGCGCTGCAGTCACTTGTTTTCAAGTGTATATAGTATTCCTGTCTGTCTTGTTTGTTTGTAAATAAACGTTTGTTATCCATCCGACTGGTGGATTGTTTTTAGTCGCCTCAACTTCTGACAGGTAAGAGTTAATTTATTCCACTTTTAATGAACGAAACAGAATTGAATTTTTGAAATACGATAACGAATGAATTAGAATTTGAACATTATTTTGGTGCCTGAAACTTGGGACCAGCCTTTAGATAAATTATTGCGAACTGAATTGAGTGTGGTTGAAATCTTGCGAACAGTATTTGAATTTGAAAATTTAATTCATACGAAATGGATATAGAAGTTCTAAAAAAATTCGAACACCTGTCAGAAGGGGGTGGCAACAAAATTATCGAACTCAATTAAAATTTAAATTGAGAAGGAAAATGCATCAAGCTATTTGATAGAAGAACTTTTAGCAAAATTAATTGATAAAGAAAAACGCTGCTTTTTTTTGGAAGTGTAGAAAAGTACCTACTAAGAATTATGCCTCGAAAGCGTGTCTAATCTTTACCAAAGCTCTAATAAAGCTCGAGCTATGAAAGTAGTTACACATTTGCCAACTTGACTCTATCGCAAACATTTTGCTATGTTTTTCATTGAATCGTCATTATAATTTAAAAAACGGCGTTGTTTGCGAATATTACAATTTTAACATAAAATAATTACAACAGAAAGTAATATTAATGTATTACACTTTCAGATATAAATTATTTACACTATTTTTAATTACACGCACAAAATTTGTAAAAATGTGTTACTTTTGCTGAGCAAGGAAAAAAATCCTTTTTATCCGCTATTAGACCTACAGACTTAAAATTTAACAAAGGTGTTTTTTCTTTCTTTTTCCTTTCTTTGTTCAGCTGAGATATGCAAAAAGCTTTTTTTGTTTAATTTGCAATTTGCGTAAAATTAACTCATTTAAAACTTCTTTATCCTTCAAACCGGATTGTTTAATTTTTTCAGTTCACCCGTGCGAAGAACAAGTATACCGGCTAGTAGGGATGTAATGTGACACTTTCAATTCAACACGATTCTGAGCATTCAGTTTTTAAACAATTTCTTGCGGACTCGAGATATTTGTTAAATGAGAAAAAATTTTTACATATTGTTAGATATGTAGATCGAAAAGCAGAAAGCAGAATACGTTAGTTTTTCTCTCTTAAAACAATTAAATCTCTCTAGCAATGATATTCAGTTAGTTACAAAATAGCAGTAAATTTATCTTTTAGATGTATCTTTTCAAATTTATTATGTAGAACAACATTTTATATAACAATATTCAACTTTGAGAGTATCAGTTATATATATAACCATCATTCTTACACTTTTTTTATTACATTATTTTGTCAAACACAATATGTGGCTCTCTTATGTCTTACCATTGAGTTGAGAACGTGAAATCATCTAGGTAAGAACTTGTCGAATCCTGATTTTGACTTTTTGATGAGTTTAAGGTCTAAATAACAATAAAAATAATTCTTTAATAGTTTATTAAAAAAAACAAATCATTAATCACCAAACTTAGGAGAGAATTAAGTACACACAAATATAAAATTAATCAGAAACATTATATCAGATGCGCATATCATGCTCAAGGCCAATTTTGTTTTAAGATAGAAAAAATGATTCTAGATATATGAACGCAAACATGTTTGGGAATAAATTATTTTTTGTAAGCATCTAAATTAGTCAACGAGCAGGTGCACATGGATTTTAGAATGCAAAGGGTCAATAAATGTGTGAAAGGGCGCATAAAATCTCTTTTGAAACGGTTACAAAAATCGCTGAACAAGAAAAGCACCGAAATGTAATGATCAGCACATTCTAGAATTAATTTGGAGCGGACCGAGTTCAAATGTACTTTTGGAACCTTTTGAACTTCTCTTTCTCTCTCTCTCTCTCATTTTTATTTTAGAAATACTTTTCGAACTTTTATTACGGCTAAGAAATTAATTTGGAACTTCGTGATATACAGTAGAACCTAATGAGAATAGGGGATTCTATTATATAAAATAACCTATAAAATGAATTTAAATATGAAGATAAACATTCTTTGTTTAGTAAAAAGAACGTGTCTTTAGAAATAAACAAGTGAGTGTTCATTAACGTCGCACACTATAAGGCATCACGAGGGCTACTGGCAACGAGCCTCGTAATTTGAATCCATTGTCAAGTAATGAGAAGAATACTTGCACTGCCCTCCTCCTTCCCCAAACTTCCAGACCCAGTCAATGGTAAAACATTAAGCTCGGCAGATTTAACGAGCATCAGCAACTCTACACGGTGGGTCTTCGGTGACACTAGACACGAACTCATGACACGCGACGCACCGGCCACGAGTACGTGAACATGATCATTAGGATACTGTGATCACTTGAAATATGAAAAAGCAAAAGATTAATTAATTGCACACACACACAAAAATTTCATATCGAAGTATTTCTTATACATGCATTAGGTACAGAAAAAAGGATTTTCGAATCTAGCATGTTTTTTTACGTGCGCTTATAAATAATGAATTTTCTCAAATGGATGTCCAGATTAAGAAACGTCCAGGTTAATAAAGTCTGGATTAAGGTGAATTTATTGTATTTGCTTTGAATGTGTACTAGTTCGAATAATCGGACTTATTATACTCAACTGATAGTTCCAATAAAAAAAATCGAAAAAAGAGAGAATTTTATGAAAAAGGCTGTTGTTTTAAACATATTGGCCATCTCAAATATGTTTTAGAACTATGAATCATACAGGTTACCAAATGTTATGGTAAAACCTATTTTTTCCTTCTTGTGCCTAATTTGAAAATAAATGATCATAAAAACAAGAAATTTCGAGGAAATGTGCACTAAACATTTTTTCTTAAATGAAGCAGAGAAATTTGCCTTATTTAACACAAACATGATTTATAACATTGAAGCAGTTAGTGAAAGTAGTCTCGAATAGGCTCAATCGGATTCAGTTCTGGAGAATGAGCTGGCCATTTCACCCGCCAAATGGCGACTTTCTTTATAGTCCTTAACAAGCCCTACTTTATGAGATCACACATTACCATCTATCAGAAGGAATTCATTGCCAATAGCAGAGGATTATGGGTGGGTATATCGATACAAGATCTCATCCCAACATTTAACACCGGTCAGAATTTCCACCATGGAAACGCATATAAATTAATCTGACCACCAAGAGAGGGCATTGACTAAACCATGAATCCATCATCTATATAACTGCGTCTTTCACGACAATTTTGAATTGATTTGTCTTATGCATTGCAGTCACACCGAATAGTTCACCAGTGTGAGCTTAAACTCGTCCGTAAAAAGTACAGAGTTAAAAAAGAAATATGAACAATACAACTATATTTCAATTCATCATAACAAAATTCTAAAAATGCACATATATTATCAATCACTCGTCTAAAAACAACAATGGGATATTATTAAAAAGAATATCACAAAAAAGAAATGCAATCTAAATACTGCACAATGCGTAATTTTCAAATTGTGGAAACGGTACAAAACAACTGGAAACGTTCACAGATAATTTATAACAAGAGGACCGAAAGCGGCATTCCTAACTAGACTTATTTCTGTCCTTAATTCCACGACATAACCAGAAAATGAGTGAAAAACGATTATCTGTCTTTGGAGCTTACTACAATTGCGGGAACCATGATTTTCATGCAAAAGACTTAGGGAGAGTGGCCTATATGCCAGACGTGCAGGTGCTTGCGAACTATTGTAATTTTTTACCAAATATTCTCATTTGCAATGAAGAACATCAGAAGTGAACACACTAAATGGAGTTACGCGATGTTCTCTGATGTATCATGATACATTTTACTAAAGAATTCTAATTGTTTCGTGATCTGGTCTCAGAACATGGAACCCCCGCTATACATTCAGAACATCCCAAAGTGAGATCATTATCATGGTAATGCCATGTAATGCCATTTAGTGTGGATAGGTATAGTGTCTACTGGATACATGAGCCTTCTTATTTTTGGAGCAAGTTCTGTTTGATCGAAAAAGGGCAGAGATGAAGTTCTGCAGTTTCACTTTTGATTTTTCGATATTTCTATACGTAGTACGATCCAAAATTTTTGAGACTGTGGCAGTTGCTGACGACAAAAGTATGTACCCGAATTCAAAGCACTTGAAATGGATTCTGCAAACCCTCCCTTACCTGGCCAGGAGGGTTTAGTTCATGGCATGTGACTGAACGGCACTCACATGTTATTTTCTGAAGCTAGTTAGATTTATTCAGCTATGTAAGAAAGATGGCTTTTCTTGAACTACGATGAACATTAAATTCTGTCAATGCTTAAGTAAAATACCAATGGAGACTTTGGAAATGTTAAGTAAGTTGTGTAGTGAATCTACCAAGGCGAGATCCAAGGTTTACGAATGGCATCGGCGTTTTAAAGAGGGTCGATAATCCATTGAAGACGATGGACATGTTGGAGGACCGACTTTATGGAACTCGCAAAATGTTGCGTTGGTGTCTGAATGTGTTCGAAAAGAACGTTGTCAAACACTTGCACAAATTGCTGAAGATACATACTTCTCGAAGACGTCGTTTAAAGGAATCCATTCGTCGTAAGCAGCCTCAATTCTGGCAAAATGACGGCTGGTATCTTTAGCATGATAACGCACCAGCACATTGATCCCTATTGGTAAAAAAGCTCCTCGCCAAAACTCGAACTAGTGTGCTTCCACATCCCCCCCATTTACTAGACTTAGCCTCGAGTAGCATTTGCCTGTTCCCTCCAAAGAAAAAACATTTACAGGGACGTCGTAATGAAGTGAAAAGAGGATCGCAGACGACCTTACAGAAGGTTGCGAAAAATGGCTTCCAGCTGCGCTTACAAAAGTTATACAAACACTGGCAGAAGTGTATCGTCACACAACGGGACTATTCAGAAGGTGGACGTGCTTCGTTTCTGTGAACTATTCAGGGTAAGATTTTCTACACTTTGTCCCCGAACTTTTGGATTATACTAAGTAAGCTCATTGTTCTTAATCTTGGACAGCTGACACACTGATCTCAAGTCATAGCAGAATATCTTGAAAGGGAAGACAATGAAGTTGCCAGTATGATTTAATCTGATTAAGCGTGACATGCTTAGGATATGATTGTCCCAAGGTTTTAGTTTATCAACCTGGCTATAGCTAAGTGTGTTCTCATCCGTAACATGCAACATCGTTACGTTGCTTACATTGCAGCAAGTAATAATCACACTCTCCATTAAATTATCATTAATTTTTTTTTTAACGATTAACGCATTTCTTGCTTTTCCTCCATTTTGTGTTACCTGCTCCAATAAAACAATGCATTTATTTGCATGCACTGTTGTTTCCTTTCTTTGTATCACTATTTTTATCAAATGCGTCAATTATGTTTCCGTTCTATTTTGGCTTCGCACTCTATTTAAAGAAGTAACCGTTAAGCTTAATCTATTGGACGCATGTGTATACGTAACCATTAAAGTGTGAAATCTGTTATTCCATAGAATAACTAGTTATTCATGAAATAACTAGACACGTCAGTTAAAGTAAGTAAAATTATTCAATTCTACGATCTAACTAGGTATTATATGGAAAAACACGACTACTTTATCGTTAACGTATAAAATACGGCACTCTCGAAAATTCTTTGAACTGGTTCTAACTGCTGTTAATCAGTTTTGAGCCGAAATTCAAAGTGTTATCACATCAATCCTTGCCTAAATGAAAAGAAAAATAAAGGTATTCCATAAAAGTTTAATTAATATTCTTTAACATTTTTGTTTGTGTGTGAAAAAGTTTACGCAATGTTTTTATGAAGCAACAGTTTTTCTTCCCATAATGTATTTTTCTAATATTATTTAAATATAACTATTTCTGCAGCATATTTTTTCTGTTTAACTGAAGTTAGCAATACAAGCATTAATAAATTGTACCATCTGCTTTTTCTTATTATTTTTCAATTGATCATCTGTGATAGGTATAAAATTCGAGAGATTTTAGCAGTTTATGATATCAATTAATTTATAAAATAGCTTTGAAATTGTTTATTTTTCACTTTAACGGTCTAGCTTTAGTTATTTCATGGAATAACTAGTTATTTCATGGAATAACTAGTTATTTCATAGAATAACTAGGTAAAATATGAAATTTTTATCTATTATATACTTTAGCTGACATGTCTAGTGTTTTTATGAAATATCTAGACATTCTAAGAAGTAGTTTAATTATATACTTTAACGGTAACATATATAATTAGAAGAATGAAAAAACGCATTTATCTGAGAAGAGAAAACGAAACTTAAATTCAGTGTTCACAAAATTTTCCTACTGTTTCCTGATTTAATTTAATAATGAAGGCAATCCTTTGTTACAAACATAAAATACTAACTTTTTAAAATTAATGCAATATTAATAAAAACAAGAATATTATACTTTACAGAATGCAAAATGTAAAGTGAAACTCTTTACTTTTGAGATATTGTATTTTTCCCATGTTTACGTTTTCATTAAAATCGAACTGAGAAAAAGCGTTAAAAAATCCAAGAAAATTAAAAATGTTTTCAGATGAATGGAAAAATATTTTCCCCCATTTTTACTGTTTGTTAAAATTCCTAAAAGCTCGTTTGCTTTATATGAATGTTTTTAATATATTAACTTCCATTTTAAACATAAATCTGAAAACGGTTTGCATTTTTCATTAAATTCATAAAAGTCTTTCAAATACATAGAATTCAAGGGGAATGAGAAAAAGGGAAAATACGATTGAAAAGCTTTACTTGACGATTCTAAGTTTTATTTGTTCCTTAAAAACTCATATGTTCCAAAGAGGATTATTTTTTCCCTATTTAGACTACTTTTATTCAAACTTTTTAAAAAGGAAATCCAATGATAACGAGAGAGTTAAGATATTGAAATAAATGCAAGCTTTTTATGCTTAATTTGGTCATCAAAACAAGCATGTACTTTGTTTTGTCCTAAGTAATAATTTCATTCAGGTAGGGTTTCTTCAAATTGAATGAACTTGAACTTTAATGTATTGAACCTTTTATTCGAAATTTTAATTTTCAGTTTGTATACGATTAGGAGTTGATTTTTTTAATTTCTAAGGGCGCTGATTATAATTTTTTTAATTGAATGAATTAATGGTAACATGCAAGTGTAAACAGTGTTTCCACAGAACTATAGCAAATACAAGTCCCAAAAAAGCTCAAAGAAATGTGTCAATTTATTTCCTTTCAAAAACAGATAAATGTGTTTATTTATACGGAAAAATTAGAATTGCTATCTTTACTCTGGTCATAATAAACTATTAAATATTATAAAACTAGTCATAGATATGTGTTATTTATCGATATGAGATTGGTAGTATTTCATGCTTATTTCTTATGAATATATATGTCGCAGGGAAACGAGGAAATTAGGAATTTCATCAAATCCCTAAGGGATTGGATCAATAAACGGGAGATGTTGAAATAACGTCTCTCTTCAAAGTCATTTCCCTGATGAAAGTAAGTGATTTTATCAAATCCCTGAATTGTTTCAGCGAAATGATGAAATGAACTAATCAGGATTTGCATTGGCGAAATGCTATACAGGGTGGAGGGAGATACCTAAAGGGGCGGGTCCTTGTACTTCCTAACCATACAGGTAGTACTATCGATCCCCTTAATATCAATCCCATATCTTTAAAAAAATGGCACCATAGGATTAACATAGGGATTGATTACCAGCCTAATTTTCTAATTAGTTTCGAATAAATAATTTGTATTTCATTAACTATTGTTGTATTACTTCTACGTTTAGTATGCACCCTATTTGTTAAATAAACACTTTTAATCCTTTATGTTCCGTATTATGATTTACTGCAGTTTTTTTCATGCAATACTTATTTTTTTTAAATCACCACATTCAAAATTAAGGGATATACATAAACAAATTACTCGGCGTTGGGAAATTTTATCTTATAAAGTTATTTAATTAATTAAAGACATTCAACTGTAAAATTAATTATATGCACTGTTCACTTAAATTAAAGAGTCAAATCGTTTTCTAACGTTTTCATTAACTTACAAAAAATAAGACACTTATCTTTTGACATTAACTATTTTTTCGGAACAAAAATGACAATCTTCGCAATCCGCTGAAAACGCAATTTCTGCTACAAAACTATTTGCCTTCCCCGCTGTTCAAATTCATAATTCATTCGTTATCATATTTCGAAAGTTCAATTCTATTTCGTGCATTAAAAATGGAACAAATTAACTCTTACCTGTCAGAAGTTGAGGCGACTAAAAAACACTCGACCAATCGGATGGAGGGACAAACGTTTATTTACAAACAAACAAGACAGACAGGAAAACTATATACAAATGAAAACAAGTGACTGCAGCGCCGCTGAACTAGAGTTACAACACTCTCCCCCCTAAATGACCAGGGGGCTCCTTCAAAATCTGCTACAATTTCAAAATATAGAGAAAAATATTAAATACACATTACAAGTAATTCACATACAAATTCACCAGATACAAATTCAAAACAACTTAACTAAAAAATCATTCATTAAGTTCAAGGTTATATAACAATTGTACAGGTCTTTTAATAATTGAATATTGTTTTTTTATCTTACAAGAACGTATTTTACCATCTCTTCCAGGAAATACATCTCAACAACTTTACCTAGTTTCCAGAAATGTCTAGCAAATTTTTCATCATTAATTAGTACAACATCATCAATTTTAAACTCTTTAATTTCGCCTGTAGGTTTAACACAATGAGCAGATTTAAGCATACAAATATATTCTTTTGACCATGTTGTCCAAAACATATTAAGTAATCTTTCGCGATAATTAAACCTTTTAATTAGAACTTTCCTGTTGGATAACTTAGAATCAAATTTAAGCCTGGCAGGTGGTAGACTATTCCCTCTACGTCCTAGAATCCTATGAGATGGAGTAAGAGGTTCAGGTTCTTTAAATTCAGAAAAAAATATATGTAAGAGGGCGAGAGTTGACCACTCCTTAAATTTCAATTAAAAGAGTCTCCAACTCATCGCGAAATAAAGTTGTTTTTCCCACAGTCTTTCGTAAAGTAAGCTTTACTGTTCGAATGAGGTTTTCGTAAAAGCCACCCTACCAGGGTGCTCGTTCGACGATAAACTGCCAGTAGATTTTATAGGACGCGTAGAACGCTTTCTCTGTAGGATCGCTGATAACTTTCCACAAGTTTTTCGGTTCAAGTTCGAACCTTTTAAAAGTTTTTGCGTTGCCAGTCAAGATTTTGGAACACAGTCCACGACAACTTATAAATCGTCGAAGTGCTAATAGAAACGTTTCAGTTGTAAGGTTGTTTACTAGCTCTAAGTGAAGAGCTCTGGTAACAGCACACGTAAATAAAGCAATGTAGTGTTTATTCTCGTCTTTTGTGTAGTTAGGGCCTCCAAAGTCTATTCCAACTACAGAAAATGGAGCTGATTGTTCTACTCAAAGAGCTGGTAATGGTGCGGTGACTTGAACACCTGAAGTCGAGCTGAATCATTTACACACCACACATTTTTAAGAGGTTTTTCACAGTCTGTCTCCCTTTAATGAGGCAGAACCGCTCTCTAATTAGGACCCAACCTTATTTGAGGTTTTTCCTTCCTACTGTTAAAGAAACTAAAATTTACCGACACTGCCGAGTTGTGTTTGGAATCGGTTCTTCTCCATTCTAACTCTCTGCCTGCATAGACCATCTACTGGAGAATCCCCAGCCCGTTTTGACCAAAAATTGACCCAAAAATTAAAACACTCGTTTTACGTTGACAGTTGTCTCACCGGAGTTAGCGATATCCAAGAGCAAGAAAATTTTATAGTTAAGGCAATAGAGGTAATGGCTAAGGGATGTTTTAACTTACGAGGTTGGGAAAGTAACATTAGATAATACCTTAGTTCAGGTGTAACTTTTTGCTTGGGCTATTGTGGGATTTAGACAACGATACATTAAAATGTAATCTCAATTATTCAAGGGAGGGTGAGATAAGTAAACGTAATGTTTTGGCTATGGTACATAAAATTTTTGATCCTCTATGTATTTTCAGTCCGACCACTTTGTTACCTAAGATACTTTAACAAGAAGCTTCGAAACTGAAGTTAAAATGGGATGACCCTTTGCCCGAAAACATACAGAAAACCTTTCGGAAGTGGCGCGATGAAACACAATATCTTGAGAAAATTGATATCCCACGTTATGTTGAGATAAATGGGAATTCGGAGTTACATCTCTTCGTGAATGCATGCAAAAGTTCCTATGGGGCGTGTGTTTACGTTCGAACTGTAACTCCCTTAGGAGTTAAAATTAAATTGATCAGAACAAGGTCCAGTGTAGCGCCATTAAAAACTTTAATTATTCCCCGGCTGGAATTGATGGCTTGTTGTATTGGTGCGAGGCTGATTCACGCAGTGTTTGCTGCTTTGGATTTACCGGATTTAAAAATTGTTGCATGGAGTGACTCAATGGTGGCACTGTGGGGGCTAAAGAACCATAGTGATTGGTCAGTTTTCGTAGCCAATAGAGTAAATGAAATTAGAAGCCTTGTTCCGTCTCAGTTTTGGCGCCATGTGCCGGTCGAATTAAACTCCGCAGATTTGCTTTCGAGAAGCAGTTCTCGTTTATTTTCCGATTCTCTTTGGTGGGAGGGTCCCTCCTGGCTCCTTGAACCCCATAGTAACTGGCCCATAGACCATCAGGCTTGCGAAACCTGAGGTAGAGCGAGAAAAAAAGGAAAGTTAAGTTATGTAATCTGGTTGCAGTTAAAGGGAAAATACCTTGGTATGCCATTAAGTTTTCCAATTTTCAGTCAAACATTCGTTTTGTCTCGTGAATGTTGTGGTTTGTGAAAAACGCGAAGAAAAAGGGTGAATTTTGACAGATTGGAGATTTGAGAGTTCACGAGATAGAACACGCGGAGAAAACTCATCAAAATTGTTCAAGCTAAGTTTTTTCCCTCTGTGTGTGTGTGTGTGTGTGAGGACTCGTTTTCTAATATGAATATCATTACGGATGAAGAAGGTATAAAAAGAGTTAAAACCCGAATTACTGAGCGGTCAGATAATCCGGAATTATTTACCGGATTACCCGGTTACCCTATTATTTTACCAGGCGAGTGTCTTTTTACACAACGGCTCTACTATCACCGACAAAATTGCCATGCTGGAACACACAAATTCTTCTCGGAATATTAAGGGAGAGATTTTGGATAGTAAGAGGCAGAAGGGTGATCAGGAAAATTGTAAGAAATTGTATAAGATGCCAACGATATAAGTGTAAATCTCCAGGTAGCAAGCTGTGTCCCTGCCGAGCGATCTTGTCAATGACGCAGCGGTATGCGACTGTGAATCCATAATTAATTCTAGGCCACTTACTTACCTATCCGAAAACTCTGATGATTTAGTCCCTCTGTCCCCAGCCATGTGGAAAATCGCAACCTGGACGTTCCTGATATTGATTACCGGGATACTGTAAACCTACGTAAAAGCGTTAGATATCGACAAAAATTGTTAAATGATTTAAGACATAGATTTAGAAAGGAGTACTTAAGTCTCCTAATTCAGAATAAAAATAAAAATGGTCCACTGTCAGAACTACGGCTAGGAGAAATTGTCCTCATTGGGAATAACATCAAAAAACGGATGCATTGACCTTTAGCTAAGGTCAATCGGCTGATTCCTGGAAAGGACGGCAAAATCAGAACTATGGAACTAAAGACTCGAACTGTAACAATGCTACGACCCATTCAAAGAGTCTATCCTTTGGAAGTGCAGTCGACAGAAACCCCCGATGATCCTTTAAACGATTGTACATTTACTAATAATTTTTCTTCTATTTCTAGTGATATGCTTTCATATCCTAACGACTCCAGTAGTGTCTTGGTTAGAGTATCCAGGCATGGAAGGGTCATCAAGGCACCAGAGAAACTAGACCTCTTCAACTAGGCCTTATATGTTTTTGTGAATCCAAGTGATGTTGACTCAAAAAGGGGGAGGATGTTGAAGGCCACCGCAACGAACGATCTCTATGACGCAATGCTTGGGTGGAGTCAACGAAGAAGAGCCTGTTGCCGATTGGACTACTTTTTAATTACAACCTTTGCTTTGTGTTAACTGTAAGATTAACGGAGAAATCCTTTATTAGAAATAGTACTGCGCGGGACTTTGTATGTACATGTAGAATGCTGCTCTCGTGAAATGATATCTGTATTAAAATTGCTATAGAATAATCCCTGGTGTGATTATTACTTGAACCTGTTTGTTGATCCTTTTGAGTTCAACACTAGAAGTCAGAGGTCTATAATATTCTAAATAATCAGCTTTACACTATCTTTTGTTTTAACTTCTAGGCATACTATGATGATTCCTTTCGTGGTATAGTGGATGCTAAAAAGGGACACTCAAAACTTTAAACAAAAACTGCAATAATTTTTTTTGTTTTTAGTATTATTGATTAATAAATACTGCGTTAACTACATAGCAACTACTTAGAAACACCAAGGAAAACAGCAGTTTAAAGTAATAAATATGTTACTTTAAAAATTTCTCTGAAAAGGTAATAATCAATATTTTAGTTACAAAGTCGTTAAGAAAAGAAACTAGGCATTAAAAACGAAAAAGTAATCTACATAAGCCTGAACAACAACTTAAATTATATAAAATTAATTATGCAAATAATAGAATAAAAATTTTGTAGTTATTTGAAAAAAGGCAGAGTGGATAATGCATTGTTTAAATAACAGTGCGCGTTTTAGCTAAAAATGTTTATATCATGATTCACATTATTATTTTACGTAAATTGATTACTTTTTTAAATCAAGAGTAAATTTCTACGAGAGCTGTAAATTAAGTAATGACAACATAGGTATATATCAATTTTTAACGAACTTACAAGTACAATTGCATTGCAGTCCTTTTATGTAATCAACAACAAAGCGTATAACCTTTTGTCAAATGTCGGGAAGCCATTTTGGAGACCATTGTTAAGAAGATGGTTGTTAATGTCAGTGACGGAGCGCCCAACTGCGCGGTGTACAGATAAAACATCATGAAATTGGCGGCCTCGGAGAGGTTCCTCCAACTTCTCGAAAACAGATCAAAGTCACGAAAACTCATGTCAGGTGAAAGGTTTGATATAATCATGTTTTGACATAATTTTTTTCCTGGGTACCTGGAAACGTGGCTATACTTGGTAATGAACAGGCTGATTACACTGCACGATTCATGTCTGATCACATGCAGCAACCTGTCTGTTACCAGGATTTAAAAACTTCTTTACAGAACTATATCCATCATATATGGCAAAAGACTTGGGACCAACAGATCCTCAACAAACTACATAGCATTCATCCTTCCATTGCTCATTGGGCAGCAGTACCAGTACGAAGACATGATGTCCGCTTGACTCGACTTCGTATTGGACACACCCGTTTAACTCATAGACATTTGCTGCTAGGAGAGGGTCCCCCAGTATGCGACTTTTGTCAATGTGACCTTTCCATTTTACACATTTTAATAGAATTTCCAAAATATTTATCTAAAAGAAACACACCTTTTTTTAAAACTAATCTTTTAACTTTGACTGATTTGGTTGGGGAAACTCCCCATCCAAACCTTTTTCCATTTTTAAACTCTATTGATGTTTTACATGAAATATAATTTTCTTACGGATTTTATTGTACCATTTGACTATAAAATTTTACATTTATGCACTTTTAAATATTTTGCTCAATTTTATATTTTTATTCTGACATTTTAAAGTACATTTATATATTTGTATATATATATATATATATATATATTTATATGTTTATATATAGTGTGTATATATTTTTAAAATTTTAATATACTAACGAAAGTGTGGCGCAGTACAGCCAAACTTGGCTCTTGCGCCAAAAAAAATCAACAATCAGGTGATAAAGGAGAGTGTTCCAAGATTTCCCACTGCCACCATCGCAACAGGAGAGTGATACTGTTTGCGACATGACAACAAGTGTTGTCATGCAATACGATAGGGAGATTGTTTCGCAATAAACGTGGACGTTTGCGCCACTTAGCCAGACATAGATGATTATGTAGAAATCAGCGATAGAGTAATCAACGTTGACAGTTTGTCCTGCAAGCACGGTTTGCGTAAAAATCATACCTTCCCAATCATATGAAACAATCAGCATAACCTGCACCGAATGGGCTCCTGTCAAACTTTTTGTGAACTTGGTGAACCTCGTTGACGCCAATCATTTGATTGACTCTTTAATTCAGGCTCATAGGCTCGTGTTCACGTCTCATCAATCGCTACAATACGATACAGAAATGCGTCTCCTTCATTGAAATATATATCCAGGTCGATGCCAGCCAGTACCTACCGGTGCCATTTCTGCACTTCGGTTAGTTGATTTTCTCCATGTTCTTGACATTTCTTCATTATGTACCACACGACTTGATGACTAATACAAACCTCTAAGAATAATTTTCGTGAGGTCCATCGACGGTGTATGGAAAAATGACCGTTCAGAATGTCAACATGATCTTGAGGAATGGAGGGCCGACCTATGCATTGCAAATTCGCATTCTCATTCCGACCTGAATGAAACACTTTAATCCATTCATGCAACCATCCTATACGTAAATTATTTTTAACACAGGCTTCCAGTAATACTCTATAACGTTCTCAGCGTCATCTCATGACTTCTTAAGGCCCTGGGCTTCTACGTAAAAGTAGACCCTAACCCCCCCCTACACAAATGTAGGCTCCACATATGATCCTTAAAACTAGACAGCACATAGCATACGTTGTCAAATACTCGTATAAATAATGCCGGGAAACAAATGTGTATGACTTACAATCACACAAACCGGCTCGACCTCCGCCTTTTAACTGAATGAGCAATGAGGGTATATGGTTGTAGGCTTACGCATATATATAAACGATGACTATCACATGTAGCCAGTTGACATAGCGTCCGAAATTCCCACTTTTTCAGAGAATACAACAAAAAAACCATTTGACCGTGAAAAGGTCACCCCTCGACTAACATGGGTGTGGGAGAAACGGAAGTAAGACTAGCCATATTCAAAATCACTTCAATTTATTTTCGGATAAGAACAACAACACAAATTCAATTAACAAAGTTCAGAGATGCAACCAAATACCAAATATGGAGAGCAATAACAAGATAGGCGAGATACGAGAAGACTTTAAATAAACGGATCACTTACATCTAAGCAATAGCTTCTAGTTCTTAACTACTAATCTACTTTGATTCCTAGTTGACAAATCGTCAACTTTAATATTGAAATAATCAGCTACGAAGTATCCACTCATTACTTCACGTTTAATTAATGCTGATAGCCGTTAGCAGTCTAACCTCTCTCTCCTTTCTAACCTGAAAGTTTAAACTTTATATACAGGTCTTAATTTGCATATTCATATCTTCTTCTTCGGGAGGAAGGTTTATAATATAATAATTTTTAAAGATCCAATACTTCCCAAGAGGATTAATTATTAAGGGAACGCGGATAGACCCGTCACAATCGTAAAAGTTATTCTAATCATTATCCTATTAAAGCTGAGTCGAGAATGAGATGAGGCCCTCATTGTGGCCTAGGCCTTGGGCCGGGCCCATTTAGCCCATGCCTTAAGACCGTCCTTGAACATTCTGTTGCACTTTGGTCTCGGGGGACATCGATTTTAATCCGAGACGCCTGATCCCCTTCTGAAAATGTGCTTTAAAGCAATGGAAGCGAAACTCTCCAATTAAGCGTCTCACAACTACCCTTCTCATAAGCTGATCTTAGAACCCCACACATCGAGGACAGCGTCACCTCACTGCTCTCATGCCCTATTTGCGCATGCCCGTTATTCTGTGCGTTTCGTGGCCAAGTTGTCATTATTTAATTTACTGCCATTGTATGTTTGCATGAAATCAGAAAGTTATTTTTTTAAATATTCCTTTGAATTATTTGACAGAAGAATACGTAGAGCTTAAAAATGAAAAATATTCATAACGTATGCGCGCATTATTTATCTTTTTTATAAAAAAAATATCCTACTTTGAGTGCTATATATATATATATATTCTAAAATCTCTCCAAAGAAATTGTTTTTAATTTTTTTTTCTATACATTTTCCAAAGGCGGTGAAATTTTCAACTACTAAATAATTATATTCATAGTTTTAAAAAATCAAATAGTTAATAAATGAATAGTCTTTTTAAACAAAATGCGCCTAACAAGATTTCAAAGAAGATTAACTGTTTTTAAAAGAAAAATTAAGCTGCTTTTGAATATCAAGATTTAAAAAACGAGATATTAAATGTGAATAATTTTTTAAGCAGATTGTGCATGTATTATATTCCCTTTCTCGCCTAAAATATTATCAAAAGATGGTTGGAAAATATTAATTCTTTCAGAAAGATGACGCCCTTTTAATACTCTCGAAGCAGACTTTTTTAAAAATTTAGTCTTTCTAATTAAATTACTTTAGTAATTATTCGCTATCATAAATGGATTTACCTTCTTTTTTGAAAATACTTTTGTAATAAGTATTATAACGAAAAATAATAAAGTCTTTCATGCCTAAATTATATTTCCTAAGCAAATAAATTCGTATATTGTTATTTCATGATATATTTCGCTTATGTGATTTACATTCATTTATTCTTTGTATTTCAGAACAATTATGTAAAATCCGTTGTGGAAAAATGAGGACTATTAAAATAACCAATACATCTGCAATATAAAATTTAAGAAAAAATATTTAATATATTATCGTACCAAAAATCTATTCATTTTCTCGTTATTATAAATCTAGATTGTATTCTTTTTTCTTAATACTTCCATTTCATTCATTTAACTGGAAAAGAACATCCTATATTTATTTAACGCTATCGACAGACCGTAATTTTACACTTATCGTATATATTAAGCTTACTGATAATTTAATTGTGAACAGGAACAATACCTTTGTTTTATTAATATAAAGAAGAGAATAATTTTATAAAATAAAATCAAACTAATGAAATGTGAAGTGTTTCTTTTAAGGAATCCGACTACGTTCGGAACCGTGATTTTGCAAAAGCCTATAAATGGATAATATTTATGATATTTATTGTCACTTAGATTAGAAAATGTATATAAAATTGTTTTAAGAATAGTATTACAATAAAAAATTATTTAAGTACAATATTTTAACAAAAAATTAATATAGAATGATCCATTTTCAAAATACTTTCCTTTTGTGAAAAATGCTTTTATTACAATAATATTTTGCCTGTATATAGCTCAGACCTCTGTGCAGATGCTCAACTAGAATTTTGGAAATATGTAACTTAGAAGTGAATTTATCTATGTTTCATACGACAACAGAGGGGAAAATTTTAAGAAAAAAACGCCGATAATTATTTCAATGGGTTGTAACTCTGAAAATAATGTGTATTTTTCAAAACTCATAGTTGCGCCTTCTGTACAGAGGTCTGAGCTATATACAGGCAAAATATTATTATGACAGAAGCATTTTTGACAAAAGGAGAACATTTTGAAAAAAGGTTATTCTAAGTTAATTTTTTGTCGAAATATTGTATTTAAGTAATTTTTTGTCAAAATGTCCTTAAAATAATGTTATACATGTATTCGAATCTAAGTGACACTAAATGCCATGAAAATTATCCATTTATACGCCTTTTTAAACAACGGTTTCGAACGTAATGGGATACCTTAAAATTATTTTTTATTTATAATATAAATACAGAATTCTGATAGTATTCTATTCTATTCTTTCTTCCTCTCTTTCCCTATACATATAAACAGGGTGTCCCAGTGTCATCGAGACAAATTCCGAATGCAGTAGTGCAGTTGTGGCCAACTCGCAGCAAGCGTGTCACATTGTGGCACGGCGGAGTTGGTGCAGTTGCACGCGAAGACCTATTGAAAAATTTCAAAATATAATAAAAAATAGCAATTGCATTAAAATGTAGTTGTCTGAGACAAAAAAAACTCAAAATTCATTTTAACCACACTTACTTAAGGCTGTCTTCGCCATATGTACGAGAGCGTGTTTTTGGACAGAAAAAATGCCTCAATTTTTATAAAAATTTCTGACATTGTAACTCATGCATTTGTTTATAATATAGTGTTTTTAAAATTCCAAAAATTTCATAAATAATTAGTTTTTCCTTTTAACATGTAAAGGGATAGCTCATTTAACATTACGGTATAGAGAAAAAAAGGCAAAACACATTTCATAAAAGAAAAAAATGTGTGAACTCGGATAAAAAGGAGTAGTATGATAAAATCAGTGATTCTCTACAGGTTAGTGTAGCCAGAATATAATATTAACGTTTGAGTACTTTTATATCTGAAAAAATATTCCTATCTTGGCTCCTATTCTTTAACATTAGCCGAAGATAGCCTTAATTGAATTACTTTAGAACAGTGTTTCTCAAACTATGTGGCGACCCCCCCCCCCGTGCGAGGGGAGCGCGAGCATATTAAAAATAAAAGGCTTAAAAAATTATTTTTTGGAATGAAATAAAACAAAATGCTTTCTGACAAAATAAAAAATACACATTTACTCTGATATAATTTATATACATCATCTGGTTTTCCACTTTGAAACGCTCATTAGCTATCTTTGATCCTAAAACCAAATAAAAAAAAGACTGTTTGTTTGCTTTACTGTAATCCCACGATGAGAGATTTTTTTATTACCTTTCTTTTAACCCCTAAAATACTACTTTTGATTATCATCTCTTTAACCATCAAACTTACTGGTATGCTTAACTCCGTCTCTTTTCTTTAGGAAAGTTGTAAATAATATTTTTCTGTTGCTTTTTTCCCCATGTGAATGAGTTTTATGATATATGGATAAGCATATTGAGCACTTTGAAGGATTATTTGGCCAAGATGTATTTTTATGAGTATTCTGAAACATATAATGCAAATTGAAAAACGTTTTACACAATTATTTTTTTAGAACTGACATCGATGTTTTTGTATCGAATACACTTTTTACATGGGAGCGGTCGCATGAGGTGCGGAATCACTCCAAATTCTGGTAAAACTGTTTATTCGTTAACAGAGACCTTGACAGTAGCTTCCTATTAGACAGTCTTAATGGGAACTAAAATGAATTTGTCATACATATGCCTCTTTTTTTAGAGTGGCAAACGGTTTTTTACAATCAAGGTACTTGTTTTGATCGAGTTCCCTGCACGACCACTTTTGTTCAAAAATATTTTCTATGAATATGCTATACTTTCGCCTATGATTAACTTTGTGGTTTTGAATGCTGTGTTTTACGACTTATTATGGTTCTTATCTGTAAATGAGCAGAATATAAAAAAATGGGCATCTGTGATCTCTCTACTGAAAGAAGTTGAAACTGATCAGGCAATTGAAGAACCTGATGAAATAATGCATAGTAATCGTGATAGCGAAAGTAAATATGAGAAAAGCGATGGACATGAAACGTTTGAGTTTAACTGAAATTTTCAAGTGCTGCTTAAAGCCATAAATGTAACACTTCGCCTTGTCAAAAAAGACACAAACAAGAAAAGGTTCAACATGCTATTTGTAGATCATCAAAGAACAGCAAGATTGCAATAACGTGAGCAAAATATGGCAGTTTTGATTGCAAATAACGTTCTTGTATTGTTAGTGAAAAGTGTCTGTGATTAATGTTCTTTATTAAGGTCACGCACATTTGGAACAGTTTCTTTGGTTTTATTGGAATTTTTCTCAAACCATCAAAGAAAAATTAAAATTCCTTGAAAGTAGGTAAGTATATTTTCTCTTAGTTAAATTATTCACTGCAATTGCGATTTTTATCGTGTATAGTAAAAATAATTATAAAAAAGGATTGGGCTGACTTAGTCACACCGCGCGACCCTTAACGCTAGTGTGGAGTGGACGCCTGCTCCCGGGTTAAAACATTTTGAAGGTTTCTCACTTTAAATATTAAAAATAACACAATTATTCTTCATTGAAATTTTACATTCATTTTCCTTATTTAATATTAATTCTAAATGCTAATTCTGTGAGGCTTAAAATTACAGTTCGTTTTAAACTACTTATAATAGGAGCATTCATTTAAAAAAATCATTTTATATTTTTGTATGCATTGTTGTGCACTTGGTTTTACTCTCCTTATAATTAAGCTATTATATCAAGAATAATGTATTTTTTTTAAGAGGACTTGGTACCCTTTGAGCAAATTTCTTTACTTAAGTATTTAAAAATTATATTTTAGCATTTTATACAATGTTTCTATTCAAGAAAATGAAACCAGATGAAAATTTTCATACATTATTCACACAATTTTAAAAATTTTAATTTTTTGAAGAAAATTGGGAAAATTTCAAAATCCTACTTCCTTTGTAAAAATTAATTTTTGACCTGAAATTTTTTATAATAGTCTTAGGGATGTTCTAAAAAACTTTAGGGATCGATTTTTGAATAACTTCATTCGTTTTCGAGAAAAAAAATAAAATGTTGATATACAGGCTAAAAATCAACGAAAAAACCAACATGTATTACATTTTATTTTTTTAAAAAAAAGTATTCAGTTTATAGCAAAACGGATCCCTAATTTCATTACATGCTTTATTTTTAACACGCAGGAAAAAAATAGAAGTGATTGGTAAATAATTGTCGAAGGAGTAGCATTTTGAATGCACTAAGGTTTCGAAAAACACGAACTGAGAAAAACCAGTTTAAAGTTTATAATTCTGAAAAAATAATTATTATAAGCTTAATTAAACTTAAAATACCACTTTAAGATATTAGTTATACGTTTTTCTTTAAAATAATTGCATTTTCATATGTTTTCAACCCACACATTTTTATAAATGATCAACTTTTAGAGAGTACTAATTGCACAAGAAAATTCAAGAAAAACGTTCAAAAAAATTTTTTTCTGTCACGACAGAAATTTTAGCTGGTTTTCTTCTTATAATATTAAAGTATTACATTTGTATGAAAAATATGTCAGGAATAAGAACTGAAATTATATATAAAATTATTAATATAAAATGCCTTAATTTAAACATTTTACATGCACACATTTCACAAAGAAAAAAAATGATTGTATATATTGCCTCGGAAATATTCTGCTTTATATATTGCACATTCTTTTTTTAATGTTATTATTTCTCTTTATAAATTAGATTTTTTTATCAAAACGCTTTTTTTAGCTTTTTTTTCTAAAAAGGGGGCGCGGCTGAATTGCCTAATTTGTTTTCAAATGAAGTTTTATTCAACTTTTAACTTTCCGACATGCACAAGTGATATATCAATCGAAAGATAATAATGCAAAGAATAAGATTAAATGAAAATAAAAAAAAAACGATAGGATTGTGATTTTGGGGGTACCATGTCTTCTTAAAATAATCCTAGAGCGGGTATATACTTCAGCCAGTGTACTTATAAATGTATCAGTACTGCACAATGTATTTTCTAACTAATTTATTAATACTAATTTAAGAAGAAGTTTAATTATTAGTAGTGACTTCCATGGGCTTGTCCTGCAGAGCAAAGGTTTTCAAATGAAGGATTAATATTAGAAATTGACACTCTGAGTTCTTTTTCAATATTTAGCTGAGATCTATATTTTATCTTCAAAGCAGCCACCGCAGAAAATCCGGGTTCACAAAGGTACGATGTTGAAAATGGTAATAGTATAATAAATGCTTTTGTTTTCAGTGTAGAAAATTCATCATCTACTTCTTCCCAAAATTGAAAAAGAGTTTTATTAGAAAATTGTCTTTTAATTTCGCCACTGGATGTGAAATCTATGAAAATGTCTTCCTCGGTAGCTGAGAGCCTTTCTGGGGTATTTTGAAATGGATTTCTAATCCATTCGTAACTTGCTATCAAGTTGTCCTCAGCAAAAAAAAAAAATTTTTTTTAATATTTTGCCAACATAGCTAAATGATATTCAATAGTTTTATAAACAACTTCCACATGTTGTTCTTCAGTTTTGTAAGTTTGTACGCATTTATCCGCATTTTCAAACATTTCTAGATTTTTTCCTTTAAATTTCGGCTCCATAGTTCTAATTTTCTACAAAATCTACTATAGCTTCCGTCTTGGGTCGCTATTTTCAATGTTCCTGAGTGTATTTTTTTCTCAAATATATCGCCTAAGTAGCTCAACTTCATCGGAAATAAACCATCTCAAAATTTCTCAGCCTCCGGTAGGTTTTCATCTTCTAAAAAAATGATAATTTCATTTCTTAATTCATAAACACGTTGCAAAAATTTCCCGCGTGATAACCATCTTGCTTCGCAATAAAATAGCAACAATGAATGTACTGCGCCCATGTCTTTTCAAAGCCAGAAAATATTCTTGATTTTAGGGGGGTCTCATTTTTATGTAATTTACTACAGTCACAACTGTCATTGGCATAATATTCAGACCAGGACTCATTTCTTTGGAAGCCAGAGTTTTCTGTGGATCATGCAATGTGTCTAGATGCACAGTGGAGATTTTTGTTTCACAAGTGCTTGTATACTTTGAAATCTTCCTGACATTGTACGAGCACCATCGGTGTATATTCCGACACAATTTTTCCACTCTATATTTGCTTCGTTTATAAAATTATTTAAAATATTAAATAATGCTATTGCTGTTGCTTTAAGTTTTATTGGTTTGCAAAAAAGTAGTTTTTCTACTGCTGACATACCATCCCAAAATCGAACATACGCAATGGAATGAGCATCTTTATTGCTATCTGTTGTCTCACCAAAAGAACAAAAAAAATCTTCCAGTGTCTGAAGGACTGAGCTACTGTAATTCTAGATGCCAGTTCAGGAATTAGCGACTACAATTCAGGCAGTACTAGCTCGGCATTATTGTCCATGCAAATTTGTTCTCTGTCCCACTGACTGTTTACATTCTATTCAGTAGAGTCCTTCATTTTAAGAGTGGAGTTGTTCTACCCTAAGGTGCCAAGTTAGCTGACTAAAAAATATTCGAGTTTAAGTAGCGTTTCTCAAACTATGGGGCGCGGGTCCCTGGGGGTCGTTTAGAGGGAAACGCGAGCCTATTGAAGAGTCAATAACAAAAGATAATTTTACAAAATTATTAATTTACTGAAAAATAAACAAAATACATTCTGACATAATAAAAAATCAAATACAAAGTTGTAATACGCTCATAAATGTATCATTACTGCGCAATGTTTTTTATAATTAATTTAACAACACTAAGTTAAGGACAAGTTTAATATTTACCAGCGACCTCATGGGATTGTCATACGTAAATTTATGTACAAAAATGAACACACTTAATAAATCGTACGGTTTATAATTAATCCCTTAAATGATGATTAAAAGTTACGCGATTCGCCCCCAATGTTTCCGTTTCCCACGCAGGCATGCGTATGTAATGTATTAGGGGGGTAAAAGGAATTAAAAAAATAAGAAAATTCTCTGATATATAAGTAAATCCTTCGCAAACACTGTCAAGATCATTTTATTGTAATCCAAAGCCTTCGGAATAATTTTATGGATAGCAGTACACAGTTAAGATCGTACTTCGAAAAGACGTATATATACGTTCGAGCATTTAAGCACCAGTTAAGCGAGTGGTATATATACGTCGGTGGCACTTAAGAGGTTAAAATCTTATTGTAGCTTTAGCGTCAAGGTGTTATGTTAATCAACTCAATGCATTGTTATTTTTATGGAGAGGGAAATCGATGAAAATTATGATTGAATATTGGGTCGCAAATATTGAAATGTTCGGAAACAATAAGTTAGAGGATAAACGTCGCGGATATTTTATTGCTACACAGTTGGTAATGAAGTAATAGAATATTTTTAATAGTAATACAATTCTAGTTGTAATGACACTTTGTAAAGGTTGCCCCTACGCGTCCAATAAAGTGGGAGAGTCGGAAGAAAGACTACTCATATTCAAAATAACTTCAATTTATTTTCAGATAAGAACAAAAACACAAACTCAATTAACCAAGTGTAGAGATGCACCCAAATACCAAACATAGCGAGCAATAACGAGGTAGGCGTGATACGAGAAGACTTTAAATAATCAGATTACTTACGTCTAGGCAATAGCTTCTAATTCTTAACTACCGAATCTAATTAGATTCCTAGTTGACAAATCGTCAACTTTAATATTGCAATATTCAGCTACGAAGTATCCACTCATCACTTCCCATTTGATAAATCACTGCTAGCCGTTAGCAGTCTAACCTATCTCTCCCTCTAACCTGAAAATTTAATCTATGTATATAAGTCTTATTTTGCATAGTCAGATATTCTTCGGGAGGAAGCTTTATAATATAATAATTTTTAAAGATCCAATATTTCCCAAGGTGATTAGAATTAAAAAGAACGCGGATAGACCCATCACAAGTTTATAATACCGTTGAAGTGTTTCCATTCATCAGGTTTCAGTAACTCTTCTTAAAACAAATATTACAATATTTTATTATTACGTATCGAGTCTTAAAATTTTTTTGTCTTGGTGCATACCAATCGAATTTATATCTAATTCGAATTTTTACAGTACATATTCTCCCATTGGAACAACTCTTACACGTTTGCGATTAAGAAAATGGCACAGTGCCAGTTAAAGACTTGAGACAATATTTCTTCTACTCCGAATAAGACTTATTTTTTGAATGTTTTATATTTTTGGGGAGATTATATTCAACAGTAAAGTATGCTTCACGCTTATTTTTGTTAATGAAACGCATTTTTTCTCGTATTAATAGCTCCTTAAACCCTCAGAGGAGCACTTTCGTTGTCGCGTATTTCAGTGGTATATCCATCATACCTCCTGTAAATATTTCATCAAAGTTTGCTTTATTTAGCGAAAGAGAAAGCGAGAGAATGACTGGAGTCTCTTAAAAAAGTTCACATCAAAATTTCTTGAATAAAAATCTTTCATTTACGGAAGTTTATAATAAAAATTCATACCAGAATATTGCATGTCACTCTCTGTTTATCTGTATTTGTACCGCTCTATACTTTTCAATGCTGTTTTAAAGTCAATATCTGTTAATGAACTCAAACTTCGTTATCCTTTGTACAGTTTTACGAGTAAATAGAAAATTGATGAAAGTAACTGAAATTCATTCCAACGTTTACCATTTCGAAGATTGCTTTGCTGTTCTGCGTAAAATTGATGATTCTACAGTTGAGTAATTAGAACTTTCACAACTACTCTCATCTTCATATCTAAGATAATCAATTAAATATATATGACAGAGACAAAAATTGTCTAATATCTGTAATAGCTAAAAACTAAATTATTTTTCTATACATATATGTAGGATTTTCCGTTTAAAACATTTTGTAAAAGTTTGAGTCATATCCTTTTCAGAGGACTATTAATGTCAATTTTGTTTATTACCGCATTCCGAAGCAGAGCCGTCTGGTGAGCTTTCGGAGCGCCGGCCTGAATAATTTTTTGGGAGAGGTACTAACCACCGCCGGTTCAACACGTCACGTTTTTTGCGCATTTCGCGCCCAGCGCGATTTCAGTCCAAGCATGAGAAAGGTAATTAATTTCCCCGTCTTCTAAAGGTATAACTCAACTTTCAATTAATCTAATTTCTGCATGTCTCTTTCCCTTTGTAAATATATTCCCCTTTAACTTGAAATAAATTCTTTTAAACTTAAATGAAGTATCTGCGTTTAAATGACTTTGATTCAATTAATTCATCAATAACCCATTAATACTTACCCCTAGACAACCACCTCGCCAATTTAAAATCCCGACTTCTGAAGAGTCTGATTTTTATTCGAAGATTTTATTCGAACTCCCATATATATATATATATATATATATATATATATATATATATATATATATATACGCACTCATGTCCATAAATTAAGGATAATGAAATTCAGGCAAAGAAAGAGACAGAAGCAAAACAAATTTGACTTATTTGTAAATTCTATTTATTGAACAAAAGGTAAAGAGCAAAAAAGATGCTATATGATTGACATAATTAATAAAAATTGCGATTTTTACTCCCTGGAGTAAATTTCAAAAAAGAAACTATTTACAAAAAACAGTCTAACATGGTTAGTATGATGGTTAATACGGAGTATGTCTCCTGGACGATGCAATACAGGCCTTACAACGCCTAGGCATGCTGAGTATCAAATTATCAGTCTGATCTTGAGGAATATTACATCACTCATCAAGCAATGCCCTCCGAAGTTCCGGTAGACAGGTGGGAGGGGGTTGACGGGCTGTAATTCGTCGACCAAGCATATCCCACACATACTTTATTGAACTCAAGTCCAGTGAGTATGCTGGGCAATCCATACGGGTGATGTCCTCCGATTGAAGGCATTCGTCTACAATGTTTGCACCGTGAGGACGGGCGTTGACATCCATAAACAGAAATTTAGCACCCATGGCGCCCCGAAACAAACGTACATGTTGTTCCAGAATGACATCCCGATACATGTGGCCTGTCATCGTTACACTCTGAACATGCAGGTCAGTTCTGGAACCAAGAATAATTCCTCCCCGAACTCGCCATCCTTCACCACCGTAACGGTGTCGTTCAATGGTATTCTCGTGGTGGTAACGGGTACCTGGCGCTCTTCGTATTAAAGTCCGGCGAGAATCAGACTGCAAACTAAACCTGAACTCATCGGAAAACATCGTACAAGACTACTGCTGTGGTGTCCACAATGCATGTTCTCTACTCCAGGTTAATCGCAGGCGACAGTGAGTTGCCGTAAATGGAACACATCTGACAAGCCTACGAGCATGTAGACCAATGTGCCCTAAGCGTCTGTACATGGTCTGCCTTGAAACTGTCGTACCGGTAGCTGAAGAGGGCTGACGAGACAGGTCTGATACTGTGCTCCGTCTGTTTCTTTTGGTAGTAACTGCCAAATATATATATATATACCGGTCCTCATTCGGCGTTGTTACTCGGGGGCGACCTGTGCTGTAACATCTACTCACATTACCATCATCTTGGAATCGTTGTCAAAGCCTGAAGATGACACTCTGGGTGATTCCAAGTTACTCAGATACTTCCAGCTGGGTACGTCTAAATTCCAGTCGTCCAATAATTCTACCACGTAAAAAATCATCCAAATGCTTCCTTTGTGTCATAACTATGCGGTTATTGCACTGAAAGGCTTTTAAAGCGCATGTGAACAATTTTACTTCTTTGCCACTATTCCTTATATACCCCTCACTTACATTCTCGTCATTGTGACGTACTATCCGCGCCTTCTAGTGGTTTCCTGTAATTTGCATATTCTTCTTCAAGATGTGTGTGATAATTCTACAGGTAATTTTTATTTTAGAATTCAATTTCTGTGTGATTTTGAATTATCCTTTATAAACATTTATAAACATGAGTATATATATATACATATATATTGGAGAACTAATATATATACTGATATATTTTTTACTGAAGAAAAAAATCGACAGCTTAAACATGTTACACAAAAAAATCATTTATTTTAAACCACTTTGCTAAAGCAAAATGCACATTCTTCAGTTTTATTTCATTACCACTCAATTTTGATGCATAAATATATATAACAAATAACATGAATGTTTTGCATAGGTAAAAAATTATTTCTTGAAATGGGGTTGTTGACTTTTTTAATATGTGTGTGTGTATTCTCTATATTATCATCTCTCTTCATATTTATACAGTTTAGCTTTAAGTTAGATTTATGACAATTTTTCGTGTCTACAGTATTTTATATTCCACAAAGGCTTAATTTCCCATGCCTTTGTGTGGCACGGTATCCTAGTGGCTAAGGTAACGGACTCGTGCATGGCGTGTCGTAAATTCAAGCTTAGTATCTCTGAAGACCCCGTCCATGCAGAGGACATGTTAAAAATGTCCTTCCATTGGTGTTGTTCGCAAGCTAGGAGAGGGGGTACCAGCTCAGGTTCCGTCGTCGTCATTTGACTATAGTTCCAAATTTCGAGGTCCGTCATCAAAAACCCTCATGTTGCTTTATAGCGCAATTTTAATAATCACTTATTCCCATGTCTTCGTGCGCATGCGCTTTGAGCCATTTTTAATGGATGGCCTAACGAAACCAGACATATTAACTAACAAAAGAACCTCACATTTACGTGATACACGATCTAAAACTCGCAAGTGGCCTTGAATCAACTTCTTCGGTATACCCCAAAGTATGACTTTGTTATTAATCTTAAATAAATTTCAAGACCCCATAGCTTTATAAGGTATTGGTACCTTTATTTTTCTCATGCATGCAAAAACTTTTTTTAAAAAAAACCTGCAATATAACCTAAAAGTTTAATTATGGATTTCTAAGCAACAGAAAGTACCCTTTTTCTTCCTTTCTTTTTTATTTATTTTTTATTGGCTATTTAACGGTATATCAAAAACTTTTCTTTCATATTTCTTTGAAAATGTCAACTTATTTTACAATAGCACCACAGAATCATAATAAAATAAAATAAAACTCTAGAAAATAAATATGCAAATGACAAGTAAATGCAAATGCATTCGACACGTTTCAGATCCCTTTCTGTTCTAAAAGAATTACTTAATTGAGATCTTTTCTTTTCTCCTGGTAGCCTACTTAAACATTTTTAAATTCTTTAATTCTAGAATTACGATTATTATTTTTTATAATAACCGTGTATAATTAATTGAAATAAAAGCATTTGCATATATCTACTTAAAAAAAAACTTTGCACGTAACTATAAGATTACTTGTTTTTTTTATAGTTTTCTTTAACTGAAATTAATTCTTACTGAGTGAATATTACGGAATTACATTTTATATTCTTATTACCGAACAAATTAAAATAAATATGAGAACGTTTTCGCAAAAAAACTACGATTTCATATATTCGATTTTTAAATTTCATATCTTCTTATAATTTCAAGTGAGATGAGCATAACAAAGTTTGCACGTTGTGTCAACTGAAGTGTTATAACGAAATACGAAATGTGCAGCGTCTGAAAGAAATAAAAATGCTTTTTGCATGCATAATAAAGCTATTCAAAAATGCTGTACATCGATCTCTGGTCAAACTCTACACGCGTTTCTATGGGAACTCGTTCCCTCCTGTGCCCACAGTAATCGCTAAAGTATTCATGGAATATAAATGCGTAAAAAACGTCAGTGTGTTCAGTCTTTTAGAATTTTAATAAAAAAAAAATTTTTAAGCAACAAACGAGAAAAAGCAAAGAGTGAGAATATTCAAGAGAATAAGCTGGTTAAATTAAAAAATGAACAGTTGCTTTGCATATAAATTGATTTTTAAAGGAAGAATTTTTTTTTATATTTATTTAGAAATATTGATGAGAATAATTTATTACTATTGAAATTCTCTAAATAAAATTGTTCTTTCTTTGTGAATTTTTAATTTTTATATTTGGGTTGGTAAGAGGGGTAAATATTGATTGCATAAATAAGTAGAATACAAATAAGGCTCTTGGTTTGCTAGTTATATGTTTTTTGTTGTTGTTGTTTCTTGGCCACCTGATCTCGACTGCCTCAAATCCAGGCCCACGATATTAATCATGGCAAGGAGCCATGTACGTCTGTATTTAGTATTAGCCTTGAGCACCATACAGGTGATCGTAAGATTTTGCTCAGTTCCATCCCGAGATTTAGAGGGAGAACCCGCTGGAGGTGGTCAGGAGCCTCCCACCTGTCTTCCCCATCTACCCACCTGACGAGAGGACTTGTGATTCAACGGCCGTAAATCTAAATCCGTATTAGCAGCTTTTTTGGCTGCTAGCAATTACAATTCAAGTTAACAAGTTAATGGAAACGAGCCAATGTAAATTTAAAAGTGAATAAATGCTAACTATTCTCAAATTGTGGTACTAAAGGTACGAAAGTAACTTTAAAAAAAATTTTGACATTTGAAGAAACGCTTCTAAAATGTATTTATATTTAAAAGTATACCCTTCCCCCTGGAAAAAAATATCTGAAATACTTGAATCTAATTCTTTCAACAATTCGTGATAGATTCAAATATTTTACTTTCATAGGAATGGCAATTGAAATAAAATATAACTATTAAATCTATAATACTCTAACTTTTTAAAATCTACAATTCTTAGGAACTATTATCTAACCAAAAGTATCCTGGAGTACAGATTGGGAGATTCCCAAGGCATGTATTAATTTGCTGGTTTTTTTTATCAAGATTTAATAGTCGAAGCTAAGGGTAGGCATTAAGTAGATAGTGATTGACCGGTGGATCGCCAAGACATTTTTGTGTGACCGCCTTCAATAAGACCTAATAATCATTCCATCTTACGAAAGTTTCGAAATATCGTATTTATTCGAATCTAAGCCGTCATCGATTCTTAACCGCTCTCCAAATCCTCAGCAAGATTTTGTGAAAATTGAAAAACAGTTCAAAACGGCTTATCAATATCCCATTTTACGAAATTAAAATAAATTTAAAAGGAAAACTAATTAGAAGAGAATATTTAATTATTTTATCAGAGTACTATTATAAACTTTTAAACACATCCATGCTGTAATTGCTCTAAATACCCCCATCCAACCATTTTTTTTCTCTTCGATTCTAAGCCACGCCCGATTGTCAGTAGCGTTAACATTGGGAAGAAAGTGTGGCTTAGATTCGAGTAAATGCGGTATTTTAAAACAGTGGTCCGCGACCTTTTTATCGCTGCGGACCAGTCAACGTTTGATAATTTCACCGCGGCCCGCTGAGGGTGGGAGACGTTGATTGTTTATATTTTAGATTGTCTTGATTTAACAATTTTAATTTAGTTACATTTAAATATAGATTCAAAATAAAATATAGTTACACCAAAAATGAATCAAAGTGATTTAACGTGGAATATAAAGTGATTTCCGTGGAAAGTTGCGCAAATCCGAGGGAAATGCACCCTTTTAAATAAAATGGCAACAGTTAAATGTTCTTTAGGCCAGTGCTTCTCAACCTTTCTATCCCCACGGACCGGTCAACGTTTGGTAATTTTACCGCGGCCCACAGAAGGATGGGACGTTGATTGTTTATATTTTAGATTGTTTTTATTTAATAATTTTTGTTTATATATATATATATATATGTTTGCATTTAAATGGGCCTTCAGAATAAAATACAGGTACACCAAGAAATTAATATTAATTTATTTAACATGGTGTATAAAATAATTACCATAAAACCCTAGAGAAATACACCACAGTATATAAAATGAAAATAATTTAATATTCCTTGAGCGGACCGGCACTATTTAGTCCACAGACCAGTACCGGTCCGCGGACAGGAGGTTGCGGATCACTGTTTTAAAAGATACGGAGGGGGGGTGAATTGAATCAAAAGAGAAAATTTCGTGGAATATAGAAAATGCACTTCGCTATTTGGAGGTAATTTTACGAAGAAAATCGGAAAATGTTCTTGGTTCCAGGAAAAAGTTCGCTAAATAGAGAAAATCGTAAAATGGAGGCCCGACTGTATTGCATACTTTCTTTTATCTCACTACACATACGCCCCTGAGTGGACTGCAATACCTTGACAACATTAGAAGTAGCCCGTCAAGCATATCTTCAGTGCTGAATTAAAATACTGAGAAAACAACATCTGGTGTCACTTCAAAGAAGCCTTGCGAGGAATTGACAAATACACACCCAATATGTAGTCAAGCGAATGGGGATAGTGATGAAATACGAAGTTAATAACATAAAATATTTCCGATTATTTTCCTCCCAATCCATCTTATCTTTATCAGTGTTGACAGAAAACTACAGAAAAACGGTACGTGCACTAATCTGAAGTTCATGTGTTCGTGAAATGTTCGCACACCAGAAAGACTACAGCTTGTTTTAACATTGCAACAGCTCCTTTCAAAAGCATTCTAGGGATTTCAGTCAAAATACGGTGGGGAGTGTTTTACATAAGAAAAGCGTATACAACCCTTCTATTAGCAAAAGATTCAGTTTTTAACCGTTGATGATTACCCATATCATATTGGTTATTTAAGGAGGGAGCTCCAGATAAGAAGCAATAAATTCTAACTGTAGTAGCTAAAGATAGCAGCTATTGTTCATTCTCGCTACGACTACTTGGTGTAAAACGTACAATTTTTGAATGCACAGAACGTAGCACCGATCAAAATTTATCATCAATTCTGTTTAGTGTATTGATAGGTTGTCATGAGCAGACGGATGGTACGATGTCAATGTAGCAGTAGGCAAAATGTCCAAAATGATGAGAAAAGTAAGAATTCGGCTGAGAAGAGTTTGACCATCCATCACATAGACCCGATCTTTCCAAGCATCCGTCATTTTTTTTCTTTTTGAACTTGAAGAAATTTTTATTCGGTTAGCATTTTCACAGTGAGGAAGATATACAGACAGCTGTCATCCCCTGGCTCCAAAACCGGTGGTGGAGGTAGTTCTGAAGTTCGAGAAGTAATTGAAAGGTTGATGTTACTGTTTCAATGAATATTTCCGGGCAACTGTGTTTTGTTCTGCTTACGGCTCTGCATTGCCATCATATCAAGAAATAATTCTTAGAAATAGAAGAATAAATATACATTTCATTAATCAGTTTTTTTGAATAATACAGAAATCAAGGGACGGGAATCTATATCAAATAATAAATTTTTAACGAGCCTTTTTGAGAAAATTAAAAAAAGGTACAAAATATATACACAGTTTTAATTATTTTACTTCAGCCATTTTAAATTTTAAGTCCGTTTACATAGTTATTTATTAATATATTGGTGATATTTACAATGCAAGAATTGGGACTCTCTCGGAATTTCTCTCTATATATCGTGCATAAATATATATTTAATTAAGTTTTGATACAACGATATCTCGAACTTTGAATACGTAATAGAACTTGTTTCGAATTCCGAATTTCCATTCCTATAGAAAATATTTTTTAAAAATAATAACACCTTGTGATTCCTCCATTCCTAACATCCATGAAGGTGAATCTTACAAATTATTTTAGCAGTAACAGACATTTAGAATTATTTAGACATTATACAGACCTGTAAAGTAAAAGATTAACAAAAACAATAATTGTTGATAATTATTTTTGAAACATGTCGGCTTAGAATTAAGTCTCCATTGTTGAGCCCTAATATTAAGTCGTCTTTTATATTGAGGCTTATTTGTAAAATGCGATGTTGGAGTTTGTAATATTGTTATAAGGTACTAAGTAATTGTTATTGTAATAAGGGACAAATTATTGCCATTGTAATATTGTAATTAGGGACTGTAATAAGAGCACTTAGCCATTCTGTTGCCGTGAGTTTCATCCTGGGATACATACGAAAGACGTAGGTGAACAGAAACATACAATACAATCATAGAAAAATATATTCCTTACAAACGATTATCTCAACGTTGAGATGAAAGGTTCCACTGCTTTCAACTCCATACGGCAGTGGTTCTCGAACTTTTACTACTGGCACCCCCCTTTTCAATCGCAATTTTTATCGCGCCCCCCTTATACATTAATAATGTACCGAATGCAATAATAATGCACTTTGAAGCTAAAGCTACAATACGATCATAATTATAAACCGTAGAAATTAACAAGATAAGTATTAAATTTTGTATATATGTTACTTTTAAGTAATATTTTTTTTTTACTTTTTAGTTCGATTCACTATAAAAGCGTGTTTTTTAATTTGTTTTAAAACTATAATTTACTTTATAGTTATTTTTACTATACACGATAAAAATCACAATTCCAGTGAATAATTTAATTAAGAGAAAATATACTAACCCCTACTTTCAAGGACTTTTAAATTTTTCTTAGAAAATTTGAGAAAAAATCCAATAAAACTAAAGAAAATGTCCCAAATGTGCGTTTCCTTAATAAAGAACATAAATCAGACACTTTTCGCTAACAACACAGGAACGTTATTTTCCAGCCAAACTGTCATATTTTTTTCACGTTTTTGTAGTTTTGCTGTTGTTTGATGATCTACAAATAGCATTTCGAACTTTTTCTTCCTTGTGTCTTCTTGACAAGGCGAATTGCTACATTATGGCTTCATAGTTTTCTTCATAGGCAGCATTTGAAAATTTCAAATTCACTCAAACGTTTCATGTCTAACGCTTTTCTGATATTTACTTTCGCTTTCTTGATTATTATGCATTATTTCAGTAGGTTCTTCAATTGCTTGATCAGTTTCAACTTCCTTCAATAGGGATCACAGATGACCATTTTTTTTTAATATTCTGCTTATTTACATTTATAAACCATAATAAGTCGTACAACACAGCAATCAAAACCACAAAATTGTTCATGGGGAAAATTTAGTTCTAAAAAATAATTGTGTAAAACGTTTTTCATTATGCATTTTATGTTTCAGAATATTCATGCTTATCCATGTATCATAAAACTCTTTCACATGGAAAAAGATGAAACAGAAATATATTATATATATTTACAACTTCCCTAAAAAAAAAGACGAAGCTAACCATACCAGTAAGTTCGAAGGTCAGCTAAAGTAATATTTTAGGTTAAAAGAAACGTAATATAAAAAAATCTCTCATCGTTTGATATCGTTAAAAGAAACGTAAAAAAAAATCTCTCGTCGTTCTCATATTGACAGCAAAGCAAACAAAATATCTTTTTTTAATTTGGTTATAGGATCAAAGATGGCTAATGAGCGTTTGAAGTGGAATCTTTTATTTTTGATGATCACTAGATGATAAAAATAAATTATATCAGTGTAAATGTGTATTTTTTTATTATGTCAGAAAGCCTTTTGCTTTACTTCATTCCAAAAAATTATTTTTTAAACCTTTTATTTTCAATATGCTCGCGCCCCCCTCGCAGGGTTACCGCACCCCCCCAGGGGGCGCGCCCCACAGTTTGAGAAACACTGCCATACGGGAATCCATTTCAGGAGAAAGTCTGACTTCTTTTCCGAATGTAAATTCATGCATTATTCGGGATTCGAGCCCGAGTGCCATAACCACCACACTGGCTGGGCGGCAGCCATTCTACTGTAATGTGCTTATATTCAGGAGACTTGTTTTGGGTATGGAGCAATCTACTAGATAAGCTCATATTCTCATTCTCGAAAATTCTTGATTAATATGTGGGCTACTTTACTTTACTGTCTGAAGTCTTTTTGTTATTAATTCCTATTATTTGCTATCATTACAAAAAAATATCCAATTACACACACGCAAAGACTTTCAAGTTTTTGTATTGATTTCATAGTACAGGGATAGCGAACCTTTTTGAGACGTGGGTCAAATTTTGTTCATATCCTCTTTAGTATTAACTCGCGGGACACTAATGCCCATTTGCAGCAGAGTAAAGTTTAAAAATTTTTAATTGAGTATTTTTAAAATTAAACATCTTTAAAATTCAGTTCGCTTAACGGGTAAAAATAAGCGCTACGAAAGTCTCTTTCTACAAACATAACTGAATATAACCTTACAAAAGTGCATTTTATCCAAAGAAGTGCTTTAAATAAGGTTATTTGTTTTTGTTTGTCGATTTTTTTTCCAACAAACAAAATGTGAGTAAAATTATAAACTTTCTTTCATATTTTGTAAGCAATTTTGCTTTATTTCAAATACTACATACTTTCATATACATTTGTTATTTGCGTAACTTTCGTATTGTAATAATCAAACTGAAGGTTATAGACAGCATTCTAATTGCTTTTGTGTCAATGCAGTGCTTGGAAAATTACAAATAGAATATAAATATTGCACACAAATTAGAAAATCTTAATAAACGACCCACGGGTCATAGGTTCACCATCACTGGCATAGTATAAAAATTTATTCTCTTTCGAAACAAAATCTAAGAAGAAAGATTTTTGAATTGAAATTTTCCACGATATATTTTAGAACCCTTTGTTGGTATTATTAAAAAAATAACTCAAAAAAATAAGCATTAAAGTGTAAAACTAGTGGTACAAATAATATGAAGAACTTCCATACAGCTTTTGATTACAAACAAATTGGCTAACTCGAGCTTTGGATAAGCATAAGGACAGCAAAAAGACATATCTCTTCTTCCGTTCCATCCAGTTATATCTCTCTCTGACTTTCCATTTCTTTCTAGTGAACCTTAAATAATCTCAACCCATAATTTTCTTTAAACACTCGTTGACTAACATCCTGCTATGACCGTATTTCACATACCCACATGCCTTTAGTGGATGTTCGGATTTCAAAGTAACGATTAGATCTAAGAGCAAAATTTATTCATTTTTTTTTATTTAAATAGTTCGAATTTTGACGCTTCAAATACCGAGGTGCCAATTAACTATAATTTATAATTCGAAATAATCATGTTATCTAAATTTCTACTAATTCTAGATTAATCACAGACTAATATGATGAGGAGTAATTTGATAACTATTATTTGTATGACGGCAATTTAACATACTATAAAAAAAGATTTAAAGAATTGTCAAAATTCAAAAAACAAAATCGAACTCTTAGATTTCTGGTCATCAGGTTTGTCATAAATAGCATTAAAGGACAAAAGGGAAAAAAAAAAGAAGCGCCGAACTAGTACAACTCCTTTCTTTCGTGGGCCGTAACAGTCCTTAAATAAATGACCAATGACCCAGAAATTTGTAATCATAGCAGTTTAGGTGCTAAACGTGGAGGACCCCAAAATAGAATTCGACCTATTGATGACCATCATTATCTCCCTCGTCTGGTCACGGCACCCCCTACCCTAGTGATGAATAGGCGTGGTGAGCGGGAAACAAATTAAAGCCTCCCTGTGGAGGTGATAGGGCTAGGACACACGCCTTTGTAATGAGAAGACTGCAATAGTTAGGAATTTCTATGCTTTCTCCTCAACATAATTTTTTGTCAAAACAAAATTCAAACATAAATCACACACACACACACAATCAAACGAGAAGAAAAATCTGAAGTACCTTGATTTTCTATCAATATCATATTTATATATTCCCTTTAATTTTTCCTATTAAATGGGTCGGTTGTTTTTTTTTTAATTCCTTCTGCTACTTTTATCTTGAATACTGTATAATTCACCAAAACGCGAGCTTTCAACACATAAATTAAGATCAAAGTTTATCGGTGCTCGTTGTGCGTGCCGGGTGTAAAAACGATAGCTCTCTCCCTGCGAATTCCTAAAATGGGCAGCGTAGATATGGCAAAATTCGCGCAACCAGTGATTTCCTCGGGTATGCATTTTTTCCTACTGTTTAGCTGTGCAACCCATGCTGTTCCTGTTTACGTCTTCATTTGCCTTTTTAAGTTCATATTTATATGATATAATTCTATATTTTTAAAAAAGAAATATTAAAAAAAATATTTAGTCAATTCCTACTTAGATCAACTAAGAAAAATTTCATTTCAGCTACTTTTTATTAAATAAATACAATTAATATAAATATGTATATACACTCAGGAACATTGAAAATAGCGACCCAAGAAGGAAGCTAAGTACAATCGCGAAACTTTTCAAATAAGAACAGCGTAATGTGATATGCAAATGATCCGAGTTTTGTGCCAATACGCATGCTCATACACGCCGAGGTGGCGCTACAATCAGGAAGAGGGTGCTACATAAGCCAGCACAAATTCGAAGATTCATAAACGTGACGATTACCCGCGCCGATTGTAGGAAGACTTTGGTAAGCGAAACATGCCAGGTAAACGTGCTAGAAGACATTTCTCACAGTTCAGAGAGTTCGAGAGAGGCCTGATCATCGAGATGAAAACTGCAGGCTGGTCGACGCGCCGTGTTGCTCGCCAGGTGGATCGTTCGGAGTGTGCCGTTAGAAATTGTTGGGAGCAGTGGACACGAGAAGGTACCCACGCGCGGAAAACCGGGTCTGGAGCGACCAGGAAGACCACGAGGAGAGAGGATCGAAGGATCGTGCGGCAAGCACTTGTGGACCCCACAGTGACTCGTTCAACGTTACAAGCAGACGTAGGTGTAGCAATTGTTCCACAAGCAATTTTCAGACACCTTGCAGAAGCAAATCTTAAATCCAAGTGCCCTTTCCGTGCACTCCCTTTAACACCGGAACATCGGCAACTGCGTCTACAGTGGTGCCAAGTCAGAGGAATGTGGAATGTCACAGATAGGCAACAGGTTGTGTTTAGTGATGAATCCCGGTTTGTTTTAGGGACAGGTGATAACCGCGTACGGGTGTGGAGGCACCCTGATGAGCGGTACAATTCCCCCCACACTGTTCTACGTCACACTGCCCGCACAGCTGGTGTAAGGATCTGGGGGCATAGCCTATGATAGCCGGTCCACTTTAATTGTGATGTGTGGAACCTTAACGGGCCAACGTTACGTTGATGGTATTCTTCGACCCCATGTAGGACCTTTCCTAAATAGTCTCCCAGGGGCAATTTTCCAGCAAGATAATGCTCGTCCGCATACAGCAAGAGTTGCTCAAGACTTCCTACGTCATTTTCAGACTCTTCCATGGCCGATCCGCTCCCCCGATATTTGTCCCCTGTAAAGCACGTGTGGTATCAGCTAAAACGGCAGATGCCATCGTGTCACTCTGTACATGATTTAGAGTTGGCTGTTCAAGATTTGTGGGCGCATCTGCCTCAGGACAACATAAGGTATCTAATCAACTCAATACCGGACCGTGTGGCGGCGGCATGTATTGCAGCTGGAGGTGGTCCAACGCACTATTGAAGTTGCCCAGTATTTGTGTCATTTCACGCCCTGTATTCGTTTGTCTTGTTTTTGAGATCAAGTGAATCTCTCATCTGTGTCATTATGTGTATTAAATTTCATTTCAATCCGATGCTTTCTTCACGGGTCGCTATTTTCAACGTTCCTGAGTGTACATAGGACAGAATCATAACATTAAGTGGTCATTAATTTTTATTCATTATCATTAAAGTATCGTATTGTCATCCAAAACAATCGTGCATATAAAATTTAATTTCAACTGTATGCTTTTAAACGCGAGGGGAAAAAATCTTTTATATAATAATTTTGACCCAAGTCGCTAAAAATGCAGCCTACGTGACTATATCTATGATCCTTTAAATAATTAGTTTCAGTCAATTAATTTTAATTAAATATAATTAAATTATCGTATTTTATCCAAAAAAATAGTGTATAGAAAATTTCAGCCCATACGAGTGCTTTAAAATGTGAGAAAAAAAACCTTTTTAAGTTTTGACACAAGTTGCTAAAAATGATGCCAACGTGTCTTTATTTATAATTTTTTTAATAATTAGTTTCAATCATTGAATTTTTATTAATTAAAATTAAATTACAGTATTATCATCCAAAATAATCATGTATTTAAAATTTCAGCCTAATGGAGCGCTTTAAAATGTATTTTATGTACGATTGTAGATTCAACCAAGATAAATAAATATATACAGAGTGTGAGATAATAGTAGGAATTGAATAAAAACTCTTTTACAAAAACTTTTTTGAATATTTTAGCTCTAAAATGTAAATATGAAATACGTGATAAAAGATGAGCATATAAGAATTAGATTTCTACTTATGCTTTTTGCTTCGCTTTGTACATGTTTTTTCACCTTCTAACATCTGCATATTCAATCTTAAATTTGCTTTGAATGGTTTATTGATACATACATCTAAAGGCTGAACTAATGGTGTTCATACCCCTGTAATTACTGCTATGTCTGTGTTGCCCACTGTCAGCAATTTCTTCGTATTGTCCTTCAGATGGGGAATTCGAATACGTCTCAAATTAATATACTTTCTAGGTTCTTTAAGGTATCTGAACACGTTTGGAGTACTTTTTAACAAAATAGCATATTTAAACATTATAAATGCTTTTTTATGATTCAATACCAATAAATACTAATATTTAACCGACAATATTTACAATAAATTGCCTAAATTTTACAAAAATCACAGTCATAACTGAAATTTTAGCAATATTTTTGAAAAACTTCAAAGCAATTACAGAAAAAAGTAATAAACTTATATTAGTAAAAGTATTACTAAAAACAAACTAGATGCATTTATCTAGAAAATGTACTAAATTTTTTATTAAAATTTGAACATTTTAGAGCTGATCGAGTAAACATTATAAGAAATGTGGCATTCTTTATAAGATCATTATTTAAATAACAAACCATAACTCAAAAAGTATTCACACAATAAGAAATAATTTAATACATTCTCTAGAAAATAACATAAAAATCTGGTTCAAAAAGTTTTATCGAAATACATTTGTAACATTTTGAGTTATCAGACTCGCCATGATAGATTTTAAGTAATTTAAATGCCATTTCTGGTAGATCAAAGACCCACTTCCGGTTTTTCTAACTTTATAAAATTGATAGTAACTTGGCCTCTAGGAAGCGTAGAAACAAAACAAAATATGTTTTGTACAGCCAAAAGACATCTCTATTCAATAAAGTAAAAAACAAAATATCTGTTTTGATCGAATTTGGTCATTTTCAACATGTTCAGATACCTTAAAACAGCAGGACGCATACGCGAAACAATTCCCATGTACAATTTTACACTGTTTTCATCCATCCACCCTTCTAGTGCTCATAAATGAAAACACCTTCTGGAAAATTAAATTTCGGCATCGGTATTCCGCTTAAAACAACCATAAAATGAGTACAGATCACTCGGCAGAAAAGAAGCTACGCTGATATTTCGTGACCTGTTGTGAACCATTTTTGTCAAAAGATACGTACATATCACTGTACATGTACTTTTTTGATTTCTTCATGAAAAGAAAAATGTGCGTTGTATGGAAAATACATCTAAAAATTTTAAAAAATACAGTTCAAACTTACAAATGCGTATTATACGACGTAGTATACGGTAATATCTGTCGCAGGAGAATGATAGAATTAGGAATTTCATCAAATCCCTAAGGGAGAGGTTAAAATGACATCTCTTGAAGGTCATTTCCCTGATAAAAGTAAGGGATTCGAATAAAATCCTTGATCTGTTTCGGTGAAATGATGAAATAATATTCTCAAACGTTTATAAGTGTTTATTTAAAAAATAGGGTACATTATTAAACGTACAAGTAAGTAATACAACTATAGTCAATGAAATACAAATTATTTATTCGAAACTAATTAAAAAATAATTAGAAAATTAGGCTGGAATTTTTTGACGTATAGCATCTTCCCTCTTGGTTGCTTATGCACTAAAATATCATTCCCTCTCGGTTGCTTATGCACTAAAATATCATTCCCTCTCGGTTGCTTATGCACTAAAATATCACTCCCTCTCGGTTGCTTATGCACTAAAATATCAATCCCTATGTTAATCCTATAGTGCTATTTTTTTAAAGATATGGGGTTGATATTTAGGGGATCGATAGTACTACCTGTATAGTTAGGAAGTGCCAATGCAAATCCTGACTAGTTTATTTCATCATTTCACTGAAACAGTTCAGAGATTTGATAAAATAACTTACTTTCATCGGGGAAATGACCTTGAAGAGATGTTATTTTAACAGCTCCCGTCAATTTATCATCTCCCTTTAGGGATTTCATGAAATTCCTAATTTCGTTATTTTCCTGCGACATATCTATTCTCAGTAAAATGATAATTGAGTAAAAATAAGTTGCCAAAACGATTTTCGTGATTCTTTTTAAAAATAATCCTATAAAGTTTATTTCTTATGACTGAAAAAAAAAGATCGTACAAAGAAAAAAGTATGCAAAAAGAAATCGGATGTATCAATGTTAATGCTGAGTAATCTAAAAGTTTATAGGAGTAGAATTATCATATGAAACACATTTTAGAAAACTGAATTTAATCGAACCTTTTCGTATTGGAATTCCATATATCGAACATTTCTGTGCCGAAAGTTTCAAAATTCCGTAGTCATTAAGTAGGAAACGTTTTCGGTCCATCAAAAGCAAAAATTCCTATAAATCAATTATTCTCTAAAGTAAATCAATATTCTGAAGTGATGCCATTTCCAAAGGCGAAACTGGCATTATTTTAAGAAAAGAACAGAGGTATTATGAAATGCATAAAGAATTTTTAAAATGAGGAACCGTAAGATCGAAATAAGCATGTGAATTTCAATTTTTTATCAGAATCTGTTACAATGTAAAGAATTTTGAGTTCCTTTTTAGCAAAAATAAATGAGAATAAATCAGCGGCGTACATAGACCACTCTTATGGGAGAAGTTACATTCTAAAAAACACGTAGACGAAAACGCAGGGTTAACTCTACAGTAAAAATTAAAAACCTGTTGGTCTATATAATCCCCTCCCCCGTTTTGGTGTATGTCACTGGAAAAAACTTACGTATGCAAAAAAATATCAAAAATCTATCATTCAATATTAAATTCATCGGTTTTTTGTGGTTATCATTTTCTAATTATATATATAAATATGTATTCTGAAACTATGGACGTACATAAATGTCGTGTACTCTTGCAATTTCAAAAGAGGGATAACATAAAATAAGATCATCATAGAGATCTGTACAATGAAGGCGTTAAAAAGGAACTGTGTTCTCATGAATGTTGATCTTTTATAAATAAAAAATTCTCAAGGAATAAAGAGTAACTGACGAATGGTGCGAGTGCTATTCACATTATGAAAATACTTTGAGCCAATTAAGGCTCATGTAAGCGTGCATGGGCTTTCCTTCTTGCATAGGCTTACTGTCTAATAAAATATTACAAAATATGGCAGATTAAATATATCAACTTAGTTTCAGGCACGTTTAAATTTCTAACAAGTAAAATTCACGCACACTCACATTGCATATAGCTGATGGTAGTTTTCCCCCTAGCTCTATTCCTTGGGATTTTAATCAGAGTGTTTATGATGTTGATAATGTCATTTTTTTTTTTCATAGCTAAAATATGCTTTTCGCGTTATTACACAGCAAGTAGATTATTTTATCTGGCACTGCAAAAATATTCAAAATTCCGCTGTTTCTGCAAATACCAATGTTCTTCAATTTATTTTTTATTATCATCTGATTTCAAAATATACATATTGAATTCGAGAGCCTAAAATAGAAAAAAGCTTGTAAACACGAAACTTTTTGAAACTCTTTGGAATAAAACCAACGTTTTTTCTTGGAAAATTAAATTATTAGACACACACACATATATATGTAGGATTTTCACTTTGAAACATTTTGTTAAAAGGTTGAGTCATATCCTTTTCAGAGGACCATTAATCTCAATTTTATTTATTACTGTATTCCGAAGCAGCACCGTCTAGTGAGCTTTCGTAGCTCCGGCTTGAATAATTTTTCGGCAGAGGCCTACTAACCACCGCTTGTTCAACACGTCACGTCTTTAGCGCATTTTCGCGCCCTGCGCGGTACCACCAGTCCTAACGTCCAAGAATGATAAAGGTAGTTTATTTCCCCGTCTTTTTTCTAAAGGTATAACTCAACTTTCGATTAACCTAATTCCTGCATGTCTTTCTCTTTGTAAATATCCCCTATTGTAAATATTTCCCTTTAACTTTAAATAAATTCTTTTTTACTTAAATGAAGTATCTGTGTTTAAATGACTTTGATTCAATTAATTCATCACTCACCCTTAAGTACTTACCCCTAGACAACCCACCTCGCCAATATAAAATCCCGCCTTCTGAAGAGTCTTATTTTTATTCGAAGATTTATTCGGACTCCCACAGAAATAATTGGGGGATCATCTGGGATTTGATTTCGAAAATCTCTAAATAATAAGTTGATAAACTTCTAACCCTCTTCTTTAAAAAAAAAACATTTTTGGCTGCACGCCTAAATTACAAACGGACCGAATCGAAAATGCGCGGTTTGCCTCTCATAACATACTAACGTTTAGGTGAATAAAACGACTCCCGGAGTCACAACTCACAAGTCACAACTCAAGATCTTACAAGATCGCTCGCCGAAACCACGTTATTTTCTGCCGTGTACAACAACTACAAGAGTTTCATAAGTCCAGTGTCTAATTCAAGATTATCAGTAAACACGTCGTCCAGTGAATCAGGTACTGTATCTTTGATTGTTTTTCAAAAAAATAAGGGAATCTTCGGAAAAGAATACGTGAGCCACTGTTAATTTACTTATAAAAAAATTTGTTGTAGTCGATTTCATGAAGTAATTGATATTTTTAAATATCATGTGTGTTTTACTGAAATACTATTTTTCTATTTGTGTATAGAAATCGTATCAATTAAAATTTTCTACAAGTATATCTTTTAAAATATTAAGAAAGTCGTACGTAATATTCAAGTTTTTTATTTGTATCTCATTTAATAAGGAATTGAATTGCATTTCATGTGTGTATGAAAAGTTTTCATTTCTTTGGTTACGTCATTGACCTTGAACTAAGAGATTAATGTCTTCCATTCCTAAACATTTAGCCGTTTCGATGCAATCGTAATTTCGATTACTCATATAGTGTAACATTTCTCTTGCAGCAGTTTGGCAATTAATTAGTTTAGTTTTATGAGTATTCGAGAAATATATTTTGAAAGAAATATGCTATGGTTTTCAGAATTTATTGATTAAACATTATACAGGATATTATTTTTAATGGTGTATTTTATCATTCAATATATAAGTATTTTGAGTTTATTTTTGACAGAATTATTATGCTTTCTATTGAAACATGTGTTTATCCTTAGAATGTGCTGAAGAGATCCTAAAAAGATTTCATTTTTATTGGTGTAATAAAAAATATATATGAGATTTTTCTTAAGTGACTAACTTCGAATTGTTTGCTTTTTTCAGCAAAGAACTTTATATTCCTAAATTCTTTTTCATATCACAATAAATTTAATAACAGTTCCTAAACAAGATTTATATTAATTTATTTTTTCTTTCAAAGTCTTTTTGCATTTATTATAACGAAATGAGATAACTGATATATCACATGGTTTAAAAAAACAAAAAAAAAGGTTTTGTTTTTAGTTGAAATTAATAATTTGACTATTTTAAATTAAGCATTGCGTATTTTAGCTCGCACGGTTGTCTTTACACGTTACTGGTTTAAAATATTTCTAAATGAACAAAATTTGAATATGTATTTTGATGCAATATCATTTTAACTTAAAAATTTTTGTAAATGCAAACGAGAATTGCCAATAGCAATATCATTGTTTTTGTTTGAACGCGTGACAATTTTGTTTATTCCTTTGGTTACTATCTAAAATTAAATTTAAATTTTAAAATGGTGTATCTTGGCAAAGGTCGACGCGAAGATTTATTTGTCTTAGCCACGGAATTAAATTTAAAATTCGATAAATCGATGACCATCGCCACACTCAAAGATCTAATTATTGGTAGTGAAAATTATGACGAAGAAATGACCAAAAACATACATTCAACAATTGTTGAGGATCGCAAAGCCAGAGAAGAAAATTTACGCATTGAAGGACGAGAAGAAAAATTACGCTTCGAACAATTGAGGTTAGATGAGCAAAAACGCAAAGATGAATTTGAGTTGGAAAAGTTAAGAATCCAAACACAATCCAAGTTAGGCTCTGATACATCCAAAGAAAGTGATACTAAATTTCTTGTCAAAGAAGTTTCAAAGTTTATACATCGTTTTGATTTGAAAGAAGACATCAGTCTTTATCTAAAATTATTTGAACATCAAGCGCAGAGATTGAATATTGATCAAGAAAACTGAGTTTCTCATCTGTTAAACTTGTTACCGACGGAAGTATCTCACATCATAGCGAGAGAGCCTGACGATAAAGCCAACTCTTACGAACACGTTAAAGATTTACTGCTGAAACACTTTAAACTAACTCCAGAAAAGTTTCCACAACTATTTGTCACTCACCAAAAAGCACCTGAAAGAACATGGATTGATTTTTACCATGAGTTAAACACCTACTTCAACGGATGGATAGATGGATTGAAGAAAGATACTTTCAACAAGTTATCAGATCTAATCATAACAGATCAACTCAAACGAAAAACTCCCTTTGAATTTAAAGAATATTATCTTGATGAATGGGCAAATATGAACTCCCCTGTTCAATTAGCAGAAAAACTAGAAGAATTCGAGAAGACTTTAAAAGGACTCTGAAACAAAAATCTAGCAGTCCATTTGTGAAGAAACAAGAATACAAATTCACAGAAAAGAATCGCAGGTATGAAGCAGAGGGAAAATTCGAGTATAACAGAAAAGATAAGAAGTTTCCATCGTCAACGTATTACAACAAACATTACGAAGCCCCTGTTACCAAGTACGAATCTGTTCAAAGATATCAAGACAGCGCGCAGAAAGGGTATTACAACAAAAATTACGAGAAACACTCAAATCACAATGCTTCCAAGCATGCTCAGACGAATTATTCAAAATCGCAGAAATTCAAAGAACCTCCAAAAGAAACTTGCACACTCATCATTAAGGATAGTTTACGTACTAAAGAGATATTTTTTGGAAAGGTGAAAATCACGGCGCTCATTGACAGTGGTAGTACCGTAAGTTTGCTTCGAGAAAACACGAGCAGAAGAATAATGGATCCAACAAAATTATCAAAGAACAAGATGCTTCTCACAGGTATTGGTGAAGCACAAGTCACAACTATAGGTTCCTTTGAACATGAGTTCAAAATAGATGATGAAAATTACTCGTTAACTTGGCATGTTGTACCGGCTGATAAATTAAAATTCGAAGCAGTTATTGGATCAGATCTTTTGGAACAAGCATCGATAAGTTTTACTAAAGAAGGAGTTAAATTCAACAAATATGAGAATCATGCACAGCTTATGCAAATATCAGCTGAAAATCTTCAAGAAGAACTAGACCTACGTCATGTTGAAAATCGTCAAATCAAGAAGGAACTTGAAAAGTTAATTCAAGATTACAAGCCAGAAAAACAGCATCTACCGACGTCACAATGAGAATTATTCTAAAAGACGAAGAACCAGTCTGTCAACCCCTTGTCGACTAGCTTTCGCAGAAAGACAAGAAGTAAACAAACAGATACAAGAATGGCTCAACGAAGGCATTATACGTCCGAGTTCTTCGGAATATGCAAGTCCAATCGTAATGGTAAAAAAGAAAGATGGATCTTCGAGAATATGCATGACTACAGAAAATTGAATCAGAAGCTTGTGAAAGATAAATTTCTGTTACCTCTCATCGAAGATGTTTTAGAGACTTTGCAAGAAGCAAAGGTATATTCTACATTAGATTTACGCAATGTTTCTTTCACGTCGATGTTGACGAAGATTGCAGAAAGTATACATCCTTTATCGTCCCAGACGGACAATTTGAATTCAACAAAGTTCCTTTCGGACTAAGCACAAGTCTTGGAGTTTTTCAACGCTACGTATCAAGTATATTTAGAGATCTTACTCGGAAAGGAATTGTAATCAGTTATTTAGATGATCTCGTCATTTCAGCGAAAAACGAACAGGAAGGTCTCGAAAAAGTCGCAAAGAAATACGGATTAGAAATTAAGTTCAAGACGTGCTAATTCTTAAAAAAGAAAATTGAATTTCTAGGTCACATTGTAGAAAGCGGAACTATTAAACCATCTCCCTCTAAGACACTAGCTGCCCGAAATTTTCCAGAACCAACAACAATAAAACAAGTAGAAAGTTTTCTTGGTTTAACTGGGTATTTCCGCAAGTACATCAAGGATTATTCAAAGATAGCTAAACCACTTAGCGATTTAACAAGAAAAGAAAACCTCTTTGTTTTTTTTCAGGACTCAACAAAAAGAAGCATTTGAAAAATTGAAGAAAATCATGTCCGAAAGCCCAATCTTGCACCTTTACAAGTATGGAAGAAAAACAGAACTCCATACAGACGCTTGTAAACAAGGGTTCGGCGCAATTTTGTTACCGGAAGCCGAAGCTGGAAAGTTACATCCCGTTTACTACATGTCGAAAAAGACAAATACAGCAGAAGAAAAGTATGACAGCTACGAATTAGAGGTACTAGCAATTATCAACGCATTAAAGAAGTTTCGTGTTTATCTTTTAGGACAACACTTTAAAATAGTAACTGACTGGTCAGCATTTCAGAAGACTATGCAAAAAAAGGATCTAATTACTCGCATAGCCACATGGGCGCTTCAAATAGAAGAATTCGATTATGAAATAGAGCACAGAGCTGGAAGTCGTATGAAGTACGTCGATGCTCTTAGCCGATATCCCGTAATGATGGTATGCAATGATACATTAACTTCAAAGCTTAAAAAAGCACAAGAGGAAGATGACAACATCCAAACATTGAAATCACTTCTAGAGAAGCAAGAATCAGAAGAATTTTTTGAGCGAAACGGTATACTCTACAAGCACTTAAATGGTCAAGAATTAATTGTAACCCCTAAAGCAATGCAAGCTGAACTAATTAAATTGATTCACGAAAATGGTCATTTCTCAGTAGGAAAAACAGAAGAAATTGTGAAACAGGAATTTTTTATCCCAAATTTATTCAACGTCGTTAAAAAAGTAATATTTAATTTTGTTCCATGTATCTTAGCTAATAAGAAAACTGGCAAAAAGGAAGGGTTTTTGAATCCTATTTCTAAGGAAAGTATTCCTTTAAGTACGTACCCTGTTGACTTCATTGGTCCTTTACCCTCCACAAACAACAGTTATCAACACATTTTCACCGTAGTAGACGCATTTACCAAATTTACTTGGCTATATCCCGTCAAAACTGTGTCTGCTAAAAGTGCCCTCGAAAAACTAAAACAACAGCAGAAATCCTTTGGTAATCCCATCAGAATTATCTCTGATAGAGATTCAGCGTTCCCTTCAAAATTATTCAACGACTACTGTGATGAAGAGAACATTCAACATCTACAAATAGCGACAGGTGTTCCTCGAGGAAACGGGCAAGTTGAACGAATTCATCGAACGTTGATTCCAATTCTCACCAAACTATCATTAGACGACTCAACGAAATGGTACAAATACGTTGACAGATTACAGAGAATACTAAATAGTACTATATGCCGCGGTACAAAATGGACACCATTCGAACTATTAGTGGGAACCAAAATGCGTAACAAGGAAGACATCCTAATCAAAGACTTACTTCTAGAAGAAATGGCGAAAGAATTACTAGAACAACGCGAATTTTTAAGAAACGATGCAAAAAAGAACAACGAAACCTTGCAGTCTGAAAATAGAAAGACGTATAACAGAAGAAGAAAGAAAGCTTCGTTATACAAAGAAGGTGATTTAGTAGCCATCCAAAGAACCCAATTTGGAGCTGGACTGAAACTAAGACCAAAGTTTTTAGGCCCTTACAAAGTAACAAAAGTTAATTCTAAGGATAGGTATGAAGTGGAAAAGGTTGGTCAGCACGAAGGACCGAACTCAACCACCACCTCAGCTGATTTAATGAAACATTTTTATACTTAATTGAATTTTTTTATTTGTTATTATTTTAAATTTTTCTCAAACTATATCAATCTTGAAAAATTAATAGGTGTTCAACGGTAACACTCGTTTCCATTAATCATTTTATATTCACTTGTAACATTTATTATATTTTCGTATTATTCTTTATCTTTCTATTGATGCGAAGGATTTCTTTTATGGTTTAGTTGATTGTAGAGCACAACATAGAATATTTTGTTTTTATATGCTTTATTTTAGGTCTGGAATTGTGAATATTAGGTATACATCTTTTCATCTGTAATATTTTATTTTATTATCTTTAAGAATCGTATTATTTGTCTTTATTGCATCCACATTCCAATAATCATCAAATTTATAGTAGTAACTAAAGATAGTTTGTATTTAAAGTACTTTAGCTCTCAACATTTTGTAAGAGCTGAGAGATCAGCTCTGTCAGGAAAGGGTGATTTTGTAGGATTTTCCCTTTGAAACATTTTGTTAAAAGGTTGAGTCATATCCTTTTCAGAGGACCATTAATCTCAATTTTATTTATTACTGCATTCCGAAGCAGCGCCGTCTAGTGAGCTTTCGTAGCTCCGGCTTGAATAATTTTTCGGCAGAGGCCTACTAGCCACCGCTTGTTCAACACGTCACGTCTTTAGCGCATTTTCGCGCCCTGCGCGGTACCACCAGTCCTAACGTCCAAGAATGATAAAGGTAGTTTATTTTCCCGTCTTTTTTTTTCTAAAGGTATAACTCAACTTTCGATTTACCTAATTCCTGCATGTCTTTCTCTTTGTAAATATCCCCTTTTGTAAATATTTCCCTTTAACTTTAAATAAATTCTTTTTTACTTAAATGAAGTATCTGTGTTTAAATGACTTTGATTCAATTAATTCAACACTCACCTTTAAATACTCACCCCTAGACAACCCACCTCGCCAATATAAAATCCCGCCTCCTGAATAGTCTGATTTTTATTCGAAGATTTATTCGGACTCCCACATATATATAATGACTGTACGAATTAAGTTAAATACAAACAAATGCATTGTTATTGTTCTCTTAAACTACAATGCTTAATGTTAGCTACTCTAAGCAAGGTAGTAGAGGTCATGATATGTTAGGCATTATTTTGCTCACTGGCTGTTAAAATGCTCATTACTTGTCGTAGAGACAAATAATACTTCGATTCAACACAACTAGTAATAGCTCGTTTAAGAATATCGTGGTTCATTATCAATACGAGTAATTGTGTGAGTAATTAAAAATTTTAAAAATTAATCCATGATAGTTTTTCTAATTTTTTGGCTATATACTGTTAAGTAGTACGGATTGCAAACATGTTCGTTCAAGATGATACTTCGTATTGCATTTTCCACTGCAACAGAAATTTGAGTTTCCACAAGTTCAACCGAGTTCACAAATTACGTCTTACTCATCAACTGTTTCATGCAGTTGAGTTCAAGTGTGAGAAGCATATAAGCAAATCTCGAGCGTACTTTTAATACCGTGTTAAGGAAGTTAAGTGATACGTCAAGCTTTAAAAACAAGTACTTTTCCGTTTTGCCGACTCAAATCTTGACAAGAGGGCGTTATTGGAGACAACACACATAAAAATATTAATAAATATTGGTTCTCATTGGTTTTTTATCCTTTTTTATTATAAAAAAGATGCTACTGATAAGAAAAAGTCACAAGTTGTTTCGTAAATGTGTTGAAAAATGTTACCAGCAAGATAATTCTGGCACGGGTTGTATTTATTTCGGGACTTGCACCGGCAAAACAGAAAAGTAGCAAAAATTTAGTTTTGTGTCAGAAAGCTTTCTCAGTATCAATTCTAAATTCACTATAACAAACAAAAAACGTCGCACCAAGAAAAAGTTGCCCGATGTTAATGAAATTGCGTATGCAAAGATATTTGTACTGAACATGCAAATGATTAAAATTTAGTGTCCAAAAAATGAAAAGAGGGAGCTACAGCGCATCGAAACTGCGCATTCAGCAAGTGACTATAAAAAGCTATTTTCAATCTGATGGTCAAAATTTCTGTTCCATTGCGTTTTAGGATACCTTTCAATGACTGAAAAAATGCCTCGTCATAGGATTCGAGCTCATCACGAGCAACTGTCAGAGTTTGAAAGAGGTCGTATCATTGGATTGAAATAGGCAAGTTAGGCAAATCGGAGAATCGCTCGTCATAAAGGTCGAAGCGATGCAGCCATTAGAAGACGCTGACAAGAATGGGTAGAGAGTGGCAGATTTTAGCGTCATGATAGTAGCGGTCGACCTAGGGTCCCAGCAGATTGGGAGGACCAATCGATTGTCAGATCAGCTGTCACAGCGCCTGATTCATCATTACCAATCATCAGACGTGCGACCCACACAGGAATATCCACCATGATCATTCACAGACGATTGATAGAGAGAAATTTACGCTCGTACAGCCCGCTACGCCTCCTGCCACTTACGCCTGCACACTGTTGAGCCAGATTACAATAGTTATTGGATCAATCAGGTTGGAATCATTCTGACTGGGCACGTATAGTGTTTAGCGACGAATCCCATTTCCAACTGTGTCCTGAAGATCATCGAAGATGTGTCTGGAGACACCCAGGGCAGCTTGCTGATCCTATTTTCCCTATTTCACACCACACAGACATTCAATCAATAGTTATGGCCTGGAGTTTCATTTCTTTTGACAGCCGGACCCCTTTGGTCGTCATTAGAGTCTCACTCACAGCACAGTGGTTCGTCGACGACATTCTGAGAACTGTTTTGATGCCGTTCCTTTTGCAGTACCTGGCCTTATTTTTCAGCAAGACAATGCCAGAACACATACGCCACATGTTGCTATGAACGGTCTTACAGCTTGTCAAACACTTTCTTGGCCAGCCGGATCGTCATATATCTCTCCAGTCGCGCATGTCTGGGATATGATGGGAAGACAACTGCATCTACCAGGAAATGTTGATGACCTGGTCCGACATTTGGAGCAAATTTGGCAAGAAATACCGCAGCAGACCATCAGGTTTCTTTATCAGTCTATGCCACGTTGTGTGGCAGCTCGCGTCCTCACCTTACTGAGCTTGTTACTTTGTAACACTATATAACTCTAAAATACATCATTCAATTTTTCTCAAATTTTAATCATTTTCTATTCTATACATAATCTTTCTTTCCACCAACTTTTGTCTCTATCGGACAACTCGTTCTTGGTGCGTCTGTTTTTTTCCGTTATAGAGTGTAGTATATAGTTAATACTATTCAAGGACTAATTGGTTTGCCATATGAATGGGTTGGAATCCTACGTTCTTTAGAAAATATAGTCCACTCTGGCGTGTACAGTTACCTAACTTTTCTTAACAAGACTCTATATTTCTGAATGATAGAATAAGAAATAATATGAAATTTATCAATCGATAATGATGTATAATAATAATTTGCTATTGATTAATACCAAGATGGTCACTATTAGTGAAAGTTTGCTGTGTAATACAATTATCGTATATATGCATAAAACACACAATCTACTTTTATTAATAATTTTTAAACATTAATCACACATATTTTATATGAAAATTTGTTTAATTTTGAGCATTATATTTCAGTTATTAGAGATGTAATTATGATTCTATGTATAAAAAAGCTTTATGATCAATTGTTGAGGATATTACAAATACGTAAATTTGCAAGTAATTTCTTATCGAAATTAAATTGTATACGTTTTAGTTCTTTATAAAAATAAAAAAATGTTTCCTAAATTTATTAAATTTAATTTTTGTAAGTTTATAAAAGGTTTTATTCTTTGCTTAGCTATTACTCTTGGAGGCAACAGCGAAAATAAAATAAATTATTTTGCAATGTATAACCTTAAACTTTGGTATTTTAGTATTGGTAAGAAAGAGATAATGATAAAAAAAAATTCTGAGAAGCATGCTATTTTACCAGAACTTTTTTGTTTTAACATTTTTGTCTCATTAAGAGTTCGTTTGTATTGTCTTTGTGGCATAAAATTTCAATCCAGTTTCTCTTTAAATTTTCCGTTTAAAACTGAATATGTACAAATACAAAAAAGGAGTTTGGTACAATATATACACGAACAAGACCCTAATCTTTATCTGGTTGCCAATAAGAAGGAAGATAAGTCTATAAATTCAACTCAATTAGTCTGGAAACTATAAAAGAATTAACTAGAAAAGTTATACCACTTTCTAAAACAAATTAAATCAAATATTTGCCAAGGTATAAAAAGAACCATCTAATCCACTTACATCTAAGAATATATATATATATATATATATATATATATATATATATATATATATATATATATATATATATATATATATATATATGTACAGAGAGAGAGAGAGAGTCTTATTCTCTACAAACAAGAGATAAACATCCAACAATCACATTCGAAAAACACAAAGACAGTAGGAAAATCACACAATGAAGAACACATGAGCAACCGAGATTAAAAATTATAAAATGGATGCTGCAGTATTATAAACATTGCTGACTTAGTACAGCTAATATATAAAATAATTTAGATAAAAGTGAGGTTGAACATGTTTTTTGGCCAGCCAACCTTCCCCCTTTATGTAAATAATACTGAGCAAAAACCTATTGAAAGTAATGGATAGAAATATCTAAAGCCATTACAAAATAGAGGTAACTTACCTAAAAATTGCAGTTAAAAATGCAGAGCTTGCGCTAAATCTGAGTGCAATAAATAAGTTATTTCCAGATTCTGGACCCTAAAGCAGATTTAAATCATGTGAATGGCTGAAGTGTAGCACTTAACAAAATTGTAAAAAGAATGGAAATAAAAATTAATAAGAGCGTTACAAATTATCATAACTTTAGTAACACTATATTGCATAAACCGCGAAGCACTGCTAAAAAGTAATCCTATGATATTAAAATTTTGAAATTAAAATTTCGAATGCAAATTCCCTTATACCAAGTTAGTAAACGATTAAATTTTCAAAAGTAATAAATGTTCATTTCGAAGCTCTCCTTTTTACTGCACAACTAGCATTGCATAAAACAGATAGCAATTCCTAATCAATTATCTTTTCTCATTAGCACCTTTACAGTTCCCTGGAGACATGATCTATAATGCCGTTACGTCGTTGTAAAAGTTATAACCATTTGTATGATTTGTATGTAACCATATTGATTTGTATTCGCATAGCAGAGATGCGTGAAGACGGCTGGTCATATCGAGCAACACGTACTGCACGGATAAGGCTGTGGGCAAAATATTTAAACTGTAATAATTTAATATAGCTGCAGCCATTCTTGGTGACAGTGCCCAGTTCGATTCATATATTTTAAACTAAATATGTCTCTGTATACCGTTGGAATTTGATATAATGTTGGTTCCTTAAGAAGGATCTTTTGCTTCTAGAATAGAAATTCTTGTCATATTTTTAACCCTTTAAGCCAGCGTTTCTCAAACTATGGGGCGCACCTCCCTAGGGGGCGTGATAACTCTACAAGGGGGGCGCGAGCATATTGAAAAGTCGAAACCAAAAGATTATTTCAGAAAATTATTAATTGATGGAAAGGGAACAAACAAAATACATTCTGACATAATACAAAATAAAATACACATTTACACTAATATAGCACACTTATAAATGTATCAGTACTTCACCATGTATTTTATAATTAATTTAACAATACTAAGTTAAGAACAAGTTTAAGAATTACCAGTGACCCCCTGGGTTTGACATACAAAAAATTAAATACAAAAATTAACACTTATCTTGATAATTTGTATGGTTTATAATTAATCCCTTAACTGCCGGTTTAAAGTTACTCAAATCCTTCCCCAATGCCACCGTTTTCCACGTAGACGCGCGTATGTGATATTTGGGGGAGAAAAGGAATAAATAAGCAAATCCCATGAAATAAGTAAATTCTTTGCAAACACCGTCAATGTCCTTTTATATCGTCAAGCCAATGCCACCGTCAAGGCCTTCGGATTAATTTTATGGATAGCAGTGCACAGAAAAGATCGTACTTCGATAAGACGTATATATACGTCCAAAACAATAATCGCTTTGGTTGAGAGAGACGTATATATACGTCCGGGGCAATTATCGTTTTGGTTGAGCGAGACGTTTATATGCGTTGATGGCACTTGAGGTTGAAGTCGTGTTGTAGCTTTAGAGCCAAAGTATAGTGTTATTGAATTCAATACATTATTATTGTATGGAAGAGGGGCGCATTAAAAATTATGATTGAATGTTGGGTCGCAAACAGTGAAAGTTTGAGAAGCACTGCTTTAAGTGGTTTGTCCGTACAACGTATGGGCTACTGAAAGTTGGCCGCAACTGATTTGTCCGCACGCTCTACGGGCATTTTGTTATTTTTTTTTCTTTGATTTGCGCTTATATTTAGTTCTTATGATGTATTATTTAGTGCTAGTATTTTGAAAAGGTGATGCAGTGTGTTTATGGTACTGAAATTCTTTTCGTCCGAATTTTTTTCTTTTGTGATGAAGGCGGGAATTAGTATGTGGTGTATAGCCATAAACTATAAAAAGACGTGCCTTTTTTTTAAGAATTTTGGGTAAAAAGATGACGGCTTAAATCGTAAAATAATAAAAAAAGGTTCTTATTTTAATTGTGTGTGTGTGTTTTAATTGTTTTCCTATTCAGTGCAACCTTTCTTACCTTCGACCCTGAAACGCGTGATTGAGCAAAAGAAAATTTCTTTATGGTGCACAGGTTCTGGAATTAATGGTTGCTACAAGGAACTTATTGGAGAAACTGAAGACTCTGGAAGGTCAAGGTGCATCAATAAAATACAAGATCGGATGATGAAAAATTTTTTTATGTATATATCAATCATGCTAGAGCAGTAAACTCATGCCAAATTTTGTTTTTTGACGTATTTGTAAATCAAACCATGTGTTTACGTCAATTATTGCAGGAGGAGTAGAACACCTTTTAAAATCCTTTCATAAATTTTAAAACTTTTCTTTAAAAAATTAAATGGTTAGTAATTTCTAGTATTTTGAGAGCAAAACATATTTTACTCAATACATATATATTGGTTACAAGCAAAAAAAATTGTAAAAAAAACATTAAGTCAAAGATTTTTGAATAAATCATACTATGTCCCTCTCAAAGGATAATTTTATTTTTATATAATTATAAGAAATTTTTAAATAAGGACCTTAACTACTTTTTATAAGTATTTATTAATACCTTTTCGAAGTAGAAATTTTTTCTCAAAAGTGATAAAAAAAAAGGTTTTTTTTTTTTTTTTTTTTTTACCATAACAAAAACATTCGTTTAAAAATCCTTTGTTGCTTTTTTGTTGGATTTTTTTTCACTCTTTCTCTCTCACTCTCTATGTCAGCATTAAAAAATAAATATTTATTTTTAATAATTTTGTAGGAAATATATAAACATTTTTATTTATTAACTTATCCAAGAAAGAATTTTTTTCCCTTCTCACACGTTTCAAAAAAGAGCGAAAATATTTGACCAATCTAAAAGCATTTTCGTATGGAATCCAAAACATTTAATTAAATTTTTTATGCTATTTTTTATTTCTTTTTAAAAATAATTCCTCTGTTAAAATAAATATTTATAATTAATAACCCTGCAATATTTACAACCATAATTTTTAGTCATAGTTTTTGGACGATTTCCAGTAATATTTTAAAATTATTATTCTCCTTTCATTGTTTGCTGCTATTTTTTAATTGCTAATTTTAAAACAATAAAACAAGCTTTGAATAATTCAGTCAATTACACCGTAATGATGCTAATTTCCCACTTAACATCCTTTTAAATCAAATATAACTAAATTAAACAATTAAATGCTTTATTCCTTTTCAAATTCTGATTTAATTGCATTGCGTAACTCCACACTTTCGCAAAAATTCCTCCGCTGCATTCTTCAAAATATTTAAATTTATCCTTACGAAATCAAATATTCGATACGTAATTATATCAATTTTCGAAAGTAAAAAAAAAATTATTAAATAATTTAATTAATCATCTTGTTTACCTTTACGTCTATACGCCCAATGAAAGCCAAAGGATGAACACTATGAGTGTGTAAAAAACTATGAGTGTTGTTCGAATTGATTGCTCATTAAAAAAGGCTTAAAAAAGGGAATCATGTCGTTTTATTATTCTTCCAGCGGAGTTATTGATATTGATGAGAAGAAACACTGGGTATACTAATGAGAGAGAAAGTATATGCCAAATTATCTCGATAATTACGAATAAATCTCTTTTTTAAGCTTGTTAATTGCTTGGAATATATTTATTGGAGCTCATGCGGTTTTTAGCTTTCATTAAAGGGAACTCATTTCAAAATAAAGAAGTCCTTGATTAATTCCCATTTTTTTTTTTTACTCCTTTGCATTCAAGACAATAAGGATAAAGATTATTTTTAGGATTGATTTCACAATCCACAATCGGGTTTATAATTTAAGTTAAAATTAAAACGCATGCACAATCTCTTTCTCTATATATAATTAGGGGGAGGATCGAAAAACCTTTTTTTAAAAATTTCAAAACCAATCTATGGGGGAAAAGATGCTCTCTGATATATAGATGAAGGGGAAAATAAAATAAAATATTAATTTTTACGTTAAGTACTGCCACTTGGGGAATGATATTTAGGTATTTGAGCTTTTTTACGGTCAAAAATCAGTTATTTTTGCTAAAGAAAAACATGCCTGAGGATAGAACTCGACACATTCTGCTCCGTAAACTTTTAATTTACCGCTGGACCAAGATGATCACTTTAGTACAAACGCTGTTACTGACTAATATAGATATCACCGAAACACACTCCCCTATCAGTGAGTCGGTGGATAGACTAAAGAACGATATTGTTATTATGGTAAGCATGATAGTTGTTGCTGTTGCGTCAAGTATGTTTGACGGCATGAGTGTTGCGTCATGCTTGTCTGACGGCTTTTTTGGTTGCTTTTGTGGTGAATAGATGGCGCCACGACACGAAAGTTGCGTTTCTTCAAAGTTCAGTCAGGGACACCAACGAGGATTAGAACTCGCCACCTTTGGATTCGTAAGCACGTAACTTACCGCTGGGCCAAAATGATCATTTCGGTCCAGAGGATGTTAATGACTTATATAGATACCACCGTCACATGCCTTTTAGCACTTTTTAACATTTACTGCGATAAGAGGATACCTACTAAATAGTAACAAGAAAAAAGCACATACATTAGATATATTTGACAGTTTCTTTAGTATTTATTTTAAAAAAAAATACCTACTGTTGAAATCAGTGGCGTAATGGACAATATCAGGACCCCCTTGCAATGTCAGGTTTCGGGCCCAAAGCTGGATTAAATAAAGTATTGCAAAACATAATATAGGCTTTGGGCCCCCTAGAATCCTGTGCAATTCCTTGATGCGCGGGTGTACATTTCGCAACTGGTCAAAATTACAGTGCAAAATAAAGCGGAAAACGGAGAAAAAGCTTGGATCGGACTGATTCGATAGAGTGGGGGGAGCGAGAGAGCTGGGGTTATGAAATGTGTTGCAATGTACATTATATTTTTCATTACTCACTTCTCACTTATTATCATCGCTTTTGGTTATTTCTATCGAAGAAAAATGATTTTATTTTGATTCTAAAATTATCTAATCAATTTAAGTCTGTTTCCCCTTTTTCAAAAACCCAGCCTCCTTGTGGCAATATTAAATTTTGAAGTTATTTATCTCTTAATCTCCAGACCACAGAACATCTTTTCCGCAGGTTTCGATTAATAATATTTTTTTCTCTTTTTTCTCTAATGTTGAAAGGGTCCGGTACATGAATTTTCAAAAAATTATCGATTTTTACTTTTTTATATTTCCTAAAAGTTCAAACCTTTTTGTTTAAAACGGTATGTGATATGAGGAAATACGATAATGAGAAGTATTTTTTTTAAATTTTTGTAAATGAAACTACTCCTTGACGTGCATCAAATGAGCTCTGCTAGGAGCAACTGTGTTTCCCGTTACATAGGTTTCTGATTAGCGCAAATCCATATGATGCTCAAGCGGAAAAATTAGAGTGCATTAAGATTATCCCAAAGTGTATGGGTACACGTCTTTTGGATCTTAAAAACGAAACAAAGAAAAAAAGTTAAGTGATAGAAAAAACCTATAGTGGTCGTAACTCACTCACTGATATTTTAATATAAAAAATTCAAAGATATTATAGTGGGGCTATTAGAAATAATATCAATGAGATCTACACTGCCTGAAAACTGCTGTTTGGGTTGTTTATTTTCATCTTCTGTCTTCAAACGAGAGCCCTCAACATCGACTGTGTCCTGCGGATATAAATGCCTGGTACAAGTTTCAAAAGACAAGCTGAATGTAAGGATAGGGACTGTGATCATAAACACATACACACATACCATATACCATAATGAATTAAATGAAGCCAATTTTTAGAGATCTAGGTGTGTGATCCTATGTTTTTAAGAAAATGTTTACATGGAAAGACTCAGAACCCAAATCAGTTAATAACACCGTATGGTCATTGATTCCAAGATCTACATTTGCGGAAATAAAAACTCTAAAATTAGGGGTAAATATGGCTATTGCACAATTCAATATGAGACTGGTAGCAAAATTAATTATCTTAAAACGTAGTGGTATTGAACCAAGTTATAACTGTGTGTCCTGCTTCAAAAAACTAGGTACACGTACGATTCGTGTAGCCCAACTAAAGCATCTTGAGATCCCCAAAAAGGCAAAATTGTTAAAAATAATGAAAAAAAGAAAATTAGAAGAGTCTTTTGTATGAGAAGAGAGTAAAAATAATGCTTCATGTGTGCTTCTAGGAAATACTAAAAAAAGTAAATGCTCAGAAAATTACAAATTTTTACTTTAAATTCTGTTTTCTCAAAATGTAATATTTTTCACTTTATGTACCTTTTCCACAAAAATTATTAATCATATAATCCTCAAATTTTCAGTGAGCATATTTGTAACATGTTTACACATTTTAATGGAGAAAATTAGATATAACTAGCACAATTTTTTAGATATGACTTTTTTACACTAAATTTCAGGGAAGAAACTTTAGACAATTTTAAAAAATTCATGATTATTTTAATTTTGAACAAAAAGACAAAACCCTTCGTAAAACCCTTGATAGTACACATAACCAACTGTGAAGTGTTATCCATGAGAAGTAAGTAGTTTCTGAGAAAAAGATACATAAACTTACGCAATTTAACATGGGCTCTATGGAACCCCCTTAAGTACCTCTTTCGACCCTGAGGGCAGAAGATCTACATGTCCCCTAGGCACTGAGGGATCAAATATACACTGGCCTCAAAAAAGATTTTTGTGTCTAATTTTGAATGAATGTAGAAAAAAAAATTTGGAGGATATGTGCATTAAATAGTTTTTTATTGAATGCGTCATAGAAATTTGTAGAGTGTATTGCAAAAACGATTTATAACAAAAAAGCGATCTCTGCGGAAAAGTCCATTCTTGGAGAAAACAGCACATCACAGTGTTATGTGGTAAATGGCATAAAACAATACAAAAATGGGTTCTAATAAGGAATGTGTCCACCCCAACTTGAATGCATTGGCGGCATCGATTTCCCATGCTGTTTATTAAGTTGTCGGACACCGGAATAGGAAGCGAAGACCAGACACAGAGTAAACTTGTTTCACGCGACCTTGGAGGAAGATTTAAAGCAGCAACCTCTCTGCCAAGATAGTCCCAAAGATGTTCTATCGGATTCAGGTCTGGAGATCGAGCTGGCCATTCCATTCGTTCCAAAACCGTGAACCTCCAGATACTCCTCAACAATCCGAGCTCGGTGAGGTCGTGCATTATCATCCATCAGAATGAAGTCGTTACCAATAGCAGCAGCATATGGGCGGACATATGGATCAAAGGATCTCATCCCGATATCTAACACCAGTTACGGTTCCTCCATGGGCAGAAGATCCCTACATGTCCCCACCTATAACTGGCAACAGTGAGGGATCAAATCAGTATTACCTCCATTGTAAAATCTGGTGAAATTGTTGCTGCGTCCAAGAAACATTATCTTGCCCAGCATAAGGGTTCCTTCGCTCGTCCCCACAGCGGCCAGTGGATAAACCAGCACTTCTAATGTGCATGTATATGTCTGAGGTCTTCTGGACACAGAATCAATATTGTCAGAAATCGCCCGCCACCTAACGATTGGGTAAACGATTTCATTTTACTATTGTCAATAAACAACTTTTAACACAACTGCTAAAGCTTATATTTGGAAAATTACGTTCTTTTCTATAAAATACAATCTTATTGCATTAATACGTAATCATTCATGTAAACTACATTTTATTTCTATCATACGTAATTACAGCACATATTTACTTATATTGGTAAATTCAGTACATTTTACTTATATAATGTGCGTATATGTACTATACATTTTTTATTTCTATCATAATAAACGTACTTATTATTATTACTATACACACATATTACGTAATTACTATATTTTATTTCTATCATACGTACATTTTACTTATATTATACGTACATTTTACGTAATTACTATACATTTTATTTCTATCATACGTAATTACAACACATATTTACTTATATTATGCGTACATTTTACTTATATAATACGTACATTTTACATTTAGTAATTACAACACATATTTACTTATATTATACGTACATTTTACTTATATAATGCGTAATTACTATACATTTATATGTACTACATTTTACTTACACATAAAAATTCAGTTTTGTGCAAAATTCCATAACCATAAGGAGAATAAAAAAAACTTAATAACCATTACAAACTTTAAATGTAGAATATTATCGGGGTTTAAATTTTTAAAAAATTAAGTAATAGTAAGAGATTTATCACACACACATACAACAGTAAAACAAAACTAGGTACAAAATCCAGTAAAATATATCAACGTTAATCTTTAGAAAAAGTTAACCGAAATTAATAATAAGCAAGAAATTTTTAAAAAAGCGATTCAAAATTATAAACCCAACAAAAAAAAAGAACTCGTTGGTAAAATAATGCTTAAAAGTACTTATAAATGCGATAAATCATTTAAAACATAAGTACTATTACTTGTGAAATGAAAAATATACTAATAAATAGATTGTTTAATGATAACTAACAGACGAAAAATAATTTTTAAAGGAAAATATGGAAAATTCTTTGTTCACAAAAAAGAAGTATATATTAATGTTTTTACATGCTGTACGTGTGCCCGTGCGTTATAAAGATGTCTACCAATGTTTAGTAATGTGTGATTTTAATTTACTCCTTTCAATATACAATATTTTTCAAAAAATTCCCAAACATTTTTTTATTTAAATTTCAACAATTTTTTTGAAAATATAAAGGAATAGGAAAATATGTCATTTTTTTAAACATGGGTCAAAAATATCTTTTCTAAATTTGAATTAATTTTTTATGTTAATTTAGTCCTTATCAATTTTTGTCCAATAATCAATAAGTGATTCTTAATTTCCCCACCAAAGGAAGGACGTTTGAACCTCGCATATTTAACGTACGTTGGCACCCACTGCACGGTGGATCTTCAGTGGTACAAAACTCTAACTCATGACACATCGATCACGAGTCCGTTACCTTGACCACTAAGCTACAGTGGCCTATTTTACAGCTAAGCATTACAAAATATTTTCTCTTCCATTCATAGCCCGTCCTTGGGTAAAACAGAAACAATTTTATATTTCCGAATGAAATCTTTGTCGTTCTAAGAAATTGGAAATTTTCCCTTCAGAAACTATTACTTCTTAGTAAAAATTACTGCGATATATGGTTTGTAGCTGTTCTTGTTTAGAAAAATAACCATAGTCATACCCATATTTATTTGAAAGAATAATTATTCAAAATCACGAGATAATTATCCCCTAACGTAACACGTTGATAAGCTGTTTCTATTAATTAATAATTCCTTTGAATTTATTACAGGCAGTTTCTTCGATCATTATCATTAGGGATCCACCGACTCATTTAAGTTTTTCCATTAATCATAGAAAAGAAAGCATTCACCTTGTTTAACAGAAGCTCGCTATATGAATAATTTAACCTTTGCTCACATCAATACAGGCTATTAATTTCTTAAATGGCCGATATGTTAGGAAACATTGCAAACATGAGGAGTATTTTGCTAGATTATTAAGAGTTTTCCATTTATGTTTTCAAATAAAAACTCGTGCTTCTTTTATTTAAATTTAAATTTTTGAAAAAAAGTCAAATATAATGGATTGGAAGAGAACATTTGTCTGCAGAGGAGAAAATAAATTGCTTATCTTTAGTGTCAAAATGCTAGCAATCTGCAATTCATTATTTTCTTTTTGATGTGTGTTCCTAGATTTACGCGTAAATCGAATAATTTAAAAGCCAGTGGAGAAGTCTAGCGTTTGTGTGAGGGTTCACAGAAGAAGAGCCATTTAAAAAGAAACAATATTTAGTTTATCCATTCAATTAATTCTCAACAGCTACTAATATAAGCTTACGTCAGTCTTTCTATACTTGGGATCCAATATTCAATCATAATTTTCATTGCGTCCCCCCCCCTATTTATACCGTAACTATGTATTGAATTCAATAATCGACACTTTGACGCTAAAGCTACAATACGACTTAAAACTCTTAAATACTCCCAGCGTATAAAAATATCTCGCTCAGCCAAAGTATCAATTGCCCCGGACGTATATATACGTCTTTTCGAAGTACGATTTTTGTGTGCCCTGCTGTTCATAAAATTATTCCGAAGGCTTTGGAATGTAATAAAAGGACATTAACAGTGTTTACGAAGGATTTACTTATTTATTTCTTTTCTTCTGTGACCCCCCCCCTCCCTTTTAATACATTCTATACGCACGCATATGTGGATGGCAGAGCCTTTGGAGAGCGAATCGCGTAACTTTGAATCAGCAGTTAATTATAAACCGAACAAATTACCAAGATAGAATTTCGTGGGCCTCGATCAGATTACGTCAGACAGATGGCATTAGCAACAACAACATTACTAAGATAAGAGTTAATTTTTGTATTTAATTTTGTAAATGACAAGCCCATGGGGCACTGGTAATTATTAAATTTGTTCTTAACTTGCTGTTTGTTAAATTAGTTATAAATACATTGTGTGCAGCACTGATACAGTTATAAGTGTATTTTTTATTTTTATTGTGTTAGAATGCATTTTGTTTGTTTACTTTCAATAAATTGGTAATTTTTTAAATTGTCCATTGTTTTTGACTTTTCGATATGCTCGCAGAGTTATCATGGCCCTCTAGGGGGAGGGGAAGCGCCCACAGTTTGAGAAACACTGGCTTACGTGGAACAAGTCAGTTTTAACCTATTGAGCACAATGTTACAACTAGTAGATATATGCTAATTAGAGAGCAAAATTCCGTTGTTAACTCATGTGAATATATGGATAATGTACATGTAAATGTAAGCAGGATAGTAAGCATTATAAGGTAGATTTTCTTTCATTGGGATTGTATAAAATTACAAAATGCATGTTACAAAAATTTGACATGCGATAAAATTTGGAAAAATCTGTTCAGGAGAAAAACGCAATTAAAGATTTAAAATCTAAATCTTAAAAAATCATACAGCCAAAATAATCTAAAACCTCTTTATATCAAAGAATAAACCTTTTATAAGCCCATATCAGTATTATATATTTGTTTCAAGTTCTTTTTTTTAATTTTATTACCAATTTTATAGAGTCAAAGAAGCTTTTCTTAACGTCTAAATGCATAGTTTTTTTAATACAAATTAGAGATATAAAAACCACACTAGGAAAACTTCATTACGTTTAAAAATAATATTTTTATATGGAAAAATAGGTAGATATATATATATATATATATATATATATTCATTTAGTATCTTAGAGCTTAAGAAATATGTAATATAAAATATATTAATGTGTGTTATTTTGTCACTAAATATTCTTTTAAAAAATATTGCTTATCACAAAAGTTATAAGAAATTATAATGAAAAGCATATAAAGAACAGTTTTTAAAACCTCCAAATGAATACACTTTGAACTTTTTTCATCCTGAATAATTTTGTGTGTTTTCTATGCAGCATTTTTTTTCCCGAGAAAATTTTCTATATTCTAAGGGGTGTCCCACAGAAGTTAAAATGCGTTCCAGATCAAATTTTACAAATCTATGTACAAGATCTTAGAAAGGGAAGTATTTGCATTTCTAATTATATATATATATTTATATATATATAATGATGATGATAAACCTGTATATCACAAATTAAAAGGAATTAACGTTAATAATGCACTTAAGCGAAATTTTCAAGTTTAATAATTGTATCTCTAAGTAAAATACATCATAAAATGTTACTAAAAAAGGCTTTCTGAGTAAATTTTGAAACATTTATGAATAGATTTCAACTTTTTGTCACCAGCTGACTATGTATTATTGGGATTAGCTCTGTGTCAATATTCTCATTATTGCTAGCGCCAATGATGAAGCAATCTCCTTAGACCTCTCAGATCTTGCTTTAGGCACAATTAATTAATATTTTGTCTTTAAAAACAGAGTTTTTCTATCAAATATATATAAAAAAGTTAAATATGAAAAAAATATCGAGAAGCAAGGGCATAAGAAAATCGAAAAATGACAAAAATTTTACGAATTTATTTGCCAAATTTCACTTAAAACTAATAAATTAGTTTTTAAAAAATATTACTATATCCCGTCTCTCATTACCTCTTACCTAAGTTAATATTTCTTAAATAAATTCCATAAACACCAAAAAAGTGTAAAAAAAAGTATTAAAATGCAAACAATTCCGGTTTCGATATCTAACTTCCGGTTCCTTTTTGATGCTCTCTTTTGACATAAAAATTGTTATAACTTCATAAATAATTGAAGCACAAACAAAAGCAAGGTATTTTTCGAAAGCAGAAAATTCAAATATTTAAAAATTAAAGTAGTTTTAAATAGTTGAACAGTCATTTTCATCAAAATTGACGTTTTTGCACTAGCCAGGCACCTTATCAAAAATCTCAACATAACTTTAAATATTGTGTTTCTATCTTAATCTAGTACTTAGTAGGATATCTGTTAGTGTCCACAACAGCTTTCAAGCTTCTTGGTATAGATTGAATCGACCTCCAAGGGGCGTTGTGAGGGCGCTTAAGGGGCGTTACACATAATTATTTCCATTTTTAACCTATTAGACGTATGGTCTTGAAATTTGGTAAGCGGATTCCTTTCATAGAGTACAGATCCCCTACAGAATTGGTTTTGTGAAAATCGTCTCCCAAGTGGCGTTGTAGAGAATTAAGTAGCGTTATAGGCAATCAACTCCTTTTTTAAACTATTCGACGTAAAATCTCGAAATTTAGTAAGCTGATTCCATTTATTGAGTAGAGATCCGCTATAAGATGGGTTTTGTGAAAATCATTTTCCTAAGTGGCGTTGCGGGGGCTTAAGGGGCGTTATAGATAATTATTTCCATTTTTAAACTATTAGACGTACAGTCTTGAAATTTAGTAAGCGGATTCCTTTTATAGAGTACAGATCCGCTGCAAAATGGGTTTTGTCAAAATCGACTCACAAGTGGCGTTAGAGACAATTAACTCCTTTTTTAAACTATTAGACGTAAAATCTTGAAATTGAGTAAGCAGATTCCATTCACTGAGTAGAGATCTACCATAAGATGGGTTTTGTGAATATCGTTTCTTAAGTGGTATTGCGGGGGCTTAAGGGGCGTTATAGGTAATTATTTCCATTTTTAAACTATTAGACGTACTGTCTTAAAATTTGGTAAGCGAATTTCTTTCATGGTGTAGAGATCCGCTACAAAATAGTTTTGGGGAAAATTGATCCCCAAGGGGATTAAGGGGCGTAATAGATAAATATTTCCGCTATTCAACTAATAGAATAACCTGCTTGAAAATTAGAAGTCATGTTCCCTTCATGGAATGAAGTTCCTTTTACAAAGATTTTTGCGAAAACGGACCCCCAAAGGAGTGGGGTTGCGGGGATTAAGGCGTTTTATAGAAAAATTCCTGTTTTTGAATTTAACTCATTTACTTGAAATTTGTTGAACAATTTTCTTTAGTTGAATAGTTCCACAAAGAATGGATTTTACGGAAATCAACTTCAGGGAGAAGCGGGGAGAGTTATTGGGGCGTATTGATAGACAAAATTCCCGGTTTTGAACTACTGAGACTATAATGATAAAATTTGGTTTGCATGCTTCTTTTGTTGAATTGGAATCCGCTAAGAATGCTGTCAACGAGGTATTGATGATAAAAATTCCGTTTTTGCTTTGTTAGATTCAGACTTGAAATTTAGCGCGCATGTTTATTTTATGGAGTAGAGATCCACTAAAAGTTGCTTTGGTGGAAATGCACTTGAATATTAGGTTAAGTGAGCGAAAAAAATCTTTCTCCTTCTATTTTAGATATAAATAGAAATTAGATATTATAATTTATGTTCTTTTTATATCAAGGGGCGAGAGTGTAACAGCTATAAATATATTTTTCAATACAATCGAATTCTTAATGCTGGATATCAATAATTAATATATATGCAAACAGTATACATATATACAACATCGTGAAATACCCAGTGAAGCGGATGGGTAACGGCTAGTTAACTATATATAACAGAAATGAAAAGATAAAATATATATACAGAAGTTTTCATGGATTTATTAATGTCTAATCTAAAATATAATACAAGATTTTTTTCCATTACTGGTAGGATAGTGTTCTTTGTTAGAATATCTTTATTAATTAGAAAAATTAAAGCTAATGATAAACGGAACAAAAGAACCAAGAAAGTCGAAATAGAAAACGAACATTTTGATTTAAAAAAAAAAGAAAAGAAAGTATTCTCTGTTATGTTTAGTGAATTTAATAGGTTTTTAAAAATTAATGTAGTTAAAGCTATGAATAAATATGATTTTGAGTTGCATTGAAAATGAAAGAGAAACTAAAAGTATTCTGCATTTTCAGTTGAATAAATAAATTGGAGAAAAATAATTTCATAATTGCTTTGCATAAAACGAAACAAGCAACATTTTCAACAATTTTTAGTTATTTTTCTTTCTTGGTAGTAAACGCATTTTTTACCATACCTTTAAAGAAAGGCATTTAAATTATTTGTTCAGTATTATTTACTTGAATATTATAAAAAATTATACTTTGAAGGTTAAAAAAATCGATTTTTGCTCAGAATCGTGCAAAAAATTAAAATTTGGTAATGATGTATTGAAGGCAGTATTATTTAAGATTAAAAATAAGTTACACCGAAAAAAAATAAAGTAATATTATTCTTCCCACATGATGTGTTTGAATAGAAATCTTGACAGATGTGAAAGCAATTCATTTTAAGAAAATTGTATTTCATGTCATTCCATTAAGAAGAAGTTGCCGATATCATAAAAAATTACAATTCCAATAAACTAATTTTTATTAGTTGAAAACGTTAAATTTTATAGGAAATTGCAAGTGGACGAATACTTTTGTGGTACACTGTACTTCTTCATTGAATTAGAACTCGCACGTCTTTTATTCTTATAATCATTAAATGATCCAAAAATATCTCAATATGAGTGATAATACCTTGAAAATATACAAAATTTAACTACGAACTAAGTTGAAAATCAACTTCGATTATACATAACAATTCTTTTCTTGAACAAAAAAAACATATTTAAAATAACTGTAAGAGATGCCAACTTACTGTAACATAACTTTAACAACAAATGTTTAAATATCAGGAAATAAATTAAAAATTTAGATAAATTAAAGTTATATGAATTATTTTATCGATTTAAGGCAGATGATAATAATGTGAAGAGAATTTTTAACTGAAACAATATCTATAACTACTGTATAATTTAAATGGTCCAATAAAAATATGTTCAAAACAAAGAAAATAAACTTAAATGAGACTAAATATATTTTACAAATCCAAGCAAATTCTATATTCATCAACTAATTTATAAATCATATCACAACAGCTGCCTGATGGGAAACCACGCAGCATTTTGAATAACTACTTCACAGAAATGAAGCGATAGCAAAATCATGCTAGAATATTTTCACAGGCGATTTTTTTTTTCATTTATAATACGAAATGAAGAATAAATTTTTCGAATACTTTTCCATAAACTGATTACTCAGCGCGCCTCGAATCTTAATTATTTTGCTTTCGAATATTTTTTTCATTTCACTTGACTTCAGTTAAAGGTGAAAATCGATTTGAAGAGCATGAAAATGAAGTTATTAAAGAGATTTCTTTTTATGAACGAGTAAACTCTTCACATGGAAATGTGCTCATTATTGGAAAACTTCGTTCGGTATCAAAAAGTCAGTTTTTTAAAAATCTTTTTATATAACATGTATTATTGAAGTATTTCTTCTTTATTCGTAAGAATGAATGGGAAAAAAACGAAGTTTATATAATGTTTTTAGATGACTTTCTCCTCCCACCCCTTGCCCCCCAATCTGCGAAATGTAAAAGATAATTTATTTTTAGTATAGTAAAAACGGATGTAGTTTTATGAAGTTCTTAAAATTAATCTTACTTTCAATCTCGTAAATAATTTTACTCGGAAAATATTATTACATATTTAAATTACCTAGAGATAATTAATTTAAATTTATTTACGATTATGATGAAGAAATCAGGATTAGTTTCGAAGTATAAAAAATTTGTATTAATTTTGATTGAGTATACCAATCTTTAAAAATTTCTTTTATAGAACTTGCAAATAATAATTATTCCTTTCATATTTTAACACTAAAAAAAATTACTAAATTTTAAATTTTAAAAATTACTAAATTTTAAATTTTAAAAATTACTAAATTTTAAAATTATTAAATGATATTCAAAAGTACTAACAATAATTTCTTCTATCATTGTTGAAAAATATTATGCATCTAATGAATTACAAAACATGATTTATAAATTTTGAAAATAATTGTAAAATGAAATAAATACAGAGAATCAAAATTATTTAATACAAAAATTTCAGTATAAATCCTGCACCATTAAAATAACTGAAAATTATCCAAATTTAGGAACTTTTTAACTTAAAGCAAATTCCTGTTAAGGTGCATTCCCGTCCACTTTTAAACCATGGACGAACTACTGGCGGCGAACTTAACCTAATACACCATTATCCAAACTTCCACATCACGGCAATGTTGGGACTTTGAATGACTGATTTAACGTACATTAACCCCTATATGGTCAAGGTCACGGATTCGTGGCTGGTGTGTCATGAGTTAGAGCCTAGTACCACTGAAGACTCGTAGAGGAGGCCGTTGCAAGTTAAATCTGTCGAGGCTCCTCCCGTTGGTGTTGTGTGGAAGTCAGGAAAGAGAGTGCCAGCTTAAAGTGTCGACCTCGCCATTTGACTAAGGTTCAAAATTATGAAGTTTGTTGCTAATAGCCCTCGTTCAGCTTTATATTGCGACGTTAATATAACTCTCACTAAACCTTTCATACAGCTAGCTGAATTTTACACTATTTAAGACTGGAACCCACGATTCGACAGAAACAACATTGGTCACGAGTTCGCGACCATGACCACTTCATATACAAACAGCATCCAGTATAGTTCATTGGTTCTTTTTGTGTCCATGAGCCTCCGGCATCCATTGGGGGATGACTGATAAATGACTCTTGGTAATTTGTGGCTTGTTCGTTATTTTTTTTCCATGAATTGCTGGAAGTTTGCGGTAAAAATAATTTCAACAAACCTTTTGTCTCGCAAATACAAATCTTTACTTTCTACCCTATTTTAAAAAAGAACTATGTCTAAAAAACCTTTTTTATTTGATTGGGACTTTAAATTGTTTGAGAATACAATTTTATATTTATAACTTAAAGAAACCCACTCTTTTTTATGTACAAGAATGCATTGCACCCACAGGATACAACTGAATATATTAAAACCTTTGATAGCATCTACATACTAAAATTGCAGTCATTTTACTATCAATGGCTCTCAAAAGTGCTCATATACTTACAATTTTCTTTCAAATTTATTGCTATCAACTTATAAAAATTAATATATCAGAATTGTAATTTTCTAATAATATCTTCAACTTTTTCAATGGAATAACATAATCAATTTTAAAAACATAGTACAACTTTTATTTTGAAAAGTTTACTATCAAAAAACTACTGAAAAATTACGTCACAAAGCCTTTCTACTCTTAAAAAACTCATCATAATCTTTATTATTGTAATTTTTTTTTAAAATTTAGACCTCTTAGTAGCGTATCCCTTAGCATCCATAACAGCTTTTAAACATCTTAATATGGATTTCACCAATTTCTGTATCGATGTTCATCTATTCTTCTGTAAGTATTGTTTTTAGGTCACATTTTAATATTGTGTCATGTCTGCTTACTCCATCTTCAAATATATTCAAATGTGTTTAAAATCAAGTGATGAAGGAGGTGTTTTCAGAACTTAGGTAACAGTTATAGAGACGGTAAAGGCATCTTTATAGTAATGAGCTTGGGATCATTATTGTGATAAGAAATGAAGTCGTTTCCAACACTCAAATTTTAGGTTATTCATTTGAAATTTTTCTTTAATAAAATATTGAAATAATGCTCATGATTCACAATACCATCAATAAATACAAATTACTTAATCCTGGACATGACATACATCCCATACAAGAGCACCTACACTTCGCTGTTCCAAGCAAATATTCTTGGGATAAAATTCCTCTTTTTTTTTCTTTTCTGTACGAGCATTATACGCCCGTCGGAGCCAAAAATGTTTAATTTTCTCTCAACTGTAAATAGAACATTAATCCAAACGTTTCAGACTTGTTTGTCATGGATTTAGCAAAGGTAAGTGTAAGCTTTCTATTTTTTGTGCTAACAAAATATTTTTCTTCGAGCACAACACCCGCATTATCCGATTAATCCGAGTACTCTTTGAACAGTTTCAGATGAAACTAAGGTAAAAAAAATCTTGCATCTGATTCCATAGAAACTTTTGTAGTATTCACACAAATGTGTAGATTTTTTACACATTTTCTTACAATAAAACGCTGATCACATTGAGTTAACTCCTTTGGATGTATATCCTTTTCTTGGATTATTTTAGATTCTATTTTCTTCTTTAGAATACTTTATCACATACTGCACCGTAGAATGAGGAACATTTAATAATTTCGCAACATACCGAATTGATTTACCTTGATTGAAATTTAAATTAACCAGTTTTTGAACACGTTTCGTTGCCTCTTCACGGCTACAAGCCATATTTAGATAATACAATAGTAAAATAATAAAATATTTTAAAGAAAATTAAGCAAAGATTTAAGCAAATGACTTTTTGTATGTCACATGTAGAAGTAAAATAAACCAACTGTCTATATTTTTATTAAAGGTTTTTTTTGTGCAATATTACTTTTGTGGTGCGTTTTTTGTCCACTTCCCTGCATTAGAATTCTTTTAAAAAATAGAGTAAATACACTGATGGCCGTTAAAATTACATTACTATAAAGGAAAGAAAACACAAAAAAAGGAAAAATATTTACTGTACGTATGCAATTTGACATGAAGACATAAAGATTAAATTTGCAACTAGTTAGGAGGCTTACAGGGGGCAAAATTAGTAGAAACAGCTGCAACCGCAGGCAGCTAAAACGGCTCTTACCCTGTTAGGCATTTAGATGAACTGAGTTTGAATGACAGAAACGGGCAATTCATTCCAAGCTATTTCAAGTTTATGCCCCACTTCATCAACCCTATTAGCTGGAGAGGAGTGGCAGGCTAGTCTTCTAGGAACCCATGACTAGACCTTTTCTTTAGGTGACAGACCTGGAGACCATGCAGGCCTAAGAGACAATCGAATACCCTGCGTATCGAGAAAGGTCAGTACACGACTTTAATGTATGGTCTTGCGTTATCTTGTTGGAAGGTGGCTTTTGGCAGGCCTTTAAAAGAGGACCCAATAACTAGACGTAAAGTATCAGAACTGTACCGATCTGCGTTCAAATTATCGTCGAATTGAACTAGGGTTCAATGGTTGGAATATAATACATTTTCTTTACGACAACTTCGCATGCAGAGAGGTGTTAAGTAGCTCTTTTTTCATGCCCATTCATCGGTGGATTTATTTATTTCATACATTTTCCGTAAAGGGCAATATTTAAATAATTATGCAATATTATATATTTATGTATGAAAATATACTATTTAAATGTCAATAAGTCTAATTTTTTTAAAAAATAAGTATATATATGTAAATTACTTATGGGAATTAGATTTATATAATATATGTTTATATGGCATTTACGTACCATAGTACTTACGGTTCGCAACAATGCGAACGTTCAAAATAACTCGTTAAGTTGGCAACCCCGATTTCTCATGTGTTGCAATTGCTGATTTGGCAAATATGTGCTTTCTTTCATATAATGTCGCCAATGCCGTTGGAATAATACGGAGAGAGAGGTACGATTTATATAACTTATATAACCCCGTATACTATATAAGACTAGGAAAACTTATGCCTTGAGAGTCGTTTAGTTGTCTTAAAATTCTTTAAGCAAACGAAGGGAGAGGGTTCATACTTTTTCACAATTGATGCTTTTATTTTCTCAGAATCTCATAGTTGTCATCACTAATATAAACCAAAATATTGACAGCTATCTCGCCAATTAACTTCATTAAAATTTCGGATTTTAATTCTTTTGGGACAAATTTGTGCTTAAAGGCTTTATCTACTGAATGAATAAATAGATCCAATGTGTTTCCAGTGACGTAACGGAGAACTTTTGGACCCCCCTGCAAAGTCAGGTTTGGGGCCTCCATGTTGAATTTTACAAAGGATAGGCACTTGCGTCAGTCAGGCTTTGGGCCCCTTTAAAACCCTGCCCCTCCCCCACGATGCGGGGGTGCACGTTACACCACTGAATGTTTCGTTTGTTCTTAGAACAGGGTGTATCATTATTTGTACAGCTTTAAGCAGTTTACCTCTTGAAGGAATGCTTTCAACATCATAATACGTTGAAATTACACATTCTGTTTACTGTTGCAAGCGTAACCTTGGCAGCTCATCTTCTTTTCTACGTTTCACAACCGTAGTCTCAAGGAAATACAAGACAAATTCCTTATCCCTTATAAAATATGAGGATTTCAAAAGAATTTCTTTTAATTCAATGATTTTCAAAGATTCATCGAGTGTTTCTCTGATTTCTTCTTATAGGGCTAGCAAGCCAATTTTTGCAACAGTTTTAAACTTTATTGATCATAAACAATGTCCAATTGAAAAATCAAACTCACCTTTACTAGGTAATTCGTTAATGCGGCAAGCTTGATAATAAACTTTGAAATATTCTTTTAATTTCCAGAGTCACTCTTCCGATTTACTATGAAAGAATAATCTTTTTTTAAAAAATTATTTTCCCTTGAGTTCCTCTTCTCTCATTCACTCGCTGGAGTTAAGTGGAAGTGGGCTGCATGACAGTAATATTTATATAAAGAAAATAAAACTCTTCACTGGAAAAGTCTTCATGAAATTTTTACTTACGTGTGCATGAAAAAAAATCACGCGTTGAAAAAGTTTTCAATTCGAAATTAAGCGAGAGTCTCCTACACGAGTACAATTACCTAATGGAGCAAAGTAAATCAAATTGAGCATAACGCATCCAAACCTGACGCCTCATTCAGATTCACTCTTCAGAAAAACGCACTTTAAGGTATCCGAACACGTTGAAAATGACGAAATTTGGTCAAGACAAATATTTTTGTTTTCTCTTTTATCGAATAGAGCCATCTTTTGGCTTTACAAAACATATTTTGTTTTGTTTCTACTCTACCTAGAGGCCAAGCTACAATCAATTTTATTAAGTTAGAAAAATCGGAAGTGGGTCTTTGATCTACCAGAAGTGGGCATTTAAATTACTCGAAATCTATCATGGCGAGTCTGATTACTCAAAATATTACAAATACACATTTCTATAAAATTTTTTGAACCTGAAATTTATTCTATTTTCTAGAGAAAGAACTAAAATATTGCTTATTGTATGAATATTTTTTGAGTTAGGGCTTGTTATTTAAATAATGGTCTCATAAAGAATGTGATTTTTCTTATAATGTTTATTCAATCAACTCTAAAATTTTCAAATTTTAATAAAACATTAAAATTTTAGTACATTCTCTAGATAAATGCATCTAGATTGTTTTGGTAATACTTTTATTGATATAAGTATATTGCTTTTTTCTTTAATTGCTTTGAAGTTTTACAAAAATGTTGCTAAGATTTCACTTATGATTGTGATTTCAGTGAAATTTAGGCAATTTATTTTAAATATTGTTTTAAGTATTAGTATTTATTGGTATTGGGTCCTAAAAAAGCCTTTATAATGTTTAAATATGTTATTTTGTTAAAAAGTGCTCCGAACGTGTTCGAATACCTTAAGAAGTTATCACTTTAAAATAAATTTTGATATGTATAAGAGAAAATAGCATTAATTGTAAATCCTTTGAGTTTCATGCCAGTATTTTCAATCAGCTGTGAAATCTTTTCTTTCTCAATAATTTGACAACCTCCACAATAAACAATTTTCACAGGTCCTTACGCATTCACCCCGTCCCTAACGAGCGGCTCGCAGAACATCGCCCCGTCCTGAAAGGGTTAAGTGGTATTTAATATTTATTAATTATTATTAAAGTATCATATTGCCATTCAAAACAATCGTGTCTATAAAATTTCAGTTCATTTGAACGATTTAAAGTGTGAGAAAAAAGCCTTTTCAAATTTTGACACAAGTCGCTAAAAGGGTCTTTAAATAATTAGTTTTAATCAATTTTCTTAATTATAATTAAATTATTGTATTGTCATCTAAAATAAAATCATGTACATAAAATTTCAGCTCAATTGAGCACTTTAAAATGTATTTTGTCGCCCAGCCAGTATGGTGGCTATGACCCTTGGCTTGTAACCGAGTGGGTTCGGGTTCGAATCCCGAGTAAGACTTGGTTGTATCTTCTTCGGGAAAGAAGTCGGTCTTTCGCCTGAAATGGATTCCCCCGTCTCGAAAGGAAAAGCAGCGCACCCCTCATCTTGTTATATGCTGGGATCATCGTTTGTAATAAAATCTGTATTCTTCTGTGGTTGTGTTATATGTTTCTGTTCATCTATCTTTCGTATGTATCCCAGTAATAAACACACAACAACAACAAAATGTATTTTATTAACGATTGAAAATTCCACCAAGACAAATAAATAAATTAATTAATAAATGTATAGAGAGTGTGAGCTAATAGTAGGAATCGAAAAAAAAGTATATAAATCCTTGTAATTGCTTTCTGTGCTTTCGTCACCAGTTAAGCGTTATTGTACTCTCACGTAATTTCAATAAACGGTGGCAGACTTATTTATTTATTTTTTCAAAGTTAGAATGTTTCATGAAAAAAGGTTTTTTCCCCCTTATTTCCAATTTTAGAAGTTTCTCCGAGGCACTAAATCTTTCTTTGAACCAAGCCCTTTTATCCTATTTTCTCAATAAATTGTGTCCATATTCATGAAGCTGTATGCTTTTAATCTAATTAAGGTAAAGATATAAGTTATTATTTTGTATTTAATTGATTGGATATTATTTTAATTAAACAATTGATTATAAATAGTAGTTTTATTTTACAGTAAATTCTGTAGTATAGAAATTCTCTAATTAATGTTATTTTGATTTATTGATATTTAATTGGTTTTTTTTACCAATTCATTTCCTTTCATAGCCTACACTTTCCAAAAACAGGTATTGGTTTGCATTCAAATAATTTCTCCCTCTCTTCCAAATTACCATCTAAATTCGAATACACCCAACTCTCATTTCTTACATGATTTTGAAAAAACACTCAACACGAATTTAACGATTTATTTTTCCACGAAATCTTTGTTCTGGTATGAATTTTAAAAAAAATTTGGCAACTTTTATACCCTTTGGATAAGGACGAATTGAACGAGTTTAAGACAATTTATGATAATAAAGAAGTCAATATACTGGCTATATATATATATATATATATAAGTCGAAGGTATGAACTCAGCTGGTAACAGTTGATTTGATTCGCGATGGCATGAAATTTGCTACAAGTATGGAACAAAATTTTATTACTCATGGTCCTGAAATAAAGCGGACATAAAATTTCTGCATAATCTTGTGTAGTAGGATATCAAGAATTATATAATCAACTTGAAAAATCAAAAAAAATCTACGAAAAACCACCAGAGGCCGTTAGTAACGATCGAAATTTTTGGTTTGAATCAAAACTGATAATTGTGATAGACATATCTGACACATTTTCTAATGAAAGTATTTTTGATCCAGTTCGTATTAAACGTGGTGGTGGTGGGACTAATCCCCATCTGGTCTAGTGAAACTAGACCAGATCCATGAGACTATAAACCTGCACAAAGTCTAAGAACAGCAGGGGGGATGCAACAGCCTCCTCACAGGAAAACTCCAGACATTGCAGAATGAGCTGAGGAGAAAAAGGACAGATGTGTTACATTTGGGGCAAATTGGAAAGCTTCTTTTGCCATATTAAACATTCACGCTTGTTATCAAATAACGATGAATAGTTGTTGGCACAGTGGCGCGCACAAAATGGGGGGGGGGGACTTGATTTTTTCTGATTAATTATTATCCTATGTATATATACTAAGCAAAATGCAATTAAGTATTTCTTATTAATTATTAATTCTATTAGTTAATACTAATTATTTATTGAATAATTAATTTTTTACTGTTTTTTGTTCCCGAAAATCGACAAAATCAAAAGAATATGTTGGGTGACGTATTGGATCATGATACGAGAATGGTGGACTTGTGACCCTGGACACCAACCTCCACCTTTGAAAACTGAAAACTTTGAAAACTACTGGCTGTTAGTTAGTAGTTTTATTCCTAAGTTCTATTTGAATTTTTATTCATTATATGTAATTATAGGCTAAATTTTTACTGTGTACTGATTTTAATTGTTTTTTTGTGACAAAAATGAATTGTTTTTGTTTTATAAATATGTAGCATGGATTTTATTATAACTTTTTTGCATGGTTTTGGGGAAACATTTAGAGATTTTCATCTTACACGATTTTTTAAAGTTGTGGAACACCACCCAAATTTACCATATGTTAAATGTATGTTTTTTACATGATGTTTTTTTTTTGGCACGATTTTTAAGGAACGCATCTACTATACAAAAAAAGAAATGGGTGTATTGGTTTCAATTCGAATAATTTCTTCTCCAAATTGCCATCTAAATTCAAACACACACGCATTTCACCTATAAAAAAACCCATTCGGGCAAGTGGCCGAAGAGAACCGAACATCCCCCTCCCATTTCCCCGCATATTAGGGATATAAATTAATTAAAGTTTCTCCTCCCTCCCCCGTTTGCTGAAGAGTTCCATTAAATCTAATGTGCGAACGTAATTTTCCCAACACGTCGCAGTCTGGTCTTCCTCGTCACCCACCTGATTAAAGAGCTTGCCGTCATTATGCTCGCCCTACGACCAATGAATAAATTAGGGCGCTAAGTAAATGAGGAGCGTCAATGGAGCGACCTCTCTGAGGCCCTTAATAGGGACGACTGCTTTATGGGTACCTGGGCCTTAATTAATTCCCTCGTACTCAAACGCGAGGTTCATTTTGACGCGCGCAGATTAATTCAACTTTTTTTCTGTTCGGCTAACGTCTTCCGGAGGTAGCGTTCTTGCCACGACTTGTTAATCGGTTTTGGAATCTCTCAATGACTACCGAACATTGAGGCAGTAAAATCAAAATAGAATTTGGAATTGCTTTGGTGAACAAGCAGTAGAATTCTGAGTAAAGAGGGTACTTATACGCGTGGGACGTGGTACCTCTCTCCATTCAGCATCGAAAAGTTTTAAGTTAATATTAGTTATTGGTAAATCTAAGAGAGTTTCATAAGATGAGCAAGTCACACATTTATAAAGTCACTGGCCGTTATCCAAATGCTTTGGTTGGTATTTTAGTACCTTGTTCCAGCGTTTCTCAAAATGTGGGGCGTACGCCCCTAGAGGGCGTAAGCATATCGAAAACTCGAAAACAAAGGATTATTTTTAAAAAAGTATTAATTTATTGGAAGTAAACAAACAAAATACATTCTGACTTAATAAAAAATAAAATACTCATTTACAATATACTTATAAAATACATTGCGCAATACTGATACATTTATAATTAATTTAACAATACTAAGTTAAGGACAAGTTTAATAATTATCAGTGGCTCATGGGCTTGTCCATGTATAAAATTATATACAAAAATTAACACGTCTTGATAACTTGTACGGTTTATGATTAATCCTTTAACTGTCGATTCAAAATTACACGGTTCGCTCCTCAATGCCACCGTTTTCCATGTAGGCGCGCATATGTAATGTATTGGGAGGGGGGGAGAAAAGGAATAAATAAGCAAAATCCTTTGAAATAAGTAAATCCTTTGCACACACGATCAAAGTCCTTTTATTGCATTCCAAAGCCTTCGGGATTATTTTATGAATAGCAGTACACAGAAAAAATCGTATTTTGGAAAGACGTGTATATACGTCCGGGGCAATTAATGCCTTAGCTAAGCGAGACGTTTACATACAACGGTGGTACTTAAAAGGTTAAAGTCATATTGTCGCCTTAGCGTTAAAGTATAGAAAGGAATTCAATGCATTGTATTTGTATGGAAGGGGCGCTATGAAAATTATAATTGAATGTTGGGTAGCAATATTGAAACTTTGAGAAGCACTGCCATATTCAGTTATTGAGGTATAACAGTGGTCTTAAAACTTTTTCCACTCACGGAACCCTAAGAACTATAAGGTGATTTTGTGGAACCTCATTCCAGACACAAACTTATAAGAATATACCTCGCAATAATATTTAAAGTGGATCAACATATAAAAGGTACTTTATTTGAAGACAATTAAAAAACTCTCGTATTTGTTATTAAAAGATTTTAATGCAGTTTTAATATAATTCGCTCATTAATAATATTAATTCATGATCCAAGTATCACATACTTATGCATTATATTTAGTAACTAGAATATGTGCTTGCGGGCTTTAATTAGTTTTAGTATTTTATTTTATTTTTGTAGACAGTCACGTTGAGGAATAGTTTTTTTTTCACTTAAATACATTTTTGTGAAGGGCATTTAAATGTTTATAGCTGTGTGAGAAATACTGTGAATTTTGTATGAATTTGCAGCCTAAAATTTAGGAACTGTTCTTGCTTAAATTTCTTGTGATTTATATATGTGTGTGTGCGTGTGCGCGCGTGCGTGCGTGTGTGCGTGTGTGTGTGCGTGCGTGTACGTGTGTGCGTGCGTGCGTGCGTGCGTGTGTGTGCGTGCGTGTGTGTGTGTGTGTGTGTTGTTTCCTATTTTTTTATAATAGATATTTTTTCCCCAAATAAAAAAATACACATCAAACATTGTACCAATGAGTATAAGATTACTTCGGGGAACCCGGGATAGTAAGCAATAGAATATTCACATACATATAAGAAAATTGTTTTAATATTCTTTTATTATATTATAATAAAAGTATAAAAAGTATTACAAAATACAGTTATATTATGTATAAATAAAATTTTCAGTTTTGATGACTGGGAGGAGCTTTAGATTCTTGTAATTATACAAACTTCATATGGAACTTGAATTTATTTTGGATACACATTGAGGATTTCCTTTCCGATTTTTTATTGTGACTTAAGGAACTCCTGGGTATGCCTCATAGAACCCCAGTGTACCGTGGAACACAGTTCGAAGGCCACTGATGGATAATGTGGGGGATCGAAAAAATTTTTCAAAACCAACCTATCTCGAAAACATGTTCTATTACAACTATTCTTAAGGTGTCGAACTACTTGCGACAACGTTTATTTTGAAAAAAATGAAAATATGGAGATTTTTTTGTGATTTTTAGATTCATTTAGTATATTTTAAGGAAAAAATCCTAAAACAGAAAACAGAAAAACAATTTATTTACATTAAAATGGGAAAAAACTGCTGAAAATGTACAAAAAAGTACATAAACGAGGCCCGCTCTGCACAAAAATTTTATGAACAAATTCTCATTTTTTTAATTTTGATGTGTCAATTTCTTATTCCTGTTTGAAATGACCTAAGGATAAGAGATATTTAAAATTTAACAAAAACTAAAGCACTTTATCATAGTGATTGCATGAAATTGCTTAAAAAAACTGTTATTGTATGCACATAAAGGACTGTAAATTTTGAAATAAAACAGCGATTGATACATTTGAAGGTTAAAACACTTCTACTGTTCTACAGAACATACACAAAAAATTTCAGCAAATTGTTTTCAAAACCTTTTGAGCAATCGCTGTTCCCGTTTGAGCTTTTCGAAAAAAACACATTTTAAAGTTTGACATCTTATGTAAAGTTATGGCATCTGCTTTTACTAAAACACTTGGTTCTTTTTTTTTGTTGTTGTTGTTCTAGTGAATAGGAAATAAAAAACGTGGCATTTTTAAAAAGATAATAAGATGGCCTATAAAATGAAATCATAAAAAAAGTTGTCAATTTTTGAAAAAAATTATGATTTTAGGATAGTCGGATACCTTAAGCTTTCGATCGCAGCACCCTCTTTTATGTATCGGCCTGACATCGCGGACCGTCAAGATTTTGAGCATCCATCTCAGACTCCTAATACATGGCTGAGAGGTTTAAATGCAATCCTTGTCATATTGGTGCAATGGTACTGGTGCAAAATTGGTGTATGAATTCAGGTTATATTCTTTGTACATGTTTCTATTGTTTTTAAAAACATTACGATGTAATAATGGATATGTAGCTGCAAACATTTAAAAAAAAATTGAACTTATATTCTGGATCGAAATACAAGTTTTAATGGAGTTTTTCATTGGCGACAATTTAGTGATCGGATTTGGGATGGTACATCTTTCAATTTTTCTACGAGGCCTTTCAGAGTCTATAAAAGAGGGAAACCTTATCATTAAATGAGAGATCTTCGCGGACCCCCTACATAAGCACTGGAGACCCCAAGGGTCGGTGGACCACAGCTAAGAACTTCCCTTCTATGATATACAGCTGAAGGGGGAAATAAAACGAATATTAGTTTTTATGTTAAGTGCTGCCAGAGGAGGGATGGAGTTCAGGTATTTGAACTTTTTTATGGATTTTCTTAATGCTTTGAATATTAAGGTGACTCATGATTGTTTAAGTGTGTGTGTGAGAGAGAGAGAGACAGAGAGAAAAGGCAAGGATTAAAATAAAATACAAGGAAAATGCTGTATTTAACTTTAAGTATCAATTTATTTATCTAGAAGTTTACAGAAAAAACAACCAATTTAAATAGAAACCAGGTGTTGTTTTTCAAATCTGAACACTGCGTTTTACAGAATAATAATGTGGGAGACAACAAGGGGTCCAAGACATTTGTCTTTCTTCAGATTTATTTAAACTTAACAAAAATTAATTAAAAAAAAGGTAGCTATTCTACAATTATATTTCCATGATGTGACGACGGTAACGCCTGCTCTCGCACCTCAGTCTTTCTCTCCGCTTTTTTCTCAATGGTCAAAGTTTTGGTTTCACATTGGATCAGCTGCGCCTGCGCGCGAAGACTGCGTGCTTTCGTTGAGAGATTCAATTGGATGACGACTCCACAACCGATTCCACAACGGCCAGCCTGACCGTACGCTGTCCGCAGCTGTACTTATTCCTTTTTTTTCCATGGAGACCAGAGGAGAATCTGAAACATATAAAAAAGACGGAACAGACAAGGACTATACAACAAATATACAAAGATTTAACATAGCATAATTTTGCTGAACTAGACAGTTTCTCCCCACATCTTCATGTGGTCTGCTGCTGTGGATGTAGTATTGGCCCAATATCATTCAACGATATTAGAAGTTCTGGAAGAACAGAGAGAACAATTTCCCCATCATGTGAAGGCATCTCTTCGACATCCGGAAGGTTCAACAGGGAAACATTGTGTTTCACAGGCATGGCATGATTCTGAGATGACGATAGTACGGTAGGATAACCAGAGTTGGTAACCACAACGGTGTTGTAGGTTTCTAAAACAGAGGACGACGTGTACGTTACCGACGGAGAGTTATGCTGCTTCTCAGTTTCTGACATGCCACTCTCGGGCCCAAACCCGTTGATTTGCGGAATGTGGTTCTGATGAACAGAATCATTTATTTTGCTATCTTGGTCTTTATCAGTTCCATCAGGCATAAGAACGCCCTTTTTAATAAGCTCTTCTTTGGTTGAACGCATCGATATTTTCCTCTCTAGAGTTCTGGACGTCTGTTCAAAACGATCGCTCTTTTTCTTCCGTTTCCACTTCCAGGGCTTGAAGAGCCTCCGGAGCATCACGAACCGACTATGTTTACTCTCCATAGGTGAAAGGGTGGGTGACCGGGAGTTGGAGCCCACGGAACTCGTTTTCATGGCACCATTGACTTTCTTACACAATACTATAGGTGAACAATAATCAGAACAACTTTCTCTTATAATACCCTGTTGTAACCAATCATCAATTTGATCGTTTACCTGTAATTTCTCAGAACAAGATAAACGTCTGGCTCTCTGACATACAGGAATATCATCTTTCAATATAATATTCATTTTTAACTTAGTACTCTTAATTTTATTAGGTTTATAATTCTTAATTAGAGAACTCAAATCATTTCTAATATTAAAGTTTTTAACATGTGACAAATCATAACTAGAGTTTTCTATCACATTTACAACAGATAAAAAAGAAAAAGCACCTAAAGAGGATTCACTTTCATTCAATAAAACATCGCTCTTTGCGTGGCTTATTTTCTTTATTTCAGTATATACACTGGGATGTATAATAAATTCTTCGGTCAAGGTCGGTGATATTGCCGTTCGAACACTTAAACTGGGAGAGTGCTGAGTAAGAGAAATATTTCCTTCGGAAGGTTTGTTCACTCTAATTAGTGAGGAATTTAGAACTGGGATCTGGCAACCTGAATCAATCAAGGCTGTTATGGGCTGATTTTCTACAAAAATGTTTACGTATTGGAGCTGTTGTGCGAACTCATCGCTTTTTTGTTTTTCGCTCTTGACTTTCAAACTATTCGCGTTTTTTCTATTATGGATGTGAGATTCTTTAGGCTTAAAACGCTTCTCACAATCTCTTACGTAATGAGATGAATCACCGCATATATATATGTAGCAATTTTTATTTTGTCTTTCAAGATTTTGGGGATAGCTATCTTTAATCTTTGGTTTATAGTTTCGTGGTCTATTTTTAAAGGAGTCTTCGGTATATCCACAAGCAACAGGATTTTCCTTTCGTGATCCGCTTCTAGATGAAATATAAATATCGCACTCTTTAGCTAAATCAATAGGCCTAAACCAATCTTCCGCTTCTCGAATGCCAATATGAGTTGCGGTTTCCTTATTTAAAGTTTCAAATAATTTATCAGAAATTAAAAGATCACATAGAGATTCAAAGGAATTAACTTTTCTTAACGAACAATAATATTGGAAGTTTGCCGTCAATCTTGCAGCAAATTGGATGTATGTCTCGCCTGATGATTTTACAGCATTTTTAAATGAGTTTAAACACTCGCGAGGGGTTACTTGGAATTCTCTGAGTATTGTAGATTTTAGTTTTTCATAATCATTTAATTTCTCCTTTTTAATATACAATAAGATATTATGAGCTCTTTCGCCCAGAAGATTTAATAAAATTTCAGATTTATATTCTTCATTTAAAAATGCGCGTTCAAATGATTGGAAGAACAGATTAAAATTTTCAGATCTGGTGGGAACAGGAAGAGATAAAGTTTTAATGCTTTTGATCATATTTTCTATGTTTGTTTCGAACTGTTTCTCTTCGACTTTAGCTGCAGGATTTAAACTTAATGCTTTATTTTTAGCTGTTTGTAGTTCGACTTCTTTTTCTAACTGTGCTAACTGTAGTTTTGCGAGCTCAATTTTCTGTTTTTCTAAAGTTGCCTCTCTTTCGTTTCGCGATACTCTCTCATCTATACAGTTTTTAATTAAAGTTTTAACGAAATCTGCATCACTTTCAAATGTACTACTCTTCTCAATTTTAGTCTTTAGTTTAGCTATGGTGTCCGTACTCTCCACAGTACCGTCTAGATCCTCAACAACTCTTATGAGATCCTCTTTAAGAGCGTTTTTATACATTTTAGAAAAAATATGGAAAGATCCTACCTTTTCTTTCTAGCTCCCTTGTTGCTCGCACGTGCGATGTATCCAATAATTGAGGAAAAACACTGATTCACCTCTAAAATAGTTCTTGAAATTGTTTACACCTCTTCGTAGGTGATAAATCAATAGTTCCGGCCTCTACACAGGCGGAATATTCACGCTGGGTTCGAATGAAAAATTCAACCTCTACACAGGTTGAGCTAAGTTTCTAAAAAATGGCGGCGCGTCTCCTCCACGGACGCTTCTTTAGTTCACGCGTTCCAAACTTTGATCAAAATCGAAATTTTATCTATCCCGGCCTCTACACAGGCGGAGTATTCACGCTGGGTTCAAATGAAAAATTCAACCTCTACACAGGTTAAGCGAAGCTTCCAAAAAATGGCGGCGTGTCTCCTCCACGGACGCTTCTTTTGTTCACGCGTTCCAAACTTTGATCAAAATCGAAATTTTATCTATCCCGGCCGAGCCCCCATAATTTGTGGGAGACAACAAGGGGTCCAAGACATTTGTCTTTCTTCAGATTTATTTAAACTTAACAAAAATTAATTAAAAAAAAAGGTAGCTATTCTACAATTATATTTCCATGATGTGACGACGGTAACGCCTGCTCGCGCACCTCAGTCTTTCTCTCCGCTTTTTTCTCAATGGTCAAAGTTTTGGTTTCACATTGGATCAGCTGCGCCTGCGCGCGAAGACTGCGTGCTTTCGTTGAGAGATTCAATTGGATGACGACTCCACAACCGATTCCACAATAATAATCAAATGATTTCTGAGTAAAAAACTGTATAAAAAGAAATTTACAAGACAAATACTATCACTAAATGGATTTAAATTATATCCGTTACATTTGTTAATCGAGACTATTAAAAGTTCAATTCCATACCTTCGTTTCGAAATATATTCACCAAATTATATAAATTGAATAATTATTTTATTAAGAAACTATAATATTAGCTTTCAAATTGAGAGAAATAATAAAAACAATCTTTTATTTGGGGAAAATAAAAGTTAATGGTACATTTTTGTAAGAATAAAGAAAGTAGATAAAGTGCAAATTGGTAATATGGCAATTTTTGGCGACTTTAAGAATAGCATACCAAGATATACTACTCATATAAGAGAAAAAAATGTACTTTGTAAGGAATCACAGGGAATGAGAAGTAAGAGTACATTGCGGGTTTTGTGGAATATGGAGCATCAAAGACAATAATCACGACAGTGAAGTGTGACACACACGTTTATTAACGAAGCTCTGTGAATCAACACGAGGGCTATTGGCAAAATACCTATAAAAGGAATAACAAGAAAGTAGCCAAAATAAAATCGTTATAGAACCAAACAGATGCGTAGTTACCGATGCATCAATGATACGGGGCCCCCAACCAACAGGGGCCCCAACATGTGTAACTACAGTCCCACTGACAGAGCCCCCTCATAGCTAGCTTCGCCAGGGGAGCCAAAGTATCTTAAAATTTGGGGTGCTACCTATTTATTCCAAACAGGGAGTATGTAAAGGTACACACACACACACAAATTGCAATTGTAATATAATCCATGTCTAGTGAGCGAGGGAGGGAGTGAATATTGACGTTGCACTATTCGACATGGAGATAACAGTATTCCCCAAAGTCTCACCGATAACCTCATCGCATCCATTCTAAACAGGTGTGCGGCATTCTTAGCAGATCAGGGAGGGGGGAGGACACACATCATATTAAATGTCCTGTATCAATTCTGAACAATCTTTTTTTTTTTTTTTTTTTTTTTTGTCATTTAGAGGCAACAAAATTGTTGGCTTGAAACATCATTTCGTGTTCTTTATACCATTCTAAAGAGTTAAAACTCTTATACAATTGTTTTTTTTATGTATTGAGTTTTGTTACATCTGTACTCTATATTTTTATACACCCATGCATTGCTATTGTGCAACGGTTTCTTCACTTTTTTTGCTTGCTCTCCTAAATGTTTTTGAGCAATATGTTTTGACCTACATACCACCTCCACTACAGTTGTGACGGATCTATACGCGTTCCTTCAATTATTCCTGATAAAAAAACCTTTGGGCTGTCAATTCGCGTTGTTCACAACCAACCTTTCGGAAGAAGAGAATCGTGATATTTTAATTAACGTACTATATATAGTCGAAGTTTTCTAGCTTGAAGAGAGAGTAGGAGAGGAGATATACTCGAATTAGGTGAGATTACAACTGAAGGTATCATATTACAGTTATTGTGATTAAAGAACTCATTAGGAAGAAGTTTTAATGTGACGTTTGTTTACTGAGATAAAATTAATATTAGATTGTATCAGATGATAGGTTAGGTCCTTTAGTAAGGTAAGGATCGTTTGATAGTCTCCCAATCATTCGCGTTTTCCCGTCGTTGTTCCGATTTCGTGGTTAGTATTGAAACATTCTCTTATAATTATTAGTTTACATTGTGTCTGTTCTTTGTGTCATATAAATAAATTAATTGGATCATGTGGAGTGTTTCTTCCCTATCTCCCACACATCTAGGTGCCCGAGAGAGAGGTGCGAGTCTCTCACATAGTAACAATAATTTATTTGAAAAAAACATGAATAGCACTAAAAAAATTTAGTTTCAAAATCTAGTCACCTTATAATAATTAAATGCATAAAAATTCAAATTAATTAATTCAAATGGGAAATATCAAGACCATACTAATTTTAAATTACTAGAATCTGCAAAATAAATCTTAATTTTCTAACAAAAAGAAACGCATTTTCCCACAGCAAAATATGGTAACTGCACAACTTAACTGAAATCGCGCATCTCCATAAGAATCGCAGCCAATCCCATTCGCTTAAGCTTGAAATGCGATTTAAGAATGATGCAGAGAGAGAGACTCTGATTTCGCTATTCATTTGCTTAATTAGAAATCTTAGACTGCTTAATTTGAAATTCAAAAAAGCGTAAAGGATTAAAGTCGGATCGAAGAGCCGAATTCTCTTCCCGAAGTGGGTAAGGTAATCTTTTCGGAAGGATAAGATTTCGAACATTATATGACGTTCACTGTCTCGCATTTTGTGAGAAGTCTGTTTCACATATTCTAATGAATAATGCAAGCTGGAAACTTGAATCGTATTAGATGAATGAAAAATGCAAAAAGTTGTCAGTTTTGTTCGTTCGAAATGAGACATTCGGAAGGAAGTGCGTTGATTAAGCGAATTGAAGAGTATGAATGTTCATATTTGTGTCACAGTATTTAATTGGAAATACTTATTTAAAAGTTCCAATATTTCCCCTCGAAAAGAGTTACTTTATTTAAACAGAATGCTGTTTTCGAGTTAGTAACCAAGTTAGGAAACTTTCATTCGTCAGTTGTTTGCCGAGATATAGTGACAGTTTTAGAGAAAAAGGAACATTTATCAGTTAGTTTTATGTATTTGGAATGTATGAACGATCGAAAAGAATATAATGGAAGGTTGCAGAATAAACGGATGTGCATCTCGTCAAGTGAGGGGAATATTACAAAATTGTTTTTGTTAGGCATCCATTGCTCTAAAAGCTTTCTTTCGAGAAACAAAAAGTTATTCACAGCTTTAATAAGGAGAATACATTTTTTTAGAAATCTTAATAAATGAATTAATTTTTAGTGATAAAAAAATTAATTTCATTGATATATTGCAGGAAAATATCTAAAAAAAGATTAATTTAATGTAATAAATTTCGAATTTTTTGATTTTAAGGGAGCATGGGATCGTTTAAAAGGAAATCTTTGATTTAATTGTTTCCACAAATTCTTTGGTTGTTCTTATCAGTGCTTCTCAAAGTTTTAATATATTCGCGACCCAATATATATATATATATATATATTCAATCATAATTTTCATCACGCCCCTCTCATACAATTACAATGTATTGAATTCAATAATACTACACTCTACGCTAAAACGATACGACTTAAACCTTTTTCATGCCACTGGTGTATGTAAACGTCTCCCTCAGTAAAAGCGTTAATTTCCCCGGACATATATATACATCTTTCCGAAGTACGATCTTTTCTGTGCACTGCTATCCATAAAATTATTCCGATGGTTTGGAATGCAATAAAAGGACCTTGATAATGTTTGTGAAGGATTTACTTATTTCAGATTAGTTTTGCTTCTTTATTCCTCCCCCCCAATATATCACATACGCGCGCTCAGATGGAAAACGGTTGGATTTGGAAAGCGAATCGGGTAACTTTTAATCAGCAATTAAGGGATTAATTATAAACCGTACAAATTATCGAAGATAAGGGTTAGTTTTTGAAAATAATTTGATATATAACAATCTCATGGGTCACTGGTAGTAAGTAAACTTGTTCTTAATTTAATATTGTTAAATTAATTATAAAATACATTGTGTAGCACAAATACACTTATAAGTGTAATATATAAGTGTAAATGTGTATTTTACTTTTCATTATGTCAGAATGTATTTTGTTTGTTTAATTTAAGTAAATTAATAATTTTTTTAAATAATCGTTTGTTTTCGACTTTTCAATATGCGTCCCCCTTGTATAGTCGTCCAGCCCCCAAAGGGAGGCACTCCCCACAGTTTGTTAAACGCTGATATATATGTAATATTAAAAACAGTTTTTGCGCTCCAAATGCTAGAAAAAGTTTATATACCATTTAATTTTTAAAGAAAAAAATTTATACTTATCAAGGGAAATTAAAACAATACTCCTACTATAACTGACGTAAACACATGAAATTTTATATATATTTACAAGTATCTCGAACTATATACAACAAAAGTTGGTATGAATTTTTTTCTGTGATAACATGATTAATATTTGTAAGATACTGTTTTTATATAAATGCGTGTTGTAAATTTCTCAAAAAATGTTTAAATTTTTAATTCGACTATTTTTTAAAAAAATATTAGTAGTACTTTGATTCACAAATGAAAAACAACTTTTATTACGTGTATTAAAAGCAAGAATTAGAAAAAATATCAAAGCATTTGGAATAATAGAAAGAAAGCCTCTCTCTCTCTTAGCATTTGAAAAGAAGAAAAACCTATGCTTTTTTTTCTGAGATAAATCAGATTAATGTTATTATTGGACACTAAGATGTGAATGTATAAAAACGAACATAAAGGTTATAATTCTGTGGGGTTTTTTCGTAGAGCTTTGAAATATTGCGTGTCAAAGAAAACATATGAAGAATAATTTAGGCTAAAAAGATTTGTGACTCATTCTTCAATTCCTAAAATTAGTTTACACTCTCCCTATATATATTATATATATATATATATATATATACATCTTGATCAAATTTTCAGTTATTAATAAATTACTTTTTATCCCACCACTGATGTTCAAATACATTTTTAAGCATGTAGTGAATGGCCCTTGATGTTAATACAGTTCTTTTCAAATATTAATTCATTAATTAAATTTTATTGTTTAATTTTAAATTTATTCTGCGTTATTTCTGACGAAGTTAGAAGTATCTGCAACAGATGGAACAAGTAGATTTTTCTAACAAGATAGAGAGAGAGAGAGAGAATTTTTTCTTGGCATCAAATACTTATTTTTTTTTATTCATCCACTCGCATTCCAATGCATTTTTAAAAACATGTATGGGTTGACACTTGATGTTAATACAATTTTTTCAAATATTAATTCATTAATTAAATTTAATAAACTAAAATAAAAAATTTCTTCGTTGACTTATGTAGGTTGATTGATAAATTGAATATTAACGTCGCACTGTTCAGCTACACGAGGGCTTTTGGCGACGGACCACGTAATTTTGAACCATGGTCAAGTGACGTGGACGACACCTGAGCTGGCACCCCCTCTCCTAACTACCACACCACACCAACGGGAAGACGTTTCAGCTCTCGACAGATTTAACGTGCATCGCTGCTCTACACGACAGGTCTTTAGTGGTACTGGGCTCGAACTCGTGACAAGGCAAGCCACGATCCGATACCTATACCACTCGGCTACCACGGCCTTGACCTATGTAGGAATTGACTTTAAAAAATGTATTACTTGTTTTCACTTGAATCTTACTGTGTTTCCTGAATATGAATTGTGTGGTGTTAAAACTTTGAAGGAAAGTGACGTTCGGTTTTACAGTAATTCATAACATTTTTTTTTGTCCGCTTAACATTTCTTAACCCTCATGTTAATAAAAAATACATTTTTAGTTCATTCTAAACAAGATACGTTCAGTCAGATATGTATTTTTTTTAAAAATTCATTCCACATGCTCCAGCCTAGTGTCTTATTTTGGAACTAATATAATTACTCTGCAACAGCTTTGTTTTTTTAGATCAAGTATCATTTTTTGTATCATTTGTAAATTTTTGTATTTTATTAAAATGTTTACTCACACATTTCTGATTCAGATTCCTTAAAATTAATCTAAAAATTTCTGCACATTTCTTAGCTACACTTAGAAATTTAATTTACAATTATATATTTGTTAAAAAAAATTTTACAGAAATATTTCAAAACAAATCTGATATAAATGCATTATTTAAAATTAATAGGTCTTTTCAATTTTTAGGAATCATTTATAAGGTTAAATATTTTATTTTTATAAAAAATCTCGGAAGAGAAATTTTGTTTTAAATTCAGTCCAAATTAATAAAAGTTTTTTTTTCGAATATCTTTAAAATTTTTAAAAATTCTTAATTCTTCCTTCTTGTTTTTAAATGAAACTCTTCTACTTAAATGAAATGCTGCGAAACACACAAAATCATTTGAACGAAATGACAAATAATAAATATTGCTCTACGAATTTTGTGTAATTAATCCATAATTCTATCGTAAAATAGTGTAAATTATTTATTATTGGTAAGCATTGCAGTCCCTTACATTATAAAGACGTTTCAAAGGAAACTTGGCGAAATATTGGTGATACAGCCAAATTGGCATCATTTTGGCGATTTGGCATGGCCGTGATAGCCAAGTGGCAACATCTTCTTGATCAGCGATACTCAACCTGCGGCCCGTGGGCCACATGTGGCTCACCGAACCTTTCAAAGTGGCCCGGTCTTGGTCCGTTGCATTAACAAATTCAATTAAGGTATCCGACTACGTTCGGAACCGTGATTTTAAAAAGTGCCTAAATCAGTGTTTCTCAAACTGTGGGGCGCGCCCCCCTTGGGGGGCGCGATACACCTACAAGGGGGGCGCGAGAATATCGAAAATAAAAGTTTCAAAAAAATTTATTTACTAGAATGAAGAAAAAACCAAAAAATTTCTGACATAATAAAAAATATACACATTTACACGGAAATAATATATATATATATTATCTGCGATTTTACATGATCAAAAATATAAAGCTTTTACTTCAAAACCTTATTTTTTAGCTATCTTTGATACTATAACCAAATAAAAAAACGTTTTATTCGATTTGCTGTAATCCCATGGTGAGAAATTTTTTATTACGTTTTCCTTTTCAAAGCGAAAATGCTACTCTTTTAGAGGAAAGACAAAATCAGAGCCATAATCAAAAAACATTTATGAAGATAAAAAGTTCATCACTGTTATATATTATTGCCATCAGCTGTAGGCAGCAGAATGTATTTGCTGCAGTTTGACCTTCGAGCTTACTTGTACGGTTAGTTACGTTCCTGCTCTTATGTATTTGTTTTTTCATTTAGGGAAGTTTGAAGGATTACTAAGCCAAGCATAATGAAAAACGTTTTACATAATTTTTTTAGAACATCCATATCGTAATAAATACACTTTTAATCCGGGAGCGGTCACGTCGACCACACAGTGCACGAAATCGGTAATTCTGGCAAAATTGTTTAATTGTTACCAATGGCCCTGACCCTATCCTCCTGTTTGACAATCTTCACGTGAACTAAAATATATTTGTCACATATCTACCTCTTTTTTGGGAGTGACAGACGTTTTTTTTTTATGATCTTTAAGTACTTGTTTTGTCTGAGTTCCCGGTGTGATAACTTTTTTTCCGAAATGTTTTCTATGTCCTTGAAAGTAGGTGAGTATATTTTCTGTTTATGAAATTATTCACTGTAATTACGATATTTATTCTGTACTATAAAAATAATTATAAAAAAAATATTGGGGTGACTCAAATAACCCCGATCGACCATTAGTATCGAGTGGGTGCCTGCTCCAGGGTTAAAACATGTTGAAGTCTTTTCACTTTAAATATTAAAAATAATACAATTATTCTTCATCAGAATTTTTTTATTGTTCATTATTCAACATCAATTCTAAATGCTAATTCTTTGAGACTTAAAATTACAGTTCGCTTAAAACTAATTATAATTTGAGCAATCCTTTTAAAAAAATCATTTTACATTCTTGTAAACATTGTCGCACACTTGGCTTTATTATCCTTACAACTAAGCGATTATATCAATAATGTTTAATTTTCTTATAAATGAACTCGGGCAAAGAGCGGGTCCTTCAGTCGGTAATTCCATGGGCTTGTCTTACAGAGCAAAGTTTTTCAAAGGAATGCTTATATGATTAGAAATTGACCCTCTGAGTTCTTTTTCTACATTTAGCTGATATCTATATTTTGTCTTCTAAGCAACCACCGCATTTTGCAATATGTTCCAATTTAAAAATCAGAGAAAGGAAAAATAACATAATAATTATCCTATCACTTAATTTTTTTTTTTTACTCAAAAGTAACATGTACGAAATTTAATACTCTTGTCATGAATTTGTACGGATTATAATAAAGATTGTTGCTTTAGCGTCAAAGTGCATTATTATTGCATTCAGTACGTTATTAATGTATAAGGGGGGCGCGATAAAAATTGTGATTGAAAAGGGGGGCACCAGTAGTGAAAGTTTGAGAAGCACTGGCCTAAATGGATAATTTTCATGATATTTAGTGTCACTTAGATTAGAATAATGTATAAAATTGTTTTAAAAACATTTTGACAAAAAAAGCTATTTAAATACAATATTTCGACAAAAAATTAACTTAAAATAACCTTTTTTTCAAAATGTTTTCCTTTTGTGAAAAAATGCGTCTATTATAATAATATTTTGCTGTATATAGCTCAAACCTCTGTACAGAGGCTCAACTATGATTTTTGAAAAATTCACATTATTTTCAGAGTTACAACCTTTTGAAATAATTATCGGCATTTTTTTCCTAAAATTTCTCCCCTCTGTTGTCGTAAAACATGGATAAACCCATTTCTAAGTTATATATTTCAAAAATTCTACTTGAGCCTCTGTACAGAGTTCTGACCTATATGCAGGCAAAATATTATTATAATAGAAGCATTTTTCACAGAAGGAGAACATTTTGAAGATGGTTCATTCTATGTTCCTTTTTTGTCAAAAAATATTGTACTTAAATAATTTTTTATAGTAATGCGCGCTGTTCTTAAAACATATTTATATTCATTTTCTAATCTAAGATACACTAAATATCATAAATATTAACCATTTATACGCTTTTGCAAAATCATAGTTCCCAACGCAGTCGGATACCTTAATTAAGAACAATGCATTAAAAATTTAGCGAGAAATTTTATTAATCCAGCAATCAAACATGTAAATTTTGCTATAGGTGTCGTGCTAATACGAATTGCGAGATAACTTTTTTTTTCTATTTGTAATTGTAACGGTTTTATAGTGATTCCAAATAACAGTGGAGTAACGACCATTTTATAGGTGAAACTAATTTTTAATCAGCCCTCGTGTCTTCCAAGCGAAAAATGTCTAAAGAATTCATTAACGTTAACAAGCAAGTAAAATTGCGCCGAATTACAACAATCCTTTTGGAAAGTACGAAAGACGTCTATGATAACAGTGCAATGAAATGTATTATTAACGGGATAAGGTGGTAGAAAGCATATTCGTATGCATTTACAATGTAAGATCTGTTGAAGCGCTAATGCACAAACAAATTAGTGCTTGGTCAGATGAGACCCGATTCCTGTTGGTACGAGCTAACAGTGAGGTTAAAGTGTGCTTTAGATTCCAAGAGACGATGCAACCAAGTTTGAAGTAAGGTATGACGGACGGTGATGGCAGCTTCATTATGGTATGGGCTGTTTTTTACGTAGCAGGAAATAAGTCCACTGATTATGGTTAATAGTTTGAAGTATTTCCTTAAAAAAATAAAGGTATTAATCATTATAGATGCCAAGCCTATCCTCATTTTCAATAGAAAGTTTTATGCTGATCAAAATACCATTCTAGAACCTGTATTTAGATACACTGATGTAAAATTATATTTTTAAAATTTTATTCAAAATATATATAAAAAAACGCAAAGAAAAGGCAAACAACTGCACCATATACAAGAAAATTTATTTATAAAGAATGCAAACATTAGTTACAATTAAAATTAAAATAAGCATGATATGCAAATATTTTAGAAAAAGGCAGTGTTAGAAATTCGCCATAAATCTTCTTGAAAATGTGCTACGGTATCCAAGCCAATGATCAGAAACTGTTTTGCTTTCTTAGCAATGTTACATGTTGTGATAAGTTCCTTGCTGGTAATACTGTAAAGTAACTTTAAAAGTTCGTTATTACTAATGGGCAGATAATTTAATCGAGAAGAAAGTTTTTCCTCTATGAAGTGTCCCAGATTTAGTAAATATATGTAAAATGGATCCCACAAATCGGGAAGAAAATTTTTCCTCGATGTAGTTGCAAAAATAGTAGATAGATGTAAAAGATGGAATAGATTAAAAATAACTAATATCAATGAATAATGAATATCAATATAATATAATAAAAATTATATATGATAATAATAATAATATGTAATACATTATTATTATCATAAAATATAATGTAATAAAAATTATGATGTATGATAACGTTCACATAATTTTGAAAAATAGTTATTGTACACAAGAATATTCATCTAATATAATTATTATGTATAATAATGCTCATATATAATAATAATAATAATTATAAATAAATAATATTTGTAATATTTATAAAAAAGTAAAATAAAAAAATAATTATTACAAATAAATAATATAAAAACAATTATCATATGTAATAATTATTATATTATAAATAAAATAAGTGCATAATATGTATTTAAATTAATAATGAATAGCAATTAATAAGTGCAGAAAACTTGCAATATTCCAAAAACTGCGAGTTCCTTCAATGAATCAACAAGGAACGCTCAAAAAAGCATTATTAATAAGTAAAATAATGTAGAAATGTGCGCGATTGATAGCAATAATTAAAAGCACAGCACTCATTCTTTTAAAAAATATCCTGGCACTCACATTTGATATTAGAAATATCCATATTCGAAAATAGCGCAAAATACATCAGAAGACTGAAATAGTAGCTTGAAGAATGAATGCAATGGAAATGGTTAAATTTTTAAAGAAATCGAATTCACAAATCGTATGAAATTAATGGGTTAACGCGGAAAAAAACCTAATAAAAATTAACTCTAATATACGTTATCCCCATGGCAACCACATTACCATACGATAAAAATATCAAGATAACCATATTGTAATGTTATCGCCTACCTTGGCGAGCATAAACAACTTGGCACGTAGCACCTCTATATCAAATTAGCACACTAGAAGGAGTTACGCATTCTGTAACTAGGCCGACGGTTTCAAGACGATTGGGATCTCAAAACTTTCGTAGAGAAATACAAACATGGATGAACAACGTGTTTGATTTGTCGTGAAAATGTTAAAGATAAAGAAAATAATTTTGCTCGTCAATATATTTCTAAGCACAAATCTTTCAATGTTTCTCTTTTTAAAGATCATTTTCAATACGAGATAAATTGGCTTTATTTAAAAATATTTTGAAATAGCAACAAAATATTTTGTTGGTGGTAATGTCACAAAATGCAGAGTTAACGAAAGCATCCTACAAAATCTTTTACATTATAGATATTGATAAACATATAAAATTGTTAAAGATCTCATGAATTTTTTGATAAAGAAATTTTTAGAGTGTTTCTTACATGCTTCCGAAGTACCGCTTGATAAATTCAGTTATTTGTTCGGATATTTTTTTACTAAAACTATACAGTACCCTTGTTCAAAAGACATTTTAGAGACAGTAACAGCAAAATAAACTTATGTTTTATATTCATATTATATTATTAAGTTGATTTTGAAAGTAAAAAGTCAGTTTGACCAGCCATTATTAGTTTTTTCAAATTCTTAAAAAGGTTCAATTTTTAATATTTTTGAGTCATTTTAAGTTGTTTAAGTTTTTTAGATTATTGCAAATGCAAGTTAGCATGGATTTGAAAATATATATATTCCCTTGTTGATTTTTAATAATTATTTTTCTAGAAAAATCTAGAAAAAACACGAAAATTTTAAAATTAGTAAATTTGGTATTTTTTCTAACAATAACAAGAGATCTTAGACCTAAACCCATATTAAATTTTAAAGAACATATTTTGTGAATAGATACAAAAAATTTCATAGCCCTATCCTGAACGGAAAAAAAAGCCTTAGAGATTAGAAAATACTTATATTTTCAAAATTAATAGTCAGAGAAAAACGCATTTAAAAAGTTTGTAAAGGCATAAAACAAAAACTTATAATTCCTGTTAAGCTCTAATTTTTAATATGTTATTTTCCACACACACAATGTATCTTCTACATTAAAATACTATTTTAATTAAATATGACTCAAAATATTTTTTTTAAATTCATAATATATTTTTGCATAACATTAATAGCGTTTGTTACGACGACAGTTTATTCTTCTTGATCTTAACATAAAATTTTTACAAAAGTTTTGGAACAAAAATCAGTTATGTATAAAATAATAATGAAACTTTCTCAAACTAAACTCAGTGGTGCAAAAGATCATGAGGGCCAAGGCCTACTGTGCCCAACCCAGTATACGTTACCATTGGACGCTGAGGTGCATTAGCAGATGTCTGAAGCGAGATCCCAATGAAACTATCTAAAGCTAAAAATATCCCGGATTGTTTAAAAAATTAAATTTTTTTCAGTTTTAAATCGGGGCAATTTATAGAGAGTTTTTTAGTTCTTGTTGAACGACTTTAAAATACTAAATTATAGTACTTCAATATATTTACTATAACGTATTTTGGTACATCAAGGAAATATTCAGTTTTATCTGCAATACTTGAATCCAGAATGCTTTTATTTGTGTGGGAAATCTAATTGCAGTATCAGCTGAGGACTGATATTTAGATGCATCCTTTTCAGTAGTATTCCATCTCTTCGAAATATTGTTTCTCATAGCAACCTGAGAACGTTTTGCCAAGGCGGCATTTTCTCAAAAGGAAAAACTAATTATAACACTTCTAAATTATACAAACAATTTTTTAAAGCAAAAATTGCCCTTGAAATCAATCTTAATTAACTAAGATAACACAAAAAACTCAAAATTTAATCAAGCAGATTTTTGTTTTAGTAATAAAATTTTGAATTAATGAATATTTTACTATAAAAGACTCAAATTTCAGAGATTTTATACTCCATTTTTTTTTAATTAATTCAGTTTAAGAGTAGAAAAATGCTTTAAGATGAAACCTAAACCAAAACCAAAACCATAGCTCAGAAAACTTCAAATACCTTAAAAACTAATTTGTAATCAGATCTGAAATTTGGTGGCAAGTTTCCCATGATATGGGCCACAAGAAAATCCCCCCTCCCCCCAAAAAAATCGACAATTTTGAAAATTGTAGGGTACTGTGTAGTTTTAAAATAAAAAAGCATTTGAATAAATTGGAAATAAAAGTGCACAAACACACACACACACAAGTTAGAACTAATTTTTAAACGAATAATATTAATTTCAGTCTGGAATTCAGTAAAATCTCTTTTCTACCATCCTGCACGTCATCAATTAATATTTTAAATAATAATAAGTAAGGGTTTATAAAAAGAACAAATCAAATATCAAAGTACATAGCAGCTGTGTGTTTTTATTATAGTAGAATGCAAAAAAGGTGATTGGGATTTTTGATGAAAGAAAATCGAAAGTACTCACATAACTCTATTACATGCATAAAACCTATTTTTTGTAAGTTGAGTTTGATAGTGATTAATATTGTTTTAAAATAAAATCCAACATCAGGAATTTTAATACTTTGATCAATTTTCCGCATTTTAAATGTCCTTGATCTTATAGCTTCCCTCCCACCCATTAATCTTCAATCCTCAAGTAGCGGCCAGCGTGAAATTGTTGTCATAGGTACGGTCACTCAAAAAAGTTTTGCGACAACTGTAAAGGCATTTGAACACACAAATGTTTATCACATTAAAACAAAAACAAAATGAATTAAGAAATATTTTAACATTTGGTGTACAGTGTATAAGGAAAATTTCATTAGTATTGTAGAATTATATTTTGATCAAGCTTTTCAAATATAATTCAAAGGCGCACTGGAGTCAAAAAAGTATTGGGACACTTTTGAAATGAGGAATTTAACAAATATAAAGCGCATCAATAGAATTTAATTTCACGTGACTTTTTTAGACTAGAAGTTTAAACATAAACGTTTCAATAGATAAGATTATTAATAGAAAAAATAGCGAGAAACAAAGATATATCAGTTGGTGTGCGAAATCTCGTACAAAGTCATTGGAAAGAGGGAAATCAGTTCGCTGTAGAGGAAAAACCTTGAAATTCAGTAAGTCTACTGTGTTTTTAACATCATTGACAGGTTCACGAAAACAAATAGTGTTGAAAACAAGCAAAGATAAGGACGTCCAAGTATATGTAATGAACGTGAAGAGAGGTGGATTGTGTGTGTGAGACAAGTACACATTAATCCAAGAACTAGTGAAGTAAAAACGACTTTGTGCAATGTAAAAGTAGGTTCGAAAAATCAGTAAATCCTGAAACTGTCAGAAATTTTTTAAAAAAAACATAAGTATCATATCAGAGTACCTCAAAGAAAGCCCTACATCAGCAAAGCAAAAAAACAAGCTAGGTTGGCATTTTTTAAAAGGTAGGTAAGGGGCAGCCAATAGAATATTGGGAAAATGTTATTTTTGTTGATGAAAGCAAATACAACATTTTTGGATCAGATGGCAAGCAAAAAAAATTGGAGGAAATGAAATACAGCAATGCATGTCAAAAATGTACGGCCTACTGTCAAATATGGAGGGGGGTAACCAAATTGTCTGGGGCTGCATGGCAAGCTCTAGTGTCAGGAACTTGCATTTTATTGATAGTATAATAAATAAATATACCTATATCTTGACATTCTCAAGCGAAATTTAAAGCAAAGTGCGAGCAAGTAAGGAATCTCAGGACATTTTAAATTGTACCGACATAATTACCCGAAACACACTGCAGATATTTGCAAATTGTGGGTCATCTATCACTGTCCTAGTGTTATTAAGACTCCTTCAGAAAGTCCAGACCTTAATCCCATTGAACATGTGTGAAATCATTTGCAGCAAAAACTATATATGAGCACCAAATTTCAAACAAGCTAGATTTAACAAAATATTTAGTTGAAGAGTGGACCAAAATCGATAGATTGTTTTGCAAAAAATTGATCCAATCCATGCCAAATAGACTTCGAGAGGTCATAAAAAGCAAGGGCGGCCCATCAAGATATTAATATCTACGTTTGAATTGTTTATCTTAATTTATTGGGAAGTGTCCCAATACTTTTTAGCACGTTTTTTAACTCGATTCCTTTTATTTTCAATTTTAACCCTAATTGCATTAATGTATGAGTTTTGTTCAATTTATTATTATTTGTATTTACCAAAATAACATTTACTTCTGTTTCTTTGTTTCATTTGTATGTTTAAGTAAAATTTTACGATAAAAATCTATGAACTAGAGGTGTGTCCCAATACTTTTTTGACAGACTGTATGTGACCCGGCCGAAAAAAAAGGTTGAGTACACTGTTCTAGATAGATTGCTAGAGGTCAAAGTAGCAGACTCGCTGGTGGCGTGTCATGCGTTCGAGCCCGCCGTGGAGGGGAGAAGAGGCGAAGTACGTTTAATCTTCGGAGAGCTGAAAAGTTCTCCTGATGGTGCGGTGTGGAAGCTAGGAGAGGGGTGCCAGCTCAGGTGTCTTCCTCGTTCCTTGACCATGGTTGAAAATTACGAAACCCGTCATCAAAAGACCTCGAGTACCTGAATAGTGCACCGTTAATATTCACTCCCTCATTTCACAATAAATTCATACATACCCCAATGTAATAAAAATACGATTACAACTTTTCAAAAATCCAATTGCTTACAAAAAATTTTTGAGGGGTGAGAGAATATATTTTTTATCTTTAATCTTCATCAAGGGATACATTCTGCCGTGATAAAGGGATTTTCTAGACTTGAAGTTTACGCATAGAAAAAAAAATTTTAAAGCCACTTTTTTATGAAAACAGATCTTTAAAATTACTAACACAGTTAATTACTTTTCATTCATTTCAACTTCAGTGAACTTTGCACTCTATTTATATAGTTGCGTTAAACTTAAATCCAAATAAATGCTACGGTCGAACAGCTGCTAAAACGCTGCCGAGTTCGGAATACGAAGATTGTAAATAGGGGCATAAAATGCTATTTTGTACAGTTCAGTCTTCGCGTAATTCAATTCAGTGAACGCAGAGTGGAATATTCTTAAGTGCCGCTAATTAAACTGGAAAACAGCCTTTGGACCTCTAAACTTGAGCTATTAACGCTCGATTGGTGGGAAGCATAGAACTCTGGACTCAAACTCACCAAGAATGATGGCTTTTTTCGTAATAAAAAGAGCATAAAAAAGTGAGGTAACTCGAGTTAAATCATTTTTATTGATAAAACTTCAAGAAGTGTTTGTCGTTTGCTAATTACATGCTTCGATGACGTTTAATTAACTTTAATTAGCAATGACTTACATGATTTTGAAAAAAGATAAAATATTGAAATCTGTACAAGACCTAATTTTTAAAGAGAGGAATAATACATTTATTACATTAGCTAAGATAGCATACTCTTATTTACTAAAGAAATTGGATGATTAAACGTTTATTATTCTCTTTATAATCGTGGTATATTATAATAAACAATCAAAAGATATTTATATAGCAAACAGGATTTCCGAAGATTCTGTGGAAATGTTTACAAAACAGAATATTAGCACCTTATACTTCAAAGTATAACGTTTACCTACACTTTCAAATTGAAATTTTTAAGAACTGTACAATATTACGCATAACATGAACTTTTAACACATACACATAAAAATAGAAATTTACGGGTGTACATTAAACGCCGGATTTGAATGCTAACTTTAAAACCAAATAAAAAAAGAGTGTGGGCTTATGACCACACAACAGAAGTGATAACTTCAAATTTTGTAATGTTATTTCAGGGATTAGTTCGATGATAATAAAAAACAAGGGGTTATTAGTATTGTCCAATAAAATTATTTATTCATATGGCTGTACTCATAAAGTAATATTTTTTTGTGAAATATGCAATGTTATTTGTAAATTAATTGTATTCTAAGAAGGAAGCAATAAGTTTATGGTAGCTGAAATAGGTTATAAATATTTTAGATTCAAAATTATTTAAATATCTAAACAAACTCCGTCAAGCATTGTTCCGTATTTTGTCGTGCTTTCATTTGGATCATTTGACATAATTAAATTGAATTTCGATTTTGAAAAATCTGCTAAAGGCTTTGATTTGTCTTTCGAAAAATCTACATTAAAATCCCCACTTAATATATGCCACAATAATAGGCAATTTGTTCAAAAGAGTTGATCCGGCTTCAGTGTTAGTAACTAAATTTTTGTGAATGAATTCGATAATTTTCTCTACACTTTGATTTGGTGAAATATAAATTACAACCATTAAAGTTATTTGTCCATTTTCTACTCTACATTTCGCTGCGCACATTTCCCCAATACATGACTCATTAAACCCAAATGATTCAGTAGTATTGTTACGAGTAGTATTGTTACCATTCAGTAATATTGTTACCATTGTTACGAGCGTTACAAACCCGAATGTAACGATGTTTGGCTTATTAATACACATCATTCAAGTTCACTCTCCAGCAAAACGCGCCTAAAGAAGCTATCACTTCAAAAATGAGTATTAAAAAAATTAAATTTCCACACGTTTCTAAGTGGCATGCCGTGTTAACTTCTCTTATTGGATAACATGAAAAAAATCGTCTTATTCGTCTTCGTTTATATCTTTATGCACAGCGTCGAATTCTATTTCTTTTTTTTCACCCATCACTGTTAATCTGATTCATAAACAAATAATCATCTTCCATTCCATAGAGTGGCCACGGTAGCCAAGAGGTTATGGTTCCAAGCGTGTCATAAATTCGAGCCTAGTGCCACAGTAGACCCACCATGTAGAGCAGTCCGAAGCATATTAAAATCTGTCTTGGCTCAATGTCCTCCTATTGGTGTGGTAGTCAGGAGAGGGAGGTGCCAGCTCAGATGTCCTCGTCACTTGATAGTTTCAAAATTACGAGGTCCACAAGCAAAACCCTCGTGTTGCTTTATATTGTGACTTTAATAATCACTAATTCCATTCAAACACGTCTTTATAACAACTCCCGTACTTCCCACTGAACTATCAAATATTTTTTTAAGTATTTGAATTGCAGGGTATTGATCAGTATATGTGTGTGTGTATATATATTTGAAAATGTGTTAATACTTGAATTATTATATTCTTTCAACAAAAAGATTCAGCTATATTTTTCAAAAAGAATGAAAAAAGAATTTCAAGTAAGAAAATCAAACTACTTTTTTTTGTAACAGTTTCTCTATTGAGAAAAATAACATTGGAAACCAAAAATCATTACCTTCATAAAAAAAAAATAGGGAGAACAATGTATATATCAAAAACTATTCCAAAAACACATCTTTTTGTTTCTGAATTCTTTTTATTTCGATCAATAATAATTCACAAAAAAAATAAATAAATAAATAAAAATCGAAAGACTTAGTGTTTCCCAGATTTGAACAATTGTCATTATTTTCAAATTATATTTCTCGAACACACAAAAAAAAACATATCTGTAACAAAAGAAGAGGTTTGCAACTCTCGAAACCAACAATTTCTTCTCTAAAAAATCTCACCGAATAAAACCATTAATCATACGACTCATTTCTGCGGTGGTGTGAAACAGCAAGTCGTAGCCTCACTTCCAGCGGTCACGAAGGCAAGTTCAGGGGGGTGGAACTCTTCTGCGTGATTGCCAGAGTAACACTTCAGTTCGTGCGTACGCCCCAGGGCCCCTCTCTTCCGCAAGGGTGACTTTTACACGCTCGCTGAGCCATGCCATGCCCCCGAAGATACCTTTGGAATTTTAGAGCCATCGGATTTCATGTTTCGATTGCGACTGAGGGAAATATATGTGAAAAAACTCATCGGGGAATATTTAGACCGAATTTAGAGGGGGGTCAGCTCATTCTGCTCATGGCGGTGAGGTAAATAGAACTAGAATGGAATTGTGTTCAAAAATGTAGTATTTATAATTTTAAAACTAGTAAAATGTGTTACATTTTCATAAATTAAACATCACAATACTGTTGCACATATACTGTGAAAAGGGTTTTCGCTTTTGTTGAATTTTATGATATATTTGTAACATTTCCAGTTCAAAACTTGGAGAGATTTTGATGTTATTCAATTCTCACTAATAAGTTAACACTCTCCCTATATATATATACATTATATATATATATATATATATATATCTTGTATATATATATCAAATTTTCAATTCAAATACATTTTTTTTAAAACTTGTAGTGAATGACACTAGATGTTTTAATACAATTTTTTCAAATATAAATACAGTCGAATCTCTATATTGCGAATTTTTCTATATAGCGAGCGAACTTTTTCCTGGAACCGTGAACATTTCAAGATTTTCTTCGTAAAATAGTCTCTCTATAGCGAAGTGCATTTTCCACAGAACGAACTTTTTTTTGTGATTCAATTTTTGTTCTCCCTTTTTTTTACAGTATTTCTGAAAAAAAATTTTAGTTATTCTCTAACACATTTTAGGGTAGTCATAAATCTTGAACTGGTTTTATTAGATCCTAACTCACCGAGAGCAATAGAGTTCTGGACGTTTCATCCAAGAAATGCAACCTTTAACCCCCATTGCCCAGTTCACTAGAAACATTTCAATAGCCTCTTTCCTCTCAGGGGAGTTTTCCCGTGTCCCGATGTTCTATTTATAAAGTAATGTATGTTTAATATTACTTGTATGCTTTAAATTGTAAAATGTCCTTAAAATTCATTGTTTTCAGTATAAAATTATTTTCTTAATATTAAAAATACAGTGAATTCCTCGACATTCTGTTTTCTTGTTATCTTGCAGTTTTTTCTTTCTTTTCTTTTCTTGATGGGTAAGATAAATAAAATAAACTTATATTAATTTTAAAAAAGGCGTGAAAAAATCACTTTTTTAATATAAAATGTTTATGAATTTAAAATTTGTTTTATGTGATTTATAAAGAATATTAAATGATGAACCCCTATATAACGAATTTTCCGTATAGCGAACTTTTTTCCGGTATTTAGTGGCTTCGTTATATAGAGGTCTGACTGTATTTCAAATATTTGTTAAATTTAATTACTGAATAAATGGTAACAAACAAAAATAATATATATATATAGTCCAACACCCTATATAAAAAGGAAAACCACTTGTAGTGTCCGTGTAGCGCAATGAATATCGCGTACAAAGGTCGTGGGTTCGAATCCTATCTGAAACGGCCGAATTTCTGAGAATGCGATTAATCCCTTTAGACATGATGATGATCACAAATATAGAAAGAAAAAAATTTTAGCATTTTTAAATTTCGAGAAATTGAAAATGCTAATTCAATTTCTGAACAGTGTAACGGTCCATTTTTCGTATTCAAACTAACCAATCGAAAAGACTAGTATTTTAAGGCCATAAAACTTTTATATTTTAACGGAATTAATTAAAGAAATATTTTATAAGTTTTTAATTATTTTTTTAATTCTTCCGCATTTTTATAATTTTAATACAAATTTGGACATAAAATTACATACATTTGCATTACATACTAAAAATAATATATATATATATATATATATATATACAGGGTGTTTCAGCTAAGATGTTACAAACTTTTAGGAGAGGTAGAGGACAACAAGACGACTCGAAGTATATAGGCAATGCTGGGTCGGAAATGCTTTCCTAAGGCTCCACGCGCCGACAAAATTTAGGGTGCAAAACTTCAACTGATCTTAAAAACGGGAAAAATTGTCGAAACGCTTTGGGTTTTGGTCAAAATTAATTTTATTATTTATTATTTCAGAAAAAAAATTCTGAGCAATATTGCTGCTAAAACATTGCTAGAGGGCGCTTTAGACTTTGAAACGCTAGGGAAAAAACTTTTCAATATTTTTTTAAGTTTTTTGATGGCTTTCATAAGTTGAAACTTTAACTTGAATTTTGATACCAGATTTGGTATTCTCCGGGGAAAATTGATGTAAAAAATCGAACATTGTTCAGGGCACTTAAGGCACAAACGGTGCTAAAAAACGAGCAAAATGTTGGATTTCGGTGCGGTTTGCGCGAAAAGCATTCCCTTGCTGACTAATTTGTTCAAAACAAATTTTGACATTGTTGCCAAATTTAAAACCAGAGGTGCTTCAGACAAGTAAAAAGGCATTTCCGACCGACCTTTCCTATGTGATTCCGAGTCATCTAGGTGTACTCTTCCACCAACGAGGTGGAGTACACCTAGACGACTCGGAATAACATAAGAAAGGTGGTCCAGAAATGCCTTCCTGAAGCAGTAAGACCATCGAAAGCCTGATACGTAGCCCAGGAATTTCAAGTGTCGTGGCAGTGAATAAAGCGAGCAGGGTTCTCGGCGAAAATTTTAGCGAGAGAGTGTTAAAGGCAGAATATGCAAATTTCACAGTCGAGAGTTGAATTAGCCGCCAGAGGAACAGAACGATAAGAAGGAGTCCGCTGGAAGGAAGCTTTATTTCCATCGCACACAGACTGGCTGTACGATGGCAGAGTACACGAACGCAGAGAAAGCAGATATGATTCTGGCGTACGGGGCCACAGATTGCAATGGTCGAGCCGCTCAGAGGTTGTACGCCGAAAGGTCTCCTGTCAGGCGGACTCCTGCTCATACCATGTTTGCTCGCCTACACCAGCAATTATGTGAGACCGGTTCATTCCAGAAGGCAGCACGTAATCGAGATCGGACGGCACGTACCGAATTGAACGAGGAAATTGTACTAGATATGGTAGAGACCACTCCCAGTTTAAGTACACGAGGTATCGCTAATGAAATCGGGATTTCATACAGTAGCGTTTGGAGGATTCTCGATGATAGTGCCCTGCATCCATTTCACTACCAGCGAGTCCAGTCACTAAAAGAATGTGACTTTGCACCTCGTCAGGCCTTTTCACAGAGGTACTTGCAGCAACGATTTGCAAATCCCTTTTTTGCAGCATCCGTGTTGTTCACAGATGAGGCGTCTTTTTCGAGAGAGGGTATTTTCAACACCCATAACAGCCACTTTTGGGCAGCAGCGAACCCACATGTAACACGTACTCGGGCTGCACAGGATCGTTTCCTGGTTAACGTATGGGCTGGCATTCTAGGGGATCATCAAATAGGACCCTACATTCTGCCTGATCGCCTGACTGGTCCACGCTATCTGATATTCTTGGAACAAGTTTTGCCAGAGTTATTGGACAGCGCACATGTTACCGCTGCGACTCGTTCTTCCATGTGGTTCCAGCAAGATGGAGCCCCCGCACATTTCAGTATTTCTGTTCGGAATCACTTGGATGCAACATGTGGTGAACGATTGATTGGCCATGGAGGTCCAGTGCATTGGCCTCCCCGATCGCCAGACCTTTCCTGTCTGGATTATTTCTTCTGGGAGCAAATGAAATCCTTGGTGTACGAAACACCCGTAAACAGCACCGAGGAACTTGTAGCACGCATCAGTGCAGCAGCCGGGGAAATACGAAGCACTCCAGAAATGTTATCGAATGTTCGACGCTCCATGAAGCGAAGATGTGAAGCTTGCATCACATGCGGCGGGCGTCAGTTCGAACACCTCCTTTGACAGCAGTTTTTCCTTCTTTTCTTTACTTTTTCTTTTATGATTATGCATAGCAGTTAGTAAACAGCTTTTTTCCTCCTATTTTGAGTTTTTCCTTGTGTTTTACTTCTTGTGATTTGGTACTTGTGTTTTTTACCCTCTTTTACTAAAATTTTTTGCTATAAAATTACTTTTTTGCAACACAGACCAACTCGAATCTCATTTAGGAGGAAAAATTGCTAGTAATTATTCGGCTTACACCCAACCACAAAATTATCCAAATGAGTTTCCAAGTTGCAATGTCTGAAAGCGCCCTCTGGCTTTGATTAATGGCTACCAAGTCAAAATTTATTTTGAACAAATTAGTCAGTAACGGAATGCTTTTCGCGCAAACCTCACCGAAATCCAACATTTTACTCGTTTTTTAGCACTGTTTGTGCTTTAAGTGCCCTGAACAATGTTCGATTTTTTACATCAATTTTCCCCGGAGGATACCAAATCTGGTATCAAAATTCAAGTTAAAGTTTCAACTTATGAAAGCCATAAAAAAACTTTAAAAAATATTGAAAAATTTTTTTCCTAGCGTTCTAAAGTCTAAAGCGCCCTCTAGCGATGTTTTAGCAGCAATATTGCTCAGAATTTTTTTTATGAAATAATAAATAATAACAATAATTTTGACCAAAATCCAAAGCGTTTCGACAATTTTTCCCGTTTTTAAGACCAGTTGAAGTTTTGCACCCTAAATTTTGTCGGCGCGTGGAGCCTTAGGAAAGCATTTCCGACCCAGCATTGCCTATATACTTCGAGTCGTCTTGTTGTCCCCTACCTCTCCTAGAAGTTTGTAACATCTTAGCTGAAACACCCTGTATATATATATATAACCATTATATAGATAACTTGAAACCCACTCACAGCACAAATCAATCATTAAAAGAAGTTAAATGCAAATTTATAATGCAAAATGTTATATATGTAGAAAATTTAAAAAGGATATCACATTTCCAGTTCTTGTGAAATTTTTCGAATTATATCATATTATCATTACTTTTTGCTATCATGCATAATCCGACATCACAGTTAGGGCACATCCATCTCGTTCTGTGAGGTTTCGCTCTGGTACTGCAATAATCACACCATCTGGATTTGCATTCGATTGGAATGTGGTCAACATTTTTATGTCTGTCCTTTTAGAAACTGTATGTTTCCTGAATTTCAGTTTCACGCGTCCAGAATAAGAATTAGACCACAAACCGGTTCTCAGGAAATTTTTGATGTCCTATTGACACAAGGCCTGTTATTAAATCTAACCAAAAACTTTTCAAGTTGTTATAGTATGGGGTTTTCTCACTGTGCCTCAGAGACCAAAGAACGTATGAATTGACGATTGGCATATCAAAAAATGAAAAAATATACGGTGCCACCATTTTTTTGATTTTCTGTCTATTTCGTACATGGATTTGAGTTGGTCAATATGGTCTACATAACCCATATTCTTATTGTAATCTATAACTGCTTTCAGGCATGCTACTTTAATTTTTTCCATCTTTTTCTTTCCGTTCAATTTCACAAGATTTTGTGGCTTCATCTAATGTTGCAAGAATATGTACTATTCTCTTGTCCTTCCACTTGATGCAAGCAATGTCAATATTGCTAACACTCCAGTCAAAGTCTTCTCGTTTCATTTTTTTGTCCTCTAATACATTTTTTGTAAGTTCTTTCTGGACATGTTCACTGTACCACATGCTGTGATATTTTGAGTCTCTAGATGTTTTAACAAATCGTAAGAAGTGAAATAATTGTCAAAAAAAGAGCACATGGTTTTTGCCTAATAATTTTTGACTCAAGTTTCTTATAACTTGTTCCCCCAGATTTCTTTCAACTTCTTCGGTTTTTCCTGTATTAATTTGAAATTCACAAGCAAATCCACTTGAATCACATCTCATCCAAACTTTGTAGCCTCTTTTCATGGGTTTCTTTGGCATATATTGTTTCAAGGATGATCGTCATTTGAACTTGATCATACTTTCATCAATTGCCTGTTTTTGTCCGGGTTTGAAAACTTTGAAGAACATTTCTGATAAGTGATCAAGGAGTGGACACACACTTTGTACAGTTTACCAAAATTCTTTTCTGATTTCTTGGGCATCAAGTTGTTATCATTCAAATGAATGTTCCCTAAAGTCCAAATGAATTTTCTCACTGGCATCAATCCTGAAACATTTTCATTTGTTGATCAAAAATCTCTGTAGCTGGTCAATCGTTTTATCCCCATCACTATATTTATAGCTAAAAAACATAATATATCCTATACAGTAACAGGGGTGAACACATTACCTTTTTGCGTAGCATATAAATTCGTTAGGTATGCAATTGTTTCTATAAAACTGATAGAAAATAACGTCAAAAAATTGAAATTGGTGAAGGATCTTGAAGGGATATTATTTCATCTGAGAATCTACTTTGTTCAGTAAAAGGGATATTTCGGATCTTTACAGACGCTTTATTTTTCCAAGTAACTTTAGATATACGTGATGGTCCTGGCACACTTATATGTCCTCTTTTTCCTCATCAATATTGGTATTTTCATTTGAAGATGACTTTGCAGTCATAACATCATCTGCTTCATTGAGCGATGATTCATCGGATTCAATATCAGAAGGTAAGTTGTGAAATACTTCCAGAGCTTCTGGAATGGCTAATCCTTTTCTTGGCATTTAAAAAAAATTACCAGAAATTACGCGAAGAAGCACTTAAAATATCTTATCACGAATATTAAGAAAGACAAGAAAATACTAGATTGATATTTCTGTCTTCTCTGAGAACGGCGCAAATACAATGCCTGAGGAAAATTTGTCTCTGAACTCCCAGCCCTAAAACTCACTCCATCTATACATGTCAAGATAGACGTATGGATTGTTACTTGACCAAATGGACCATTGTGTCTCCATAAAAGGCACTGGTGGTTTATCCCTTACGCTGGGGACAACACACATGAGACTGTTTTAGAGAATGTATTTGAATTACTACTGCTTTCTTTCTTCGCGACTTAAGACACCTGTTAGTTCAAAAGATATATGGAAATGAAACTACAAGTTATAAACCCTTTGTGTTGTGTCCCCCCTATCCTATGACGTAGCCAATTTGAATAGAAATGTACTGGTGCCAAGGATAATCACAGAAGCGTACTCAGTGAAAATGTCACAGTAGGAATTATAGCTTCCAGATGTTGGATGCAAGCCCATGTCAGGATAGAGAGCAGAAGTGCCGCAAAATTATTCACACGTACCCAAGGAATGCGATTCAGGTCGGAGGAGAGTGCAAATATGTGGCTTTGATAGTGAGAGGTGGCGAAAAATGTGAAAGTGGCCCATTCCTGGAGATTACCGTATCTTACAGGAGTTGGGTTTCGGAGTGAAACCACAAATATTAATTTCATTTTTCTACTCTTCTGTTTACTTATCAAAATCATTGAAAGTTGTAAATAATAATTAGAAAGAAGTATAGTAAAACCTCACACACACATGCTATAATTTAAAATAACTATTTTTTTAATATTTTTAAAGCTAAGGGAATTTACCAAAGTTAAAGAGACGTGAATATTTTTCTATTTAAAAGGTCTCAATCGTTAAATATAGCCGTAATGTTGTCATCTATTGATAGAAAAAAAACAAAAATTTGAAAACAACCCTTTTGGGGATAAAAATTTTTTAATTATTATTATTTTTAAAATGTTTAAAGTGTGGTTTCGGTGTGAAACCACTGAACGTTAAAGGGCTATGAATGAATAAAAAGAAATAAGAAAAATATATATAATAGTCCATCATCATTTATAGAAAGGAAAATCGCTTTCTGTTTTGCCACTTAATAGTGTGATTTTGTCATATGTAAATAGATATTCACATTAATTGTAACTATTTAATAAAAAGTAACTAAAATGAAAAACTTCTTTGTTGACTTAAGTAGGAATTGACTTAAAAAAATTATATTACTTGTTCTATCTCTTTCAGAACCACGTGATATGATAAAGCGGGTGAGTTGACACAGCTTAAAGTACTAAACTTATCTATTTTCGTCTCCTTACACCTCATTTTGTCTCTATATCATAATTCTGAAGATGTAGTTGGGGTACTTTAACTTTACAACTAGCATACTGCCGAGTCAAGACATTCAACCCCTAGGAATCATGTTTCGCATGGCGCGTCACTTTTTGTTAGGCGGGCCAGCCGTACAACAGCAGGCATATTTGTTGGAAAGGATTAGTGAGTGAGTGAATATTAACGTTGCATTATAAAGCAACACGAGGGCTATTGACCTCGTAATTTTAAACCACGGTCACAAGTGGCGAGGATGAACCTGAGCTGGCACCACTCTCTCCAAACTACCACACCAAGCCAACGAAATGAACCATTCTCTCTAACGAAAGGATTTTAAACCTCGAGAGATTTAACATGCATGAGCCTTTCTATACGACGGATTTACAGTGGCAATGGTGTCAAACTATTAACACGTCGACCATGAGCTTGTGACTATGACTACTAAGCTACCACGACCATTTGTTGGAATGGGAGTTACATTCTATGCCACGAAAGTTGCTTATATGTGGGATTTTATCATGTCATCTACAGCAGTGATACTCAACCTGTGGCCCGCGGGTCTCATGCGGCCCACCAAGCCTTTTTAAGTTGCCCGGTCATGAGCATTGCCCTGAGAAATTTACTTATTTAAGAACATTGTACTAAAAATTTGGAGGGAAATTCTTTGTCAAGAAATCAAATACATCAATTTTGCTTTTTTTGCTGTCGGTGTCGTACGGGTACAAATTGATATTCTTTTTCTATTTTTAACAGTTACGGTTAGTGATAACAGACAACAGAAGAGTAGCGACAATTTTATGGGTGGAACTAATTTTTAACTATCTTTCGTATCTTGCAAGTGAAAAATATTCGAAGAAAATATATTTTTTCAAGACTATAGGGAGGTTGAATATTTTTTTTGTAGTGAAAAACAAACATGGATCAGTAATTTTTTAGTTTGTCACGAGAGAGCTGTATTTAAAATATCATTCAATGGCACTTTTCCTCGAAGATCTCTTTCAAGAGATAATAAATAAGCTTTTTCTTGAATAATCTTTACAACAGCAAAACAATGTGTTTTGTCAGTGGTAATGTCACAGTGGTAAGAAAGACATCCTATGAAGTTTGTTATATTATTTGTTGTCGTATGAAACCGTTTACTGATGCAGAAATTGTGAAGGAGAGTTTCTTAAATAATTCTAATTAAGTGTTAGTAAAAAAAAATATAAATATATAAAATAATTAAAAAAGGCAAAATAGGAGTTATAATATTTTGATCAATATTTTCCACTTTTTAAATTTTCAATGTTATCTTAGTCTTAAAGTATTTATCCTCCTTTTGCGGCCCACGTGAAATAGCTGACATATGTATGCGGCCCAGCAGAAAAAAAGGTTGAGTACCCCTGATCTACAGTATGTATGGCCACCACACAAGAGATTATTTTACTGAAATTATTCTATTTTTCATTGGTTACTCTAAAGCAGTGCTTCTCAAACTTTCAATATTTGTGACCCAATATTCAAGCATAATTCTTGTCGCCCCCCTCATATAATAGCAATGTATTGAAAGCAATAACAATATACTTTAACGCTAAAGCTACAAAATGATCTTATTTATAAACCATACAAATTATTAAGAAAACTAAGGATATCCTGGTTCCCTGAAGGGTGTTTTTTTTTCTAAAAATAATCACAAAAAATTACTTAAACTAAAAAAATACTTTCAACTTAAAAACGGACATGGATGGACAAAAAGCTAAATAAATGGATATTTTTTTAATTTATTGTATAATGAGTGGTTTTATTAAAAGTTGCAACTCTTCAAGTAAAAAAAAATGACATATGCCCCATCAAAGTTCAGTGTATGTTCGTGAAGAATCCAATGATTTCCCTCCTTTTCACTGGAAAAGCCTTGCGAGAGACAAAAAAAGATCACGTGATCGAAATGGAGTTATTTTTCTGAGACGAGGCGTTACTAATGGCGAATTAATTGGTCATAAAACAAAAATTGGATGCAATTTATGTACGCTTTTTTTTAACACAGTTTCTCATGGGAAAGGAGATGGCAGGAGGATAAGTGAATATTATTTCCATCCCTACTGAATGACACGCTACGTATTATATTCAAAAATATCATAAGTGTGAAAAAAACGAAGGATAATGAAAAAATTTTGTCGTAGAAGAATATTGGATTTCAGATTGCCCAAAATTTTAGATTTGTTTTTTTCAATTTTAATGGAAATGTTTCAACTAATGGTCTGCTTCTTACTTTCTCTTTCTAATTATATACTTCAGTCACTTCGGTTGTTTCAAGCTTAGATGAAACAATTAATACATTCAGCCAGTTTATATGTATGAAATGCATAGGTTAATAAATACACATCTTCGTTCTTGGAATACGATAGACTCATTGTTTTGAAGCATCTCGATTAGAAAGAACACCAGGACGTGTGGGAGGGGGGCTGCTTTCAACATTAACAAATTTAGCGTGTCTGCCTCATCTACCTAATAATAACATTCTTTCAAATGGGCTGCATTTTGGCAGTTTAGCCTTTGCAGGCACGGCAAGTCCCTAAGAGTGAGAGTCATTCATTGGTGGCACCCTCTAGTAGTGGCTCCCGCTACCAAATGTTTTACGTTCGAATTGATTCAATTCAAGGTTTCTTTGGATGCTAAATATTGCTCTTGTAACTTTTTTTGCGCCACACAGCTACAAAACCGGCTTCTTTGAGCAGACAGAATTGAATCGTTCATATCCAAACATGCAGCCCAAAATGTTACGCGGTCTCTTCATCTGACATTACGCTGATAACCGATGGCCGTGAGAAACTTAAGGTGTAAGATAAGAACCGCTCCCACCCCAAGACAGTGGAGAAAAAGTTCGTTTGGAAGACGGGAAAGAACGGTTGGCATGCATCCTCCTTCACAAATAACTTATTCGGTAGAATGGAAAAAATCAATAGCTTGAATAACTATAAATAACTGTGTGATGGGCTCAAGCGTGTTTTTTAACATGTCCTTTGGGTTCTTTGGGCCAGAATTAATGGCAACTCTTTTCCAACCAAATCTAAGAAGTGAAGTGTGAATAAAAGATGCAAATGAACAAACTTTTAAATATAGGAACCTAGAGTAAGCTGTATGGCAATGTAAGGTAATGTTTGACAATTGATGTTAGTTTGTGGCAGTTGATGGTTATTATAGTTCATGGTTCAAGTCTGAATGTGTTTTACGAGACGTGAATAGAAGCTATTAGTGATCGAATATATGAAGGTCAAGTTGCACACAAGTGCATACAAGACAAGATTAAGCATAGAACAACATTGATCGTTTCTCCAAGCTGTAATAAGGTAGGATTGATTATTTAATATTAGAATCGGGGATTAGGCGGTTCACTTATATTCATAGTGGTCTGAATTAGATTAAGTCTTATTATAAATATATATCTATTGTGTGTTGCTTATTTTTGCATCGTAGATTCTCTCATATTAATTATTATAATTTAATTTGTTAAAGGTTTAAGTTAAATATCTTAATAAAGTCATATTAAGATAATGTTTGATTCTAGTTCTTTCATTAATCCTACGCCTCTAGCTCACGCTGATACTTCGAGAGATGTTCTTCCAAGGGGAGGAACATCACAACTGTTTTTGTTACTAATGCCAGCTGATCGGCAAAGGCCAGATCAAGGCCCACGAAATCCATCATGGCAAAGGGCTAAGTGACGCATGTCTTTAGCCGTTACTTTGAGCACCATGCAGGTGACAGAACGATTTATCTCGGTTTCTCCTCCCAGTTTTGAGAGAGAATACCCTTAGGGTGGTTAGGGGCTCCCACCTCTCTTCCCCTTCCACAAACCTCAAGAGAGGACCTGCGGCTCAACGGCTATTTAAAATATCCCCCATGCCGCGAGGGCACTATACATTTACAAACATCCATGTATTCTCCAGGATTCGAATCCACGCCCAACGGCACAGCAATCAGCTAACAGCTATACCGGATGGGTGATGTAACTAACTATACATACTGTAATTAATAGCTGTGAATGTAATACATAAATTATTTAACTTCTTAACTTTCAAGCTCCCATCCATTTCCCCAAACGTCACAACGTGATTTAATTTTGCCGAACCAGAGCCAAACTGAGACTGAAGGGATCTTTTACATGCCACATAATCGTATTGCATGTGTGCCTACGATTTTCGCATCCAGAAAAATCTATCAACTCCTGCTGGGATCGAGTGAGTGAGTGAAGATTAACGTCGCGCTGTTCAGCTACACGAGGGCTTTTGGCGACGGACCACGTAATTTTGAACCATGGTCAAGTGACGTGGACGATACCTGAGCTGGCACCCCCTCTCCTAACTACCACACCACACCAACGGGAGGACGTTTCAGCTCTCGACAGATTTAGCGTGCATCGCTGCCCTACACGGCGGGTCTTTAGTGGTACTGGGCTCGAACTCGTGACAAAGCCAGCCACGATCCGATGCCTATACCACTCGGCTACCGCGGCCACCCTGCTGGGATCGAATCCACAACCTTGGGCTTACGAGAAGGGCAGGCTACCTCTAAGTTGCTGAGTCGACTGCATTATAACATTAGTTCTTGGAAACGATATAGACCGCGGTAGGAGGGCGGTTATGGTCAGGAGCTCGTGTTCGACGTAGTCGTGTGAGAGTTGAAAACGAACTGAAGAATCACCTTGTAGAGGAGCTGAGGCTCGTAAAATGTGGTCAAAAGTGGGTCCAAGTCCTCCTTTTGGCGTGGTATGGAAGTAAAGAGAAGACGCCAGCTTAGATGTCGTTCTCGACACTTGATAGTGGCTCCGTCCCCAATAGCCCTCATGCTGCTTCACTGTGTGATGTAAATTAAAATCAAACCAAAAAAAAATCTCGAAAACGTTAAAGATTAGAACTCGAATGCTTCGAATCCGTATCTGAATGCTACGAAAATTCAATCATAAATATAAAATCTCTCAAGCTGGAATTGTGGGTGAAGAATTTAAAAGGACGAATATGGAGGTAAGTTTGCGGATGAACTCTGTGCAGAGGTTCATTCATGACGGTCCTTTTCAAAACTTAAAGACAACTGTTGGAAATTTATAGGAAAAGGAAATTTTTTAAAATCAAAATTTTTAAACATAGGAAAAAGATTGAGAAAAAATATAGCTAAAAAAGAAGCGATTTCAGTAAGACAAATGACTTTCCCTATGAATCCTGACAGATTCAACCACAGGTCCTCATTCTAGCTATTTAAGGGGCCGTGGTAGCCTTCAGGTCAAGGTTATGGACTCGTAGCTGCCGTGTCATTTCGATCCTCGTGCCGCTGAAACACCGTGTAAAAGGTGCCATTGAACGTTTTTTCTCTCGACCCTCAGACCTCACCTTTGGTGAGGTGTGCAAGTTAGGAAAAGGGGGTGCAAACTCAAGTGTCATCCTTGTCACTTGATCATGGTTCAAAATTGCAAGGTTAGTCTCCAGTAACACTCGCGTTGCTTTACAGTACCAAGAAAAAAACTGCCACGTACACTAGCAGTTTAGGCAGTGATGTACCGTACACCCCCGCATCACGGTGGAACCCAAGATTTTAGAGGGGCCCAAAGCCTGACTGACATCAAGTACCTTTGTAAGATCCGGCTTGGAGCTTAAAACCTGACTTTTCAAGGCAGGGGGAGGGGCTAATATTCTCCGTCGCGTTACTAAGTTTAGGCATGTGTTTGAATAAATCAGCCATGGAGTTTAACCCTTTATCGACCGACGGTACTTACATAAATACCACTCACTTTAAAATAACATAGAATAACCAATTTTACGAATATTCTGACAATACTTAGCAGGAATATTCTTTGAAATTCACTCTTCCAAGATATATGGCAGAACGGGTTCTATGATGAGTATTTTAGCGGGGAATGCGAATAGTTTTATGGCAGAAATTGCTTTTTCAGCTGACGGCGTTTTCAGAGGATTGCAAAGATTATCATTTTCGTCCCGAAAAAATAGTTTTTGTCAAAATTTAAGTGTCTTATATTTTTGTATGTTAATGAAGGCCTTAGAAAACGATTTAACTCTTTATTTTAGTGAATAGTGTATATAATTAATTTTACAGTGGAATATCCTTAATTAATTAATTAGCTTCAACGGATTAAATTTCCCAAAGTGGAGTGTTTTGTTTATGTATATCCCTTCATTTTCAATGTAGAGATCCAAAAAAAAATATTGCATGAAAAAACTGCAGTAAATCATAATACGGGAGATAAAGGGTTAAAAAGTCTAAAATTTGAAAAATATCACAAAAATTATTTTATAAGAATCCTCTAATTATCTTCTTCAGAACATCCTCTCTATCAGTGGTGTAACGTAGACCCCCGCAACCCCCGCATTGTGGGGGTCCAGAATTCTAGAGGGCCCAAAGCCTGACTGACGCCTAGTATGTATTTAACCACTTTATAAAATATTAAAGGCAAAAGGTGACTTTACAGGGTCTTATAATAGCCTTTACAACCTTATATTAGCCATTACTCCACTATATCTACCTTTTAGAGTAACCCGGCACCTCACTCTCCTAATTTTCAAACCACAACAAAGGGATGACTTGGGTCCTTGGCAGAAAAATATGCATCAGACATATGCTCGACAACGACAGCCACGATTTTTTGATTGTGACCCCAACGCTACCTCGAACACATCTTGGTGTGGAAGTGCCAGCCTAGATTTCAAATGTGTCACAAGACTGCAGATTTAAAACAACTAAACATCTTTTTTAATGAATCAGAGATAGAAAGAAATACAGACACAGTAATAAAATCAGATCTAGGGACAAGAAGTAAACAAAATAATGGGCATTTTCGTTAAACAGTAGATACACATAATTCGCAAATACAGGAGAAAAATGCCGCAACTATTTACATCTTATAGTTGACTCTTGAAGGGTAGGATTGCAAATGTAAGCAATTAAACGATGTAAGTTTTAATTGATTGATTGAATATTAACGTCGCACTGTTCAGCTACACGAGGGCTTTTGGCGACGGACCACGTAATTTTGAACCATGGTCAAGTGACGTGGACGACACTTGAGCTGGCACCACCTTCTCCTAACTACCACACCACACCAACGGGAGGACGTTTCAGCTCTCGACAGATTTAAAGTGCATCGCTGCCCTACACGGCGGGTCTTTAGTATTACTGGGATCGAACCCGTGACAAAGCAAGCCACAGTCCGATACCTATACCACTCGGCTACCGCGGCCACAAATGTAAGTTTTAAATACGTACAGCATTGCTTCTCAAACTTTCAATATAAGAGACCCAATTTTGAATCATAATTTTCATAGCGCTCCTCACCCTCCAAATAAGAACAATGCATGAAATAAACTATAATATTTTTTTCTAATAGGGCTGTCATTGGTATTTTAACCTTTGCAAACCTGGTACATTCCCCAGGAGCTCGTATCACTTTTTAGCGCGGTGCTATGTAGGCGATACCAATTACCTTAAGTAATTTTGACGCCCAGTTTCCTCCCCAGAGGGAGGCACCTGAGCTCTTAATGATGCGAACTCTACCAGGATTTAATTTTTCCCAGAGTGCCCAAGCCAAACAGACACTCTATAGGATCTTTTACATGCCGCATAATCGTACGACATGGCTGCTGTCGATTTTCTGCATCATGAAAATCCACCGACTTGGGCAGGGATCGATTGATTGATTGAATATTAACGTCGTACTGTTCAGCAACACGAGGGCTTTTTGCGACGGACCACGTAATTTTGAACCATGGTCAAGTGACGTGGACGACACCTGAGCTGGCACCCCCTCTCCTAACTACCACACCACACCAACGGGAGGACGTTTCAGCTCTCGACAGATTTAACGTCCATTGCTGCCCTACACGGCGGGTCTTTAGTGATACTGGGCTCGAACTCGTGACAAAGCAAGCCACGATCCGATACCACTCGACTACCGCGGCCACTGGGCAAACTCCCAACTTTAGGTGCAGAACGCCAGTGACAAACCAACCATGCCACCCAGCCGGTATATATTATAATATACCCTGACGCTAAAGCTACAATAGATTTTAATTATAAACAGAACAAATTATCAAGATAAGTATTAAATTTTGTACACATAATTTTATGTGTCACAAGCCTATGGGGTCACTGGTGATTATTAAACTTGATTTGTTGTTGTTACTCATGCCACCTGATCGGCAAAGTCCAGATCAAGGCCCACGAAATTCATCATGGCAATGGGCTAAGTGACGCCTGTCGTTAGCTGCAGCTTTGAGCACCATACAGGTGACAGAACGATTTAGCTTGGTTTCACCCCAATTTAAAGGTATAACATCCTGGGGATAGTCGGGGGCTTCCCACCTCTCTTTCCCTTCCACCAACCTCACGAGAGGACCTCGTGAGGCCTCGTAAGAAACCTCGCCGGCTATTTAAAGTACCCGCATACCGCGAAGGCACTATACATTTACAAACATTCATGTCTTCTCCGGGATTCGAACCCAGTACCAACGACACAGCAGTCAGCGTCGCTAACCACTATACCGGATGGGCGACATTTAACTTGATTTTAACTTAGTATTGTTAAATTAATTATCAAATGCAGTGAGTAATACTAATGCGCTTATAAGTGTATTATATTAGTGCAAATGAGTATTTTACTCTCTCTCTCTCTCTCTCTCTTTATTATGTGCCCGATTGTATTTTGTTTTGCTTCCTTTTCAGTAAATTAATACTTAATATAAATCTTTTATTTCCGACTTTTCGATAGGTTCGCGCCCCCTATGCTGGGCTATCATGCCACCCAGGGGGTGCACCCCACAGTTTGAGAAACGCTGACGTAAAGGAAGGTTAAATAATACACCCACGCATTTAAAATAATCCATAAAAATAGTATAGCCATTACCTTCCAGTTCAAAAAGAAACCCTAATTGCTTGAAATTTATTTTATTTCATCTTGAAACTCCCAACAAAAAGAACCGCCTACTGTCGAAGGAACAAGTCTCAAAGGAGCGAAATAGAAGACAAAAAAAAAGATATGCGGAAGGAATAAAAGCTGCCGAACTTACAACAAGAGACGGGCTTTGCACGTCAAAAGTCAGATGACGAATTCAGACAATCTGCGAATACCAAGAGAGAGTTGACTCTTGAAATAGATCTCGCAGTGAGTCACGCGTTGACGTAATAAGATTCATTAAAAGATATTGTGCTGTGTTATTTAAAGACTTTCAGGAATAGATACATTACTGTTTAGCTTTGCATGCATTATGAGATACAACTGCCAAGGAAAATTCGAGATAAGATATAAAAATCGCAATAATATTTTCATATTTCTATAAGAGAAAGATCTAGTCTCTTTTTTGCGAATTCTGCAGATTTATTTGGGGAACCCATATTTCTAAATTAATTTTGTGACAAATATTATTTGAAGGGAAATTATTTTTAAATATATCTGTCTTCATAAATCTGTGAAAATTTATTTTTAAGATTGTACGAGTTAATGTAAAAATATCGAAATTGCTCATTACGTAGGATTGAGAAACAGTAAAACCTGTTTTTGTGTGGTTGATAGGCACCACACAAAAAATCTGCCAAAATTTCATAAATACTTATATATAACCTACAACTTTGTCGACATATGACAGATTTTTTTTATGCGGCGGAGAGGAACCGCATAAAAAAGTCACCTTTAAAAAGTATGTTAATTATTTACTAAAATTATGAGAAAGTACTTCCAAACAAAATAAATAACTAAATACCACATGGAAATACTTTTAAAACATTTAATTTATCATTGTATACATAAAGAGAAATTTTTAAATGCGCATACATTTATTTCTATTGATCGTAATCCAAAGCGAGCATCTTCCTGTGATTAATTAATTCAAAATCGCTTTCGTCACTTTAAGATACTATTTCAATCGATTTATTTTTTGGCACCACGGTCGGTTGGTCAGTTATTTGTGAACGTCACGGTAACCAGATATGTGTGATCGAAGCACTTTTTGGAATTTCCAACTCCTTTCGGGTGAGTGAGTGAGTGAATATTAACGTCGCACTCTTCAGCAACACGAGGGCTTTTGACGACGGACCTCGTAATTTTGAACCGTGGTCACAAACTCCTTTCGGAATTGGTATTTTTTTTATAGAAAATACTTTTCCAATTTGTTGGAAAGCTGGATCACCACATATAAAGAGTGTTTTTTTTTCAGGTATAGAAGTTTAAGTTGGCATTACTTTCCAAGATGGCGACCGATTTAACAGCTGTCAAGTGATTTATTCTCAGTTTGGTTTGGCAATTCATCAAAACGATCATCAAGCAAGGCGTAGATTCGTCGAATGGGCCCAAAACGAGATTGCCGTTGTTCCCGATTTTCATAAGCGAATTTTGTTTAGCGATGAAGCGCACTTCTGGTTGAATGGCTACGTCAACAAACAAAACTGCCGCATTTGGAGTGAAGCTAATCCACAAGTGTATGTCGAAACACCGTTACATCCAGAAAAACTGACTGTTTGGTGCGCTTTATGGGCTGGTGGAATCCTTCTTCAAAAACGATGAAGGTTACAACGTTACAGTCAGTGGTGATCGGTATGGAGCCATGATTACTAACTTTTTCATTCCTGAATTGAACAATCATGATGTCCAGGAGCTGTGGTTCCAACAAGACGGCGCAACATGTCACACAGCTCGTGCCACAATCGATTTATTGAAAGACACATATGGTGACCGCCTAATTTCACGTTTTGGACCTGTGAATTGGCCTCCAACATCTTGTGATTTAACACCGCTGGAGTATTTTCTGTGGGGCTATGTAAAGTCGTTGGTCTATGCGTATAAGCCACAAACGCTTGACCATTTGGAAGACAACATTCGCCGTGTTATTGCCGATATACGGCCACAAATGTTGGAAAAAGTCTTCGTAAATTGGACGTCCAGATTGGACTACATCTGAGCCAGCCGTGGCAGTCCTATGCCAGAAATCATATTTAAAATGTAATGCCACAAGATTATCTTTCGAATATAAAAAATTCATGTCAATCGAATAATACATCGTTGTTTTATTGCAATTTAAAGTTCTATACCTCTAAAAAACACCCTTTATTTTACCCGCTATCAAAGTATCCGGTACTTCTTGTCCGTCTTCATATAATCTATGAAATTATTGATAATGTCACTATCATTGAAAGTTTCGTTTTCAAACGAGTGCGTGCTGCTAGTGCGTTGAAAAAAAGCACTTGAACGTGCATTGTCGAGCGTCTTAAAGTGTGTATAAGTACATTGAATGAAAACATTACAGTGGCGCCAAAGCCGTTCAAATTCATATAGCGCATAGAAATTGATTGCACAAAAAAAAAAAAAAAATACACAAAGAAAATCGCATAAAAAAGGACCGCAGAAAATACTCTTTCTACTCTATTTTCATATTATTATTATTTGCTATACTTTTTTCTCTAAATTTTATAAAGAAATACGTTTTAAATACAAATATAAACAATCATTTTTCACTTATTATTATGTTATATAATATCAACACGAATTTGATTCATGGTCTTCACAAATTACAAAATACTGAGATACTTTCAAATAATAATAATGTTGCATTGATATTTTTAATGTAATTAATACCGAAAAATATAAGAAATTTATTAATATCGAAGAAAAATGAGATGTTTTGGTTGTATAGGATCTTTAAACGTCTCTCGATGATACAGATAATCTTTTAAAAACGCATAAGGAGAGCATTTTTCCTTGTGAATAATTCATTGATAGTGACAAACAATTATCTACTAAAAAGTTGCTTAAGCCTATGTGAAATTCTATTCAGTACGTACATTCATAATAATAAATATATTCTCAACTTTCTATAATAATTTACTGTTAATCACACTTTAGAACTGGAGCATAAATTTACAGATAGGTATTAGCAAGCAACAAATACCAAATATGTCCTCTTAACCCAAACTATAAGAATGGGGGTTTGGTCATATTAAGAAATAAACGAGTCAATCGAGTTGCACAGAGAACACGATTTATTTTAATAAACATTTTACAAATGCCTGTAACTGCACCACACAAGGCCATCTAACCTTAGAACAATATACCACGTAATTATTTTTAAAAACCCGGTCGAAACATAGTGCAACACCTATGCTGGTTCTTCAATTTCACATTCACAATATGCCAGCCACGCACCAGCCTCTCTACGCACACTGCAACGGTATATGAGAAGTCATGGATAAGAGCTCACAGTTGATATCAATAGCGAATTGTAAGACAATAGAGCATGTGCAAAAAGTAGAACTTTTAATATTAACCAATATATATATATATATATGTGGCATGCAGCCAAAACCAAGCAGTCTTCGCGCGCAGGCGCATCAAAGTAAAAGCAGAACCGAAACTGAAAAAGCAGAGACTCTTGAGAAAACTCTTGGACATTAGAGAAAAGAAGAACGCGAGAGGTGCGCGAGCAGGCGTTACCTTCTGAATATCATCGTCAAACTTATCTGTAAAAACTACCTTTTAATTAATTTTTGTTTAATGTTAAAATAAAATAGAAGAAAGACCAACGTATTGGACCCCTTGTTGTCTCCCACAAATTATGGGGGCTCAGCCGGGATCGACAAAATTTCGATTTTGAACCAAAGTCTGGACAATGAACAACAGCGTCCGTGAAGGAGACGCTCCGCCATTTTTCGGAAACTTCGTTCAACCTGTGTAGAGGTTGAATTTTTCAACTTCATTCCGCCTGTGTAGAGGTCGGAACAAATAACAAAATAACCTGTGTAGAGGTATATTTTCACAACGAACCATCGACAAATATTCCGCCTGTGTAGAGGTTGGAAAACCCATCGACGAAAATCCCGCCTGTGTAGAGGTTGGAACTAATTCAGTGTGAATAATCCGCCTGTGTAGAGGCCGGAACTACAATTTCAAGATATTACCTGCGAAGAGGTGAAATCAGTGGAATCAACGGTTTTTATTGGATACATCGTACGTGCGAGCAACAAGGGAGCCAGAAAAAAAAAAGGTAGGATCTTTCTAAATTTTTATAAAATGTATAAAAACGCTCTTAAAGAGGATCTCATAAGAGTTGTTCAGGAGCTAGACGGTATTGTCGAAAGTACTGACACTATAGTTAAACTAAAGACTAAAATTGAGAACAGTAGTACATTTGAAAGTGATCCAGATTTCGTTAAAACTTTAATTCAAAACTGTATAGATGAGAGGGTATCGCGAAACGAAAGAGAAGTAACTTCAGAACAAAAAATTGAGCTCGTGAAACTTCAGTTGGCAAAATTAGAAAAAGAAATCGAACTTCCATTAGCTAAAAATAAAGCATTAAGTTTAAATCCTGCAGCTAAAGTCGAAGATAAACAGTTCGAAACTAACATAGAAAATATGATAAAAAGTATAAAAACTTTATCTCTTCCTGTTCCCACCAGATCTGAAAATTTTAATCTGTTCTTCCAATCATTAGAACGCGCATTTTTAACCAAGAAAATAAATGACGAATATAAATCTGAAATTTTAATAAATCTTCTGGGCGAAAGAGCTCATAACGTCTTACTGTATATTAAAGAAGAGGAATTAAATGACTATGAAAAACTAAAATCTATAGTACTCAGAGAATTCCAATTAACCCCTCGCGAGTGTTTAAACTCATTTAAAAATGCTGTAAAATCATCAGGCGAGACATACATCCAATTTGCTGCAAGATTGACGGCAAACTTCAATATTATTGTTCGTTAAGAAAAGTTAATTCCTTTGAATCTCTATGTGATCTTATAATTTCTGATAAATTATATGAAACTTTAAATAAGGAAACTGCAACTCATATTGGCATTCGAGAAGCAGAAGATTGGTTTAGGCCTATTGATTTAGCTAAAGAGTGTGATATTTATATTTCATCTAGAAGCGGATCACGTAAAGAAATTCCTATTACTTATGGATATACCCAAGACCCCTTTAAAAATAAATCACAAAACTTTAAAAACAAAGATTAAAGAGAACTATCCCCAATATCATGAAAGAGAAAATAAAAATTGCTACATATGCGGTGATTCATCTCATTGCGCAAGAGACTGTGAGAAGCGTTTTAAACCTAAAGAATCTAATGATCACATCCATAATAAAATAAACGTGAATACTTTGAAAATCGAGAGCGAAAAACAAAAAATAGCGATGAATGCACAAATCTTCAATACGTAAACATTTTTGTGGAAAATCAGCCCGTAACAGCATTGATTGATTCAGGTTGCCAGATCCCAGTTTTAAATTCCTCACTAATTAGAGTGCAAACACCTTCCGAAGAAATCATAACATTAAGCTCATGTTTTGGCGAACAGCGTATGGTAGAAGTTAAACCCATAAATATTTCTCTTAATCAACACTCTCTAGCTTAAGTGTTGGAACGGCAATATCACCGACCTTGACCGAAGAATTTATTATACATCCCAGTGTATATTCTGAAATAGAGAAACTAGGCCACGCAAAGAGCGATGTTTTATTGAGTGAAAGTGGATCCTCTTTGAGTGCAGATTTGGGTGTTCAGTTTAATTCAAGTGTTTCTTTTCCAAATGTTTCTGTTTCAAATGTGATAAAAAACTGTAGTTATGATTTGCCATATGTTAAGAACTTTGATATTAGAAATGATTTGAGTTCTCTAATTAAGGATTATAAATGTAATGAAATTAAGAGTACTAAGTTAAAATTGAGTATTGTAAGAGAAAAATGTTCTGATATAGTGTTGTGTAAGAAAGCCAATGGTGCCATGAAAACGAGTTCCGTGGAATTTATCTCCCGCTCACCTAACCCTTTACCTATGAAGAGTAATTATCGACGGTTTGTGTTGCTCCGGAAAATCTTCCAGCCTTGGCAGTGGAAGCGAAGGAAAAAGAGAAATCGTTTCGAACAGACGTCCAGAACTCTACAGAGGAAAATATCGATGCGTTCAACCAAAGATCAACTTGTTGAAAAAGATGTTCTTATGCCGGTGAAACACAATGTTTTCCTGTGGAACCTTCCGGATGTCGAAGAGGTGCCTTCACATGATGGAGAAACTGTCTAGTTCAGAAAAATTTTGATATGTTTAATCTCTATATATTTGTCGTATAGTCCTTGTCTGTTCCGTTTTTTTTTTGTATGTTTCAGATTCTCCTCTGGTCTTCATGGAAATACCGCTGTGGGGACAGCGTACGGTCAGAATGGCCGTTGTGGCATGCAGCCAAAACCAAAGCAGTCTTCGCGCGCAGGCGCATCAAAGTAAAAGCAGAACCGAAACTGAAAAAGCAGAGACTCTTGAGAAAACTCTTGGACATTAGAGAAAAAAAGAACGCGAGAGGTGCGCGAGCAGGCGTTACCTTCTGAATATCATCGTCAAACTTATCTGTAAAAACTACCTTTTTAATTAATTTTTTGTTTAATGTTAAAATAAAATAGAAGAAAGACCAACGTATTGGACCCCTTATTGTCTCCCACATATATATATATATATATATATATATATATATATATATATATATATATATATATTCTAAAATATCAGTTGATAGATTCTAAATACTCTATTTTCATCAATTTCTGTTGAGTGAGTGAATGAATATTAACGTTGCACTGTTCAGCTGTACGAGGACTTTTGGCCACGGACCACATAATTTTGAACCATGGTCAAGTGATGTGGACGACACCTGAGCTGGCACCCCCTCTCCTAGCTACCACACCACACCAACGGGAGAACGTTTCAGCTCTCGACAGATTTAACGTGCATTGCTGCCCTACAAGGCGGGTCTTTAGTGGTACTGGGCTCGAACTCGTGACAAGGTAAGCCACGATCCGATACCTATACCACTCGGCTACCGCGGCCACACTGGTCCTGGTGCAGGTGGGACTGAAAGTCTTTACGTTGGAATGTAAGTTTGAAGGGTGGAGTTTCAAAGGTGCCTTCCTCGTCATTTGAACAGTCTAATGTTCTATCACCAAGAACCCCTTTTTTTGCTTCCAAATATAACGCTAATGAACCATCAATCAAGTATTCACAGAGTATTAGAAACATACAGCTTAGAATTTTCTTTTCCGTTTATTAAGCAATTGCCCAATTTACAAGGTGGTTAGTGTTTTGTTAAGTATTCTAATTCCTTTATAGTTATGTATTTAATTGAAACTATTCACTAAAGAATTTTCTGCATTATTTCTATTTTTTAAAACATCACATTCACCAAGCTTTTACAGCAAAAAATGTTTATTCAGATTTGCAAGCAAAAGCAGATGTTCCCAAACTTTTTTTACCTCATAGACCCTTTACCATGTTTTTTGGTTTGGGGTAGGCCCCTATTTACATATTGTATTTTTGTTTTTTTTATACTTACTGTAATGAAGTGCGGTGTTTTAAACTTAAGAAACAAACGTTTACTCAAATTAAAATTTAAATAATACATGAAATAACTCTGTTACATAAAATAACTGAGAAACAAACAAATGCTTTTGATGGGAGGGATGATTAATTGATTGAATATTAACGTTGCACTGTTCAGCTACACGAGGGCGTTTGGCGACGGACCACGTCATTTTGAACCATGGTCAAGTGACGTGGACAACACCTGAGCTGGAACCCCTCTCCTAACTAACACACCACACCAACGGGAGGACATTTTGGCTCTCGACAGATTTAACGTGCGTCGCTGCCCTACGTGGATCTTAGTGGTACTGGGCTCGAACTTATGACATGCCTGCCAAGCGAGTTTCATTACAACATAGTACTTCTGCTTACGTCACAAGCCATGACGTATTTGAGTGTTGGAAATGTGTGAGTGTTACTACAATTCCTCCGCTTTGTTAATTTAAGAAACTACTTCAATTTCTATCGGAGCATAAGGCGTTGGCAAAGTCTCCAGATTTACAGTGTTATCACGGTATAGAACTGAACTGAACACAGTTCATGTTATTTCAATTTAATTGTGGGTTTGATTCCTTATGTTCTAAAATTTGTCGTATAGCGAACTGGATTAGGAGTGTGAATGGCCGGTTTCACACGAGGCAGCTTAGTACCAGTCAACTTGTTTCCTGTCATTTCTCTTCTAGTGAGAAGAAGGGGTAGGATTTCTTTCACACGCAGACACAAATTAGACAGAAAAGAGAAGGCCATAGCGTTCACTTCCTTATCTGTACCACGATCGAAGAAGCAATAAAAATATTTCCCAGTTTTCTATACACAAGTAGCCTCGTGTGAAGAGTGTACCTTCCATAGTATCCTTTTAGTTGAGTCAACTATTAAAGAGAAGGTGGTTAGCCCCAGCTTTGAATGTCAGCTCTACTAAACAGATATTTGGTACAATATGGACTAGAACACCTAGGATTGAAGCATCGCAAACTGTGGTCTCGATGCTCAACTATTTCAGCATATGAGTAATCCAAAATTTGGAACGGTTTCCAGTTTTCAGATGGTCATCTTTGTCTACAAACTAATGAGAATATATAACTTTAGTTGTTACAAAGCTATTTTTGTATAATTTAATGGTCGGGGAAACTGTAGACCGGTTGAATAGAGAGCAAGAAGAAAAAAGAAGACTGTTGATAAAAAGTGAAATATTGATAATACATTTTCTAAAGTTGTTGTCCCTACGTTTATACTAATGGCCGCGGCAGCCTAGTGGTCAAGGAAGATATCGAATCGTGGCAGGCTTGTCACGAGTTCGAGCCACTAAAGACCCGCCATGTAGGAGAGAGATGCACGTTAAATCTGCAGAGAGCTCAACCGTCCTCCCGTTGGTGTGCTGTGGTCCCAACTCAGGTTTCGTTCTCGTCACTTGACCATGGTTCAAAATGACCAGATACGTCGCCAAAAGCCCTCATGTAGCTGAACAGTGCGACGTTAATATTCACTCACTCGCTCCTACGTTTGCTAAAATGATTCAATATTTGATTGCTTCTTTTTCTGAAGAATTCCACAATTATTCCTCTAATTGTATTCTAATTTAACGATATATTACATTTGTTATCTCGTTCCGATGCATTTATTTATCACTGAATATCATTAAAATGACAGAACATTACAAAAATACATCTTTTTTTCTTTTTGACACAACAATTAAAGATTCTTTTAACTAAATGAAACTCGAGACGAATTATGGAGCGCATTTTAAACGAGAAAATAATTCAATTCATTGAAAAACTAACACAAAATCCCTGTTCTCTGTAGAAAAGTGAAATAAGAATAGAATATCGAGATATTAGAACATTTTTCTCTCTTAAAAATTAATTCCGAAATTGAGTTAAAACACCCGAACAGAACTTAAGACCATCAAATTCCTTCCAATGTGCATTAAAATGAATTCCATTTTTCCTCATACTATAATTAATAAACATAACTCGAACTATGCGTGGCCACTTAGTTCCATTCGCTTTGCGTCGAAAGTTACTTCTAAATCAAAATATTAATTGCATTAACAGCTAATCCCTTATAATTCAATCCGCAAAAGTATGTATAAGTTGCGATGTACGTTGCACGCTCTTAGCAGCTGACGTTGAGCAGACCACTGGTAACAAATCAACAACTGCGAACAATTTAATAACGCCGAAGCAAACTTTCGCCAGAACCGTAACTCATACCGCAAGGAGAACGTCAGCTAATGCAGGATCTGACGTTTGCTTTACCATCGGATTCGGTTTATTACATTAACTGGGGCATCTCGCAACTAATTCGATTATACCTGGATAGGGACATACTACGAATACGGCAGAAAATTTATTACGGCATTTATTCCCATTTTCGTAATATTATGTGTGACCTTTGGATGTGATCAAACACAATAACTATGATATAATAAGAGACTTGTTGGAGTATGGCTAATAGTTTATTCGGAATATATAGAGGTTTTGCAAAGTATAATGAATATTTAGAAAAGGTGATTGTACGATTAACATTAATCTTAAAGTATATTAGTAATAATAAGTGCAACAAGAAATACATGTTATTTTGGGCTAATAAATACATATTACTCTAAGGTTATGTAAATTCTGGGCGTGGAGATAAATTTTCTCTGGTTCAATAAATATTTGTATTTCAAAGTTTTATTTCTACATAAATGTATTACTCACAACTCACACTAATAATTCATTATGGGAAGTTTAAGCAAATGCAAATCCTATTTTCTTAGTAATTTGAAAACAACTATATTTCTTTTTATTTAATTTATATAGCGTGTTCAGAAAGCATTTCAATAAAATAAGAAAAACCCATGAGGACGTCCATTACATCCTTCAAGACGTATAATACTTAATGTGTTCTCATTCCACTCAGAGGAGTGTAAACTGAGGTAACCAAATTGAACTAACTCTCAATAATGAAAGGTAGATAAATAATGAAATCATAAGTACCTCAAAAACCGTTCATTGTCATTAGGTCAAAGACTCAAAATAGCTGCTCAGAGTGGTGGTGCAAGTGCTCCTCTCCAGAACATCTAGCGTCGTGTTTATCCTTTGAGCAGCACCAACGATTCTCGCTGCAAGATCTTTCACGGTGTCCACAAGCGGAAATTGTATCAACGCTTTCAGGTACCACAGCTTGAAGAAATTTTATTTGCTCAGATTTGGTGAACGAGGAGGCCAAGCCACATGTCCACCAAGTCGAATTTATTTATCATGCGAGTAACATCAATGGAGTAGCGAGTCTTGAATGGGCCTGTGACGTTTGAGATAAATAACGGTAGCGTGATATTGGTTAATTTAAACATTTAGTTTATTTACGTCACAGCTATTATTTATAGATCATACGTTGAAGTTAGTAAACCTATTAAAAGATTATTAGAGTTCAAATGATGTGGTTTGTGAGGGAGGAGTTTTCTTTTGGGGGTCCACTCTCAACAGAGGTTGTCAGACCATCTCCGTCTCTCTCTCCTTTTGGGGATCAGAGGTTGATCTATTTAGTTTCCAGTTATATCCAGCTAGTAGTCAGAGAAAAGGTCCCTCGTGGTGTCAAAGGTTGCCGGGGCGATTCAAGGTGGGACCACGCAATAACTTTAAAGATGCAAATGCAAAATGCACGTGTGATGATCCACTAAGATGCCCATTCACAGCTGTGTGACGGGAATCGTTACATGACCTTGTATCAAAAACTCCTTGAGGGGCCCTAGTTTAAATCCCCCTAATATTTTTTTATTTTTAAGCTTACACTTGTTGAAACCCCTGTAGCTTGGGGACCTGTGTAATCCATACGGTGGTTGCTGCGCCCCTGAGTAATATATCCTTCACGAAATATCAGGCTAGATCAGGATGGTAAGCTTGGCTTCATCATATGTGGGTGTTCACGGTCCCCTAGTGGTCACGATCACGAATTCGTGGCAAGAATGTCATGAGTTCGAGCCCTAGTGCCGCTGAGGTGCCGCCGTGTAGAGGGGCCGATGCACATTTTATCTTTCGAAGCTCAAAGTCCTCCCGTTTTCGTGATGTGGTAGTTTGGAGAGGGGAGTGTCAACTCGGGTGTCAAATTCGTCACTGGACTGAGGTTCACACTCACTCACCCAGTATGTTTTTCCAATTGTTGAAAAGGGGCATGTTATTGGGGATTTCACGGCAATTTAAAATGATGATTGATTCTTTTTTTGATTTAAAAGAAAACCATTGAAACATTAAGTGCGCATACACACGCACGCTTTTGTATATTCATTTTTTTACAAAACATAAATCAGAATATGGTTAGCAATAAGCACCTTATAAGAAAAGGAAAAACTGTTTACATGTATAATAAAATCAAAAAGAAAAATTCGAAAAGAATTTCTTTGCGTACATCATCGCATTTTATACCTTTACTATTTTCGATGCTTATCGCAATATACGATGGTTGAATGCGCAAATAACGACGAAATTTATCGAGCCCCGATACGTGACGTAGCGAATATTCTCGCCAGCATTTGCATTCAGTAAACACTTTAAAGTGATTTTTTGTTCCGCTTCTGCAGACGTCGTCCATTAAATGGAATTGCCGTGTTACAATTTTCGTGGCGTTGTTTTCGAGTTGGCAGAAACATTTGGCGAGGCAGGAAACGTGTGAAACATCGCCTCCGAATAAATATTAGGGATTTGGGGAACGCATTAAATGTATGGGCCTCACTTGCGAGAGAGAAACGCGTCGGTGGGAATAATTAATATATTTGGGGAACAATACTGAATACATGAAGAGGTAATGTTTGAAAGTGATTTTGTTTACCAGAAAAAGTGAAATGATGGAAATTGTATTTGTGTGAATGTTATAACTTAATTTCTCATGAAAAATTGAAAAATATCCAGATGAAACTATTTTCACTTAGGAAAAAATATCATATTGGTATCATTTTAACACGCTTTTATTAGCTTCACCTGTATGTAACGAAATCTTTTAACTCGATTTTTACCCACTTTTAAAAGTCAGATTAATTCGAAATCTTACGCACTTGTCAAAGACCGATGACAATACAATAATTTAATCATTTTGTTCCATTATCTTGATCAGGATTATCAGAATTATCGATTTCACATTTCCAGATTTGGCGATTAGCTCTAGATTTGGTTATTAAAAGATTGTTACAATCTTAAAGCGAAAACGCTCATGGTTAATACAAATGCAACACACAAACAAAAAGTGTTCTTTATTCCTACATTCATCCTACATTTTTCAAACCAGGCCGTACCGACGCACTGATAGGATGCCACAATGAGTATTCTAGATTCTAAAAAATGAAGCATTTAAGATTAATTCATCAATGAATAAATGATAGTTTTAAAAACTATAAAAACACACTTTTATAGTTAAATGAACTTAAAAGTAAAAAATAATTATTAATATAAGATTAAAATTATTAACGCGAAAAAATTAATGTCACTGTGGTAAAAGCGTGGTGTGTGGTTTGTTCTACATTTTTATGCTAACTTAACATTTCGGAATAGAACAAGTAAGAAATTATACCAATTGATATCGAGTACCCCACGCTTTTACCACAATGTCCTTAATTTTCTCCTTAATTATTTTGTTCTTATATTAAGAATTATTTTTAACTTTTTAGTTCGATTCACACACATACTATAAAAGGGTGTTTTTTAGTTATATTTTTTTAAATAATATTTATTAGCTGTGGTATTTGAATTTCTTACAAGTTAAACTCATTAATGATTAACTATTTTCGCTGAGTATAAGTTGCTTGAAAAACTTGGCCTTCAAATTTCCATTCATTCTTATTTATAAAGCATTAGAGCATCTTTTGCTATTGATGACAAATCTAACTTATAACTTTGTTCACATAAAGAGAATATTAGTTGCATTAGTGCCGTATTTTCTGAAGTCCAAATTTTTTCACCTAACTTTAATCTTTTATTTTCCAAGCAATTTTAAAAATATCGAAGTAGTTCTTTTTAATTCTTAAAACACAATAATAAAAAAATTTATTATTTATTTTATTATATAAAAATAGAAAGCGTTTTAAGGTCATTCAAATTCTAATGATCAGAGATAAAGGTTCAACAGGACCAAGTATTCCTAAGCTCTAGCGTAGCTAGTTCCAAAGGGCCCTGTATCAAACTTCCTTGGGAGCTCTTTAGTAGGGCTTCTTAATATTTTAAGATTTTTTTTTTGTTTGTGCATTTTGGGGTCCCTGAAGCTTGACGCCTGAAGTACGACTGATACGGTGGTAACTACGCCCCTACTCCTAAACAACCCTGTTCCTGTTCCTCACAACACTTGAAGAATTTGGCTTATAAAACTTAATATGATACAGGCCTTATTTTACTACAAGACAGTCAGAATGATAGAAAATCTAGACTCGATCTGTGCCCTTCTAAGCGCTATTCACACCCTCAGTCTGTGCCCTTGGCAGCCTAGTGGTCATGGTTGCTGACTCTTGACTGATGCTGTCTAGTCGAGTGCTTGAAATCTGTGCCAATGAAGATTTGCTGTGTAGTGAGGCTGATGCACCTAAAATCTGTCGAGGCTGAAATCCCCCCATTGTCGTGGTTTGATAGTTTGGACAGGGGGCTTCAGCTGAGGTGTCGTCCTCTCTATTTGAATAAGGTTCAACATTACCAGTTTCGTCGCCAATAGTCTCCAAAACTAGCCTGGCTATGGTTTTGCTCAATAAAGATTGATCGTAGGGGTGGTTGTTTTTCGGGGGACCGTTTTGTCGCTCTGAACCTCTTTCGGGTGAGTTCGGTTCTCTTGGGCATTCCGCTAATAGCCCTTGTGTTGCTGTATAGTTTAATATTAATAAACTCTTCCTTCCTCAGGGACTCGACAGCCCAGGGTGGGCCTTGGCCTTCTCAAGAAGCCCTTTCGAGAGGCCAGCCTTCTTCCTGCTAGTGTTCTCCAATTCTTAGTTCTCAAAACTAGGAGATCTTTATCTACGCCAGCAATTAACCGTTGTGGTTATCGACCGGTCTGGTATAGGTATCGGATCGGTTTGGTCCTTCGCCCTTTCTTCGGTGTGTAGTGAACACACTTACTCACAACTTTAGTCAATTAACCGTTGTGGTTATCGACCGGTACAGTGGCTGCAGTACCCGAACGGTCATGTTTCCATCGAGTCATGAGTCGATTAAAGACCGTGAACTATCAAGAGTCATTTGCTAACTACCAGACGGGAATGGAGGCTTGCGAGCATAAAGAGAAACCACGTACTATACTCGATGCAGCCTTTAAAGAGGCCTCGGATACTGAGGACTTAAGTTTGCGAAATCGTGGTCAATGTTATTTCTGTCGAGCTTTGAGTTCCATTCCTTGTGACACTGAAAAACTATTGTGTGGAAAAGTTGGTCGATGTTAAATCTGTCGAGATGCAAAATCCTCCCGTCACGAGATGTGAAAGTTTGGAGAGTTGCTTACCAACTCGAACGTAATCCTCGTCGTTTCCGGGAGCTCAAAACTGCATGGACTATCGCCTATAGCCTAGAGTAGTTTATGAGTGTGACATTAATAACTGATCAATTACAAATTACAAAATATTCTCATAAGCACGTTAAAGCATCCTTTTAAATTTTGGGATTTGGCGTGAAACTCAGAAGGTGGCAACGTTAATAATAATCCAACAATCAACGAACTCGTGCATTTATAAATTAGTATTAGGAAAACGTCGTAAGATACAGCTTGAAAAATATAGGGCACGATTATTCTAAAATTGCAATTACTTACATTTTAGCGGTGATTAAAAAAAAGATTTTACTTTTCCTGATATTGGCTTTTCTTTCAGTACATTGTTAACTGTACCTTTATTACAAAGATTTTGCGCCATCTGATTTTAATTACAAATGTAAATCATTTCAAATATTTCGGGTTTTTTATGAGGCTACACAATATACTTTACAAAACACCTAAAGTTTTAAAAGTCTTAGCATGAAATAGGCATACAGTTTTTCAAAATTGAAAGCTATCAAAAAAATTTTACATCCTGCTCGTCATTAGAATTACACTGCTGGCCACCGTAAATGCAACACCAAGAAAGACAAGATATAGCACAACAAAATTTATTTTGTAGATAACATGTTGAACAAGTATCAAATGACTAACTTTATAGACTTCTGTGAAGTGTGGTTCCTGCCAGAATCATTAGCCAGAGTAGCCGCCATTGTTGGAGATCGCCGCTGTCACACGCCTCAGCATTGATTCAAAGAGACTTTGGATATGTTCTTGGGGTATAGCAGACCCAGCAGCTACCACACGTTGCCAAAGTTGATCTGGTGTGGCAGCTGGGGGTGTAATCTGGGTGAATCGTTGAGCAACCATGGACCACATGTTTCTATCAGTGAAAGATCCGGAGAGCGAACCGGCCAGGGAAGCAATTCAATCTGGTGATTGACGAAGAACATTTGGACAATGCGGTCCACGTGTCGTCATGCATTATCCATTTGAAATATGGCTGTGGCCAAGCCCTGAAGGTAAGGAATTCAACTGGCTCCAATACCTCTGAGATGTAGCGCTGGCTGTTTAAAGTACCGGCAATGCGTACTAGAGGATTGCGAGAGTGATATCCAATACCACCCCATACCATAATACCCGGTACAGGACCAGTGTGGCGGTGCATAACGCAGCTGTTCAGCATCCTCTCTCCACGGTGTCTCCAGACTCGAATCCGACCATCGTGGTGTTGCAGACAGATGCGGGACTCGACAGTAAAGATAACTTCATTCCATTCTGCCGCCCACATCCTTCTTTCATCACACCATTGGCGGCGTAGACGTCTGTGGATATGCGTCAAGGGTAGACCAAGCAATGAACGTCTTGCGGACAGACCACTCTGCTGTAAACGGCGTCGAATGGTACGCTTAGACACTGAATGATGCGTTACAGACTCAATGTAATGTGCTACGGTTCGTTGTTTGGTTTCGTTCAACACGACTACCGATTTTCCTGAAAGATAATCAACAATCTCGGTAGGCCACTATCCTTCCTTTGTCGAACTCGGATACTTGATCAAAAGCTTTTCTACGAGACATAACTGGTCGTTTTTTGAAAAAACCACAAGAAAAACGCAATTGGCGAACTTGAAATTGTCGAAATCTCCAAGCCTGAAATACGGCTTTGAGGTGGCGCCACAGGCGCGCGTGATGTGTATCTGCGCTGAGATTCTAATCATTTGCATAATATCTCACCTCCTCTAATGCATGCTGTAAATTTCATGTTATTTGCATGCTTCCTTCAGGGTGTTGCATTTACGGTGACCAGCAGTGTACAGTACCAAAAAGAAAAATGACTAACAAAACTTTACTTATTATGCATATATTACATAGTATGAAGAAAACATGATTAAATTTCAAAACAATTTATGACAGGGTATAAAACAGCTTTAATAAGGTTACACATCGTGTCGAATTGGACGGCAGATTCAGGCATACTTCTGCATCTGTCTTTACTCAGTCATACTTGTACGACTCTTCATCTGTCGTTTAATTGATGAGCAGTGGTGACCAAGTTTTTCAACAACCTATGAACAGATATATTCAAAGGGTGGGAGATTTTCAGAATGAGCTGGCTGAAGAAACAGCCGAACATTCTCTGAGTCGAGATACTCTAGGACACGACAGTTAACATTAGTTTTTGCGTTATATAGCACAACTACCGGCCTTACGATCTGAAAATGTTGTTGTGTTGTGGCTAATGCCACCTGTCTGACACAGTCAGATCGAGGCACACGGAATTTATCGTGGCAAGGGACTAGAAGCTCGCCTGTCTTTGGCCTTGGCCTTGAACACCAAACAGGTGACAGTTCGAATTAGCTCGGCGAAATTCCCCGAAAGGACGATAGATGGTGACACCACCTGTTTCTACCTCCACAATTTAGACATGGAACTGAAGGGGAGGGAAATATTCTCCAGTCCCCAGCACTCGTGGTTCAGCCCACAAGACTTTCGGACCCACTGATTTAACGAGCACGTACTCCATATGTACTCGGAGTGTGTTTGGTGACATCGGGCATCGAATCCAGGACTTCCGGTTTGGAGTCCGATGCTCTAACCACAAGTCTGAAAAATGTAACACAGATATCGGGCAAGAGGTGTTCTTGTCGCGTACCCAATGGCTTCCCATATCATAAGTCTAGGTACAAAGACCATATGACGATATCAGATTAAAGAAGTCCTCACGTTACCTCCAGTATAATGCTGCACATAGAACTATAACTCGTCCGAAAAGACGAAACTTGTATCCAGTATTGCCGTTGGGCTCTCCATTGCTGCACGTGTCTATAAGCTGCAGTGTCCAAGCGCAATTATGGCCGCCTTGAAGATAGTCCGTACTCCTGTGTATGCTTGTTGAGTTGCAAACAGGCCCACTTTTCTTTATCATAGTCTGTGAAATATTTGTCAGATCCTGCAAGGCAACCTAATAACATGTTTGTTCACTCGGACGTTCATGACAGAAAACCATTGGGATCCTTCATGGCGTTCAGTATAACCCTCCTGGACGCACCGATTCCATATTCGCATGGAAGTTGTTGGATTCTGATCAAATTTCGAGTAGCAATATCTAGGAACGATAAATCATGCTCTCGAAATACCACAATCCTGCCGCTACCAAATTCCAACACGTGCTGGTTTCTTCTTTTTATCCGAGGCATATCATAATCTTACAAACAACCATCGTTCAAATGTTATTTCCGAATGAAAGCCCGCTGCGTAACTTTCCTTTAATGCAGAATTCCAGATGCTATTTCTCACTTCTACGTCGTTTGAGTAGGCTTAAATACTAATAAGTAGTATATATCTCAGGATCTTCTTCGTTTTTTGGCGAGTTTGACACACATTTGTATCCTCTGTCTTTCATGATGTTGCACTTATAATGACCAGCAGTGTTTTTGAAAAGTACTAAAATAATGCTCGATTCCAAGAAATCCTATTAGTACAATAGCACAAAGAGGAAAAATAATATACACTGCTGGACAATTGCTAAGGACGGATAACACTATCATCCATAGCAACCACAAAATGAAAGGAAGCACAATGTGGAAAATTAGAATAAGTGCGGGATATTAGTAAGAAGAAGTATGAGTATGCAAATTTTTTTTCCACGTCTGTTCATCACGTGATAGCGTTCATAAGAGCTTTAAAGGTTTTGACGCGTGTGGACAGTTGTTGTTTCAAGTCAAAGTTTTGCAGGAAAGATTTAATTTTACGAACTTAAAATTTTTGGCATGTCTTCCCGACATCACATAGATGATTTTATGCGTGGCCGAATTATTGGAAAGATCGAAGAAGGGCGAAAAATAACAGATGTTGCCAGGGAGTTCGACATCGCTCACAGCGTTGTTTCACGGCTGTGGAAGTCATTTAAAACTACTGGAATGTGTAGTAGACGGCACGGGGAGGTCGTGTTAGAAGTACGACGCCTGCAGAAGACAGATATATCGTCCTATCAGCAAAAAGGAACAGGTGCACCACAGCTCAGCAGGTGGCAAATCAGTTTCTTGCTGCCTCAGGAAGGCAGATCTCCCGAAAAACTGTTGCCAGATGTTTGAGGGGGGGAACTATACGCACGCAGACCTGTTCTGTGTGTCCCATTGACCAGACAGCACCGTACTGCCCGTTTGCAATGGTGTCGTGAGCATCACAATTAGACTGAACAGGACTGGGCATGCGTACTATTTTTAGATGAGAGTAGGTTCAGTCTGTCATCGGATTGTAGACGCCAACTGATCTGGCGCGAGAGTGGTACTGCTTATCGTACAGAAAATATCCAGGAAAAAACCGATATCCGACATGCAGTATCATGGTGTGGGCCGGCATCATGATCAATGGCCGCACGCGCCTACATGTGGTTGCGAATGGGACTATGACGGGCCAACGATACATTGATGAAATTCTACTTCCTCATGTTCGTCTTTTCCGTGGTGCTGTCGGTGATAAATGTGTTTTTATGGACGACAACGCAACATGTCATCGATCACTCGCTGTTCAGGATTGTCTAGACAGCGAGGGTATTCAACGTCTCGTATGGCCAGCGCGTTCTCCAGATCTAAATCCCATTGAAAATGTGTGGGATGCTTTGGGGAGGCAATTTGCTTTTCGAAACTATCCTCCGACAAACAAGAACACCCTCATCCGTGCACTCACAGAGGAATGGGATAAATTGCCTCAACAGCTGCTGGATAATGTTGTGCAAAGTATGGTACGACGTGTGGAATGTTGCATCACACTCCACGGTGGACATTTCCCGTACTGATACCTCTCTTTAAGGTGCCTGCTGACTTTTAGATGCATTGTTCCATTTCTCCGTACGCAGATCAAATGAACATTTTTTTTTCTTCCATATGTTTCCCAGCTTTTGTACTTTCCAGAACAATAAATATTCTTTATTCTAATGTCTGAACAGTGTGGCAACTATATTTTATCGTACTAGGCCTCATGTCTCGCTTAATGTTATGCTACATAGCAATTTGTGATCCGTCCTTAGCAATTGTCCAGCAGTGTATAAATGCTTCTTTCATATTATTTCAAGTATACCCTCTTAAAATTTCAGTTTGAAATAAGTCAGTTGTATTTAGGAGTTATGCACTTTGTACAGTAATAAATTAGTTTCAAACTGTTCAAAATAATATATGTTAAAAAGTAAAGTTTGGTAAAGGCTAGTTTTTATTATACTTTTAAAATAGTATTGAATTAAATAGTATTTTCAATTACATAATGAAATTAATAAGAAATTGTTTTTATTTTTATTCATTAATGTATAAGTAGTACATGTCATCATAAGATTTCACCCAAGTGGCACGAAATTTTTCTTTTGTATAGGGGAAAATAATTAATTATTCTAATTGTACAGTGAAAAAAGTATTAAATTTATTATTTTCTTTAATGCTGCAATAGAGAAAAAGGAATTTTTTTTCCTGCAGATTTAATTTCTCTAAACTAGCTACTTTAATGCAAACTCAGACGCCTTTATGCTTTCTGTAATACTGCTCAAACTTATCTCGGATATTATACAAATCAAAATTGTTTGGAAAACTCCTACAAGAGATTAAAATTACCAGTGACATTTTCTAATTTAAATCATTGTGTGATTGTAACTTAATAAAAATTTTTCCATCTTTTAATTAGTTGCATTCTAAAATAGTCTTGTAACCCCCGGTATATAGTTTAAACTCTTCTCATATGAACATAAGAATAGTAACAGAAAGACTATCGCGCCCTCTAGCGGCTAGAACAATCTTCAGTAATGGCCAAGCTTCGGAACTGTAAGGACGTACGAGCATGCGCTCCGATCCCTTTCAATTCTATTGTAACTGTTAGTTCTCTAGTTATGTATGTAAATGTTTGTGTTTTGTCTAATAAACGTGTTTAATTAACTAGTGGACTTAATTAAGAACCCCTTCCCCGCGTGTCCCTTTATTACATTGGGTCACACACCTTATAATTTGACGCCTAACGTGTTTTTATAGTTAAAGAGGCTTGGCTGTTGCTCGCTATTAATTTTCAGGTTAACCGCTAATGTTCCGTTCTCACTCGTAGAAATGTGCAAGTAACAAATTTTTCAGGTTAACCGCTACTGTTCCGTCCTCACCTGTAGAATGAGCAAGTTTAACGAAATCGTTAGATTTATCTTCACCTGAAGAACAAGTAAAGTTTTTACTTTGAATTTTATTTTAAGTATTATACCTTATAATACTAAATTAACCATTGCATGCCCAAATGCAAATTGGATTTAATATCCTAAAGAATTGTGTAAGTTTTAATTTCTTAAAAATTGACTTCGTTGTTCTGACATAGAGAACATTCTTTACTGATTTAAATTTAGAACGTCCTGTTAGAATTAAATTAAAAAATCTTTTTTTCTTATTTCAAGAAATGTAATTGTGTAATTTGCTAAACAGCATAATATACAGTTAAATTATATTCAATGTGTTTTTAAAATATACTTCCTGTATTGTTTAAACTAATAAGTATAACGTTGTTTACTTAAAAGTTTAAGTGAGAACACAAAACCAAATATATATGTATTTATGTATATTATTTTCTCTGAATGATTACAATTCTTGTTCGAAAGCATTTAAGCTGGAAAATTTTTTGTATTGTTATATGCTATTTTCAAAAAAAAAATATTCATTTATGTGTATAATTTTAAGTGTAAAATGTGCATTATATGTTGAAAGATTTGTCTCAGTTAAATAATATATTTAGTGGTTTAAAAGAAAAAAGAATATATTTATCTATGTTTTCTCTTCTTGCTAGTATTAATTTTTAAGCTATGATTCTTTTATGAAACTGATGAGATATTTTATGCTGTGTAAGCGAAAATAAAGTAGGGGGAAAGAATCTGAGATAGTTCAAGGTTGTATATACGAAACGTTCATCATAACTGGGTTCTATGCAATTGTTGTTTTTTTTATGGAATCAACTGTAATAACTTGTGTTTTTCTTTTGAATATTAATAAGAAATTTTGTTTCGGCTAAGTAGAACTTTCATTTATGAGTATATGATTTATTCTTTAACTTGTTTGTGCCAGATATTTCAACTGTGTTTTAGATTAGTGATGATTTTTAACATGCTTTTATAAGTTTTTATTTTTGCCTAAATGTTTGATAGTATTTTTACTTAGATTTTTTGAGTTATAAGTGATATCTACGAGAATATTTTTATTTTTTTCATTTTGTGATTCATACAAATTTTCGAATTGCATTTTGTATAAATTAAGATATTATTTTTATGTTGCATAATACTGTATTATTAATTAATTAATAACATTTGGTTAAATTTAATTTAAAGTTCAACGAATAAATTTGTAATTAGTTTTAAGTGACATTTCGCAATGACATATTTAGCAAAAGGTCGCAGGCGGGACCTCCTTGAATTGGCGGAAACGCTAGGTATAACAATACAAAACAATTTTAAAATTCTTGACATAAAAGATGCAATTTTAAATAGTGAGGGAAATGATGCAGAATTTACGTGTGAATGCTTAAATCGCATTATTAGTGATAGAAAAGAGCTCGAATTGCGGGCTGAAAGAGAAAAAGAAAACCAAAGACAATTTGAATTGCAAAAACTTCCAAATTACAACTAATACTTCTACAACTTCAGACTCCAATATGCCAAAGTTAGAACTCCAAAAATTACTTCCGATTTTTAATCCAAAGACAACTGATATAACAATTTACCTAAACTTCTTCGAAAGAAAATTAACATTTTTAAAAGTACCAATTCAACAGTGGGTGGTATACCTTGTTGGTCTTTTACCAACTGAAGTTTCAAATTTAATCACTAAAGAATCTTTGCCGATGCTCAAGACTACTATAAAGTCAAACAAATTCTTCTAAAACGCTTTAAATTAAGTGCAGAAAAATTTCGGCAAATGTTTTCCCGACACACTAAAGATCCTGTGAAAACCTGGCGTGACTTCTACTTTGACTTGCAAACATATTTTGATGGGTGGCTGAAAGAATCAAAAATTACGACGCTTGAAGAATTGAAAGATTTGATTGTGGCGGACCAAATAAAAAAAGAAAACCCCTCAAGATTACAAAGATCACTTTTTGGACTAGTGGTGTAATTGGAACAATCCTCTACAACTAGTGGATAAGCCAGATTCGTATGAAGAAGTTAAAAACAATAAAAACTTTAGCTGGAAACAAAAGAAATGAATTCCAGTCCCTGGAGAAGTAACTACACACAAAATCCTAAGTTGTCGTATGAACATTCTCTGTCTGGTTTCCCCAGTCAAAGTAGGCGGGAAACCGGGATTCCCAGTAACAGTAGGCGGAATCCCATTTCCAAAGACAGAATACCTGAAAAGAAAATCGTTGATACAAAAGAAGACAGAACTCCTGTATCTTGCTATGGATATGGTGCTCCTGGAATCATTCGATCAAGATGCCACACTTGCAACCCAGTTCGACAAAAATATGATGCCTTGTCATCAAGTCTGAATCAATCAAACTTTTATAGTTTTTCTAGTGAAAGTAATCCCATTAGTATAATCCAAATTTCCATTTGTAATACAGAAGCAGCAGTTTGTGCTGATACTGGTGCTACACATTCAGTGGCTGGTGAAAAATTATACCATTTATTTAAACAAAAGGATTGAATTTTGAAGAGAAAACCATGCAGATGACTCTTGCTGACGGTCGTACTCAAACCACAGAAATACTGACAACTTCTGTAGACATTAGTATTCAAGGAAAAGTCATTCCCACGGAAGTATTAAATTTGAAAAATGCTAGAGGTAACAGAACCCTTCTAGGCATAGATTTTTAACAGCTGCAGGGATCGTCTTAGATCTCCAAATAAAACAATGGTACTTCACTGAAACGTCTCACAGAAAATATAATTTTGTGAAAGCGCCTCCTAATATCAATGCTCTGCTCACTGTTGACCCTGAACCACATCTTTCTCAACTTCGGAAAAATGAAGGTACTCACCTTTCACTTCCACAACGGGAAGAAATAAATTCACTATTGGAAAAGTATGAAGAATGCTTTCAACCAGGGGGAGAGCCTACACCATTTATTGAACATCGTATAAATACAAGAAACCATCTTCCAGTTGCAGTGCCACCTTATAGGATGAATCCTTCCAAGAAGGAAATATTAAAACAAGAAATCGATAGACTTCTCTCAGAAGACATAATTGAAGAATGTGCTCGTTTTAAGGCTACAAACCAAAAACCTGCCGGTTTGCTTAGAACACCAGTTTATTCACCACAATCTAATCCAGTACAGCGAAAAAACAGAGACCTTAAACCCCGACTTGCAATACTTGTTGGAGACGATCATTCTAGTTGGTATTCCAAACTCCCAGTCATACGTTTTGCCATGAATACAACGGTCTGAGATACTACAGGTCACACTCCTGCTTACCTACTATTCGGGAGAGAGCTACGAACTGTAGACGATGTGGTGCAAGATTTCAAAAGCGTCGTTCACAATGACAATTTTGTTGCCGAAATAACACCTTATTTAAAACGATTTGCAACTATTACTGAAGACATACGAGAAAGAATAGAAACAAAGCAAGATCAACGAAAAAAGCAATATGATAAAAATCGCCGTCCAGTCTATTATTCTCCTGGAGATAAAGTTTGGGTTACTTTACATCCCATCAGTAGTGCAAAGAACAAGAAAACTTCCAAGTTCATGCCAAAGCGTGACGGTCCATATCTAATTCTCACCCAAAAGTCACCGACTTCTTATGTTATCGCAAGTCTTGCCAATCCATCTGAACCGATTTTTTGCTACTTACCATACTTCTGCTTTAACACCTGTTAAAGACATAAACACTTCTCCGGTAGCTCCACTTCGGAAAAGAGGCCGACCACGAAAAGTTACATCCACATCACAAAATAAACATGTTCCAAGCCCGTCGACTGCTACAACAGCAGTTTCCAACAGAACCATCCATCCCTCAACAAGAGCTACTACTACAACAGCTAATTATGTCTCCTCGCCGGGACGTCGTCGGAGCCATAGGGGGAGATTGTAACCCCCCGTAGTTTAAACTCTTCTCATATGAACAGTAGAAAGACTATCGCGCCCTCTAGCGGCTAGAACAATCTTCAGTAATGGCCAAGCTTCGGAACTGTAAGGACGTACGAACTACGCCCCGATCCCTTTCACTTCTATTGTAACTGTTAGTTCTCTAGTTATGTATGTAAATGTTTGTTTTGTCTAATAAACGCGTGTTTAATTAACTAGTGGACTTAATTAAGAACCCCTTCCCCGCGTGTCCCTTTATTACATTGGGTCACACACCTTATAGTCTTATAAAACAGTCATTATTCAAAAGGAAAGAATTCGTACCAGTGGCGCACACAAGGGGGGCTCTAGGGGTCTGAACCCCTCCCTCCAAAGCCCTTGACTTTTTTTTTTCGATTGATTATATTGTAAGTATATATAGTACATAAATTTTAATTAAGTATTTGATTTAATGATTAATTTTATTAATTAATGCTAATTATTTTTTCAAGAATTAGTTTTTTTACTGCTTTTTATTCCCGAAAATCGACAAAATCTAAAGGAACACGATATAAAATTGGTGGTTTTTCCACCCTGGAGCCCCCTTGAAAAATTCCTAAAGTACTGATTCGTACCTAAATAGAAGCCAGACTTTCAAAATTCTATTAAAAACTACTGAGACCTATTTCAAATGAGCCTTACATTGTCATGCGCGTGAAAAAACGAGATTCATTTGAATGCTCCATTCAACAAACACTTTATTCCTGTTTAAAGTTCAGTTAACAAGTTTTTAATGAAAAATATATTTTTCACAAACTGACTCCGCCTCTCTTTAACAAATCTTCATTTCCTCACGATACCGCTACCATCCCCAATGTGTTTATGCCAGTTTCCACGATCCCTCATTGTTGGGCATTGTAGTTCTTCATTGTGCTACTACCCTATGCTTCGTTGACTCGTCATTGTTGCGCTTTTACAAAGTGTCCAAAATATATACAATTTCCACGCCGAGAGCATCCATAACGACGTCATTGTTCTACACGACATCTCGTGTCTTGCCACCATCTGCAAGAACGATACTGAGTATTATGCGACACATGCTTTGTTTTTTTTTTACCATTTTATTTTATTTCATAGTTTAATTCTTTGCAACAATACACGGCGAAGAATCTGTTTTGGCAGTGCGTCGACTTTTCAAATGCGAATTGTCGTTCTGGACACTGATCCATTCAGTAAGTTCCACACGCAACAGGATTCCGACCCGAATTAATAGCGCTTTGCAACGCGATTCTGCTCTTAGGGGTGATTTTTTCGTTCTCTCTGGTGAATATCCGTTTTTTCGCCAATCGATGTCTACTGACAGTTTCCGTTTGTGACGTCTGGCGTTCGTCTTAGAGGACTTTTTTTCTCCAGCATGGATCGAAACGATGGGACGAATACATAAATCGAGAAAATAGAACGAAATTCTTCCAGTATTTTTTTAAATTTGAAGGAATATTACACGCATGTACATTGGTTTGAACAACATGCCTCTTTCGAGTAAATGAATCTCTTCCCTTTTTATAAGGAATTATTTGAATTATTAAATTCCTACTATTTGCTCACACTCTCTATGTATTTATTTATCTTGGTGGAATTTTCAATCGTTAATAAAATACATTTTAAAGCACTCCATTGAGCTGAAATTTAATAACCATGATTTTATTTTGGATGACAATACAATTATTTAATTATAATTAATAAAAATTAATTGATTAAAACTAATTATTTAAAGAATTACAAATACAGCCACGTTGGCATCATTTTTGGCGACTTAGCGACCCTTTTGGCAACGTGTCAAAACTGTGGAAAAGGTTTTTTTCTCAAGTTTTAAAGCATTCAGTTGAACTGAAATTCTATAGACACGATTATTTTGGATGAGAATACGATACTTTAATGATAATGAATAAAAATGAATTACCACTTAATATTGTGATTCTGTCATATATATGTACATATTTGTATTAATTATAACAATAAAAAGTAGCTAAAATAAAATTTTCTTTGTTGATCTAAGTAGGAATTGACTTAAAAAAAAATTTTGTATTACTTGTTTTTTCTCTTAAAACGTGATTTCGTTCTTATTTATTGTCTTTTGTAAAACAGAACTAAAAATGAGATGCAAAATTCTTGAAAATTAACCTTAAACTACTATAAATATAATTTGTCTCGCAACTGAAGTGGTGCGAGGTAATGGACCTCTTCCGTAAAAATATGATAAGACTAGCTCCCTAACTGTGTTAATGTTATTAAGTTTTAGCTAAACTAAATTCTTTTCAGCCTCGTTATTCAATTGAATATAAAGAGTGTTTTTTTCCAGGTATAGAAGTTTAAGTTGGCATTACTTTCCAAGATGGCGACCGATTTAACAGCTGTCAAGTGATTTATTCTCAGTTTGGTTTGGCAATTCATCAAAACGATCATCAAGCAAGGCGTAGATTCGTCGAATGGGCTCAAAACGAGATTGACGTTGTTCCTGATTTTCATAAGCGAATTTTGTTTAGCGATGAAGCGCACTTCTGGTTGAATGGCTACGTCAACAAACAAAACTGCCGCATTTGGAGTGAAGCTAATCCACAAGTGTATGTCGAAACACCGTTACATCAAGAAAAACTGACTGTTTGATGCGCTTTATGGGCTGGTGAAATCCTTCTTCAAAAACGATGAAGGCCACAACGTTACAGTCAATGGTGATCGATATAGAGCCATGATTACTAACTTTTTCATTCCTGAATTGAACAGTCATGATGTCCAGGAGCTGTGGTTCCAACAAGACGGTGCAACATGTCACACAGCTCATGCCACAATCGATTTATTGAAAGACACGTTTGGTGACCGCCTAATTTCACGTTTTGGACCTGTGAATTGGCCTCAAGATCTTGTGATTTAACACCGCTAGACTATTTTCTGTGGGGCTATGTAAAGTCATTGGTCTATGAGGATAAGCCACAAACGCTTGACCATTTGGAAGACATTATTCGCCGTGTTATTGCCGATATACGGCCACAAATGTTGGAAAAAGTCATCGAAAAATTGGACGTCCAGATTGGACTACATCCGAGCCAGCCGTGGCAGTCTATGCCAGAAATCATATTTAAAATGTAATGCCACAAGATTATCTTTCGAATAAAAAAATTCATGTCAATCGAATAATACATCGTTGTTTTATTGCAATTTAAAGTTCTATACCTCTAAAAAACACCCTTTATTTTCATAAAAAAACTCATGTTCTTTCTATTTTACTTTCTGATTAAAAGTAATGACGAAAAGTATGCTTATGGATAGAGGTAGTGGAATTCAGAAACCACAGGACTGCACTTATAGATTAATAAATAATCATTAAGATCAGAAAAATCATGAAATTCGTCCATGTCTTAAATATCTTTTACAAAAATTAAGCCAAGTGTGTTTTCCAAGTGTGATGTTCTTAGTTTACATCAAGATTAAGAGTTGACATTTTTAAAATAAATTTTGTTTATTTATAGCATTTGTGCTGTATAATTACAATATAATACAAATAATTTGCAGTCTCCTCGTCAAAATGTGTACCTTAAACTTCGATTCACGAAATATTTATAAAAACATTGACTATTTTAGAAAAATGTAAGGGTTGCATTTATTGTAAGTTTGTAAGTGAAAAAATCGTGTTCTCATTAATATAGACTAGAAGTTCAAAATATGACATTAATTTTCTTTGACGAGTGTTATCGAGTCTGATCCAGAAATCCGAACACATTTTCTGACAGAAAAATGTCCGTATTTTCGTATCAGTTCGTGGGCTAGTAACACGTAGCTCTGTTTATTAAATTTTATCTTTCATATTCGGAAACATTTGAATTAAAATTGCATGTTTAAAATCTATTTTAGACTTACACTTTAAGAGACAAAACATGGAGTGTATTTTATACCAGAGAAAGTGGATAATAATTAGAGCAGGAACAAATAATACAATGAAAAATAGCGCTCGGATAATAGATAACGAAGTCAAAATACATTACAAAGGTTTTAGTGTCTTCTTATTTGAAAGAAGTATTCAGAATTTGTAACATGTTTTGCAACATTACACGAAGGTAGTTTTAAATAAGAATTTGCTTAATTTTCAGATAATGCCACCTGTTCATGTCTGTGGTTCATGAATTTCGCCGACTAATGAACGAATGAACGGGTGGGGACAAACGTCTTTTAAAAGTGTTCGAATCCTGATAGCACGTTTTGAAACGACTTGGAAATTAATTTAACCAGGAAGAAGTCATAAAATCGCCCCTTAAATGATTGTTGAGGATGTCAAGACAATTGTTATCGGTCAATCACAGGCATCTAATACTGGAGCCAGTAGTATACCTGCAGTATCTCGAGAGACAGGCGTTTCTTATAGTACTGTCTGTAAAGTATTCTGAAATATATTTCTTACCGTACAAAATCCATCACTCCCAACAGAAACTCGATACAGACAAGCCATAATGCAATTCGTTCTTTTTAAACAGGAAGACTGTTTATCCATCATATCCACAAAACATCGTGTGGAGTGACGAAGCTCATTTCTACTTGAATTGAGCAATCACAGAATTGTCGAATATGGGCTTAGGAAAATTCTCGAATGCCCCACAAAATCCCCTTACGTTCTCTGCTGTTTACGATCTAATATAGATTTGAGGAAGCTACTGCATGTGTGTGTGGTCTTTTCAGATGTTCTGCAACGGGCTATAGATTGTGTAGCAAGTTGTAGATCTTTGTTCTGTCACAATTAAAGCAAAGACAATGCCTTACATCAGGGCAGGGCAGACTTTTCCTGGGTATGGGTATTTTTCAAGGTGTTGCGGATCACTTAGTCTTCAGTCTAGCTGGCGTCGGTGTTCCACAAATATGTTTCTTTTTGTATGTACATCTAAGATCTTAGTAAAAGCGTTCCCCCCAAAATGCCTTGGTGGTCCATTAGTCTATCGCGATCAATATAATGCCCACTCCTGCCTTACATCGACCACTTTCAAGCAAGATGACATGGTCCGCTAGTCGCATAGTTCGAGAATTAACTCTTGCTCCAAGCTTTCATAGATAAGAGTGTTACGAATCTGTGACAAATCTATACGGAACTTTATCACTAACCTTCTGAGTCGTCCTTTTTAGGGAAATTTAATTCCCTACCTATTTCCAATCAACTCCAAAAAGCGGACAGGATTCCTTGTTATATGCAGATTAGATAAAGTATTTAAGTCAAACGGAATAGTAAAGTTAGAGCAGTAGGAGATAGAGATTGAAGCAGAAAGTTATAGTGAAGTTAAATTGAAGATTTCTTGTTGGAGATAATTTAATCTCAAGAAGAGTTGAGATTCCGTTGGTAATTATTGATTTATAATTAAAGTCTCATTAAAGTTTTAAGAGTGAGATTAAAGTTAAATGTTCAATAGGAACATTATTAAATATAATTCTGGGATCTCTTATCGTGGTAATCTCTGCGTGATCGTTATTTAATTGTTAACTAATTGGATCATTAATTAAGTTAATTTAAAGGATATTACCTTTAAAACCTCATAATGCTAGTTAGATATATTTGTTAATAAGTCTTTGATTCTATTTGGATAAGATAACCAAATAAAGAAAGTTGTTTATAAAAATGGCTTCTGGTTCTTACATGACTCCTATTTATTCTCGTTCTCAAAGTGAGGTCCAAGGAGACCTTCACAAATCTCATTCCTTTAGTAATCTATTACATTCCACATATCTGATACTGTACGATTTCTAGTTCACAGACCTTTTAAAGGTTATGATTTATCACGTAAATTGTTATGGTTTTGGCCTACTAAACCAGTTACGAATTGAACACATTGTCCATTCCTTTGAAAGTTTACAGGTGCACAATAGCTGCAAACAAAAGCTCTACTGCTGACGTTTGGCATAATTTGTACCTGTTTCTGCAAATTAAACCATGGTTTTTTTCCCCGTTTATAGCACAGAAGTACAGTTCTTATTTTTATTTATTTATTTACTTTTATTGGATATGGTTTGATGATATGGTGATCAAAAACTGTCAAATAATGTTCAAATTGCTTATGAATTCCCTATCGGATATTTCCTTTGCCATTTTTCAATGCAAAGTGCCGTGTAGTAGAATTTTTTTGATTAAAATAATTTTTTTGCAACTCATTGAGTGCATTTTTATAGTCCTTAAACCAAATTTAATCGAAATTTGCTCACACATTGTAACTACCATACACAGTTAATAGAAGTTTAACTTACCAGCCACTCTCTATATAAAATCATTCAGAATTCTGTGTTGTATTCATATCTTAATGGTATACAATTTCTTTGTCTGGTTCTTTTGGCATTATTAAACTCAGAATTTCGATAATGTGGGTGGTCACTTTTCGTTGGTTAACTTGTACATCCGTCAAAACAAAAAAAGTTACACCCTTGAAAATTTTCTCAAATGTCAATGCTGTTGTATAAACTTTATACGAAATGTAATCGTTCAAAAGGAATAATTTTTTTAAATAATACTGTAGCGGTATGTTCAAAAACCAGTAACAACCTCCGGACAGATGTAACCACTTTTATCTAGTTGGTATGTTACTCGACTGCGGACCCAAGCATCGCGGGTCCTGTCCTCCAGATATGCGCCACCACAATTTACCTAACTGAATTCTTCTGGAACTGATGATCAAATTCAAATGAAAATTGAAATGTAAGCTTTTAAAATCATACTACTACTTTTGAAGGAAAAAAAATCGAACTCCATAGTCGGAAAAAATTTCTTTGGAAGTTAATTAACCAAACGTCAGAGTTAATTTAGCTGTTAGGACTTTGAATAAGTTCTCACTGTTTCCTAATAGGTGGAACTACCAGGATGGTAAGGTATCTGCGGGGAAGTATTCTAAGTAACCTTGAACATCTCAAGGTACTAGTTAGCCATACTGTTAACTTTTATTTTTTGTTGTTTCTAAAAATATCTAGTTTTATGCCAAATAAAATATATTTCAGGAGAATTTTATTCTATTGTTTAATTCAAAAGAAATCATCAGCTGAAGCACAGAGGATTCTTGTTCTTGAACTTACGGCGACAATGCTTTGTCGGAAACGATATGAAGAGATTGGTTTCGTCGCTTCAAAAACAATGATAACGAAAAAGTTTGAAAACAAATAATTGGAGGAATCACTTTATTAAAACCTATATCAGACGATAGCTGAACTTGGAAAGTCATTACAAGCAGATGGGTCAACGCTTTCGAAATGTTTGAAAGCGCTAGGAATGATCTCGAAGCAAGAACATAGGGTGCCGAATGAGTTGAAGCTGAGATACATCGAACGGCGTTTTTTCACGAGTGAACTACTGCTGCAACGGCAGAAATGGAAAGGTTTTTTTGCCCCATATCGTCCCTGGTGACGGAAAGTGGTTTATATAGTAAAATTACATTTTCACGGGAAATCACTATCGACTTCAACTGATGCGTTTCAGTCGAACCCTAAAGAAAAATGGTCGGTATACGAGCAAAGACACGATAACAAAGTGTTTTGGTTACATGACAACTCTCAGCCACATGCTGCAAAACCAGTAAAAAACTACCTGGAAACTCTAAAATGGGAAGGTATGCCACACTCATCGAATTCACCGGATATAGCTCCTACTGATTATCATTTGTTCCGTTCGATGCCACAAGGCCTGGTTGATCAACGCTTCCATTCTTAAAATGGTCAATTCTTGGATAGCCTCAAAATACGAATTGTTTTTCTGACATGGAATTCATATACTGCCAGAAAGATGGAAGGAAGTAGCCTCTGGTAATGGGCAATGCTTTCAGTGAAACGGTTTTTTTAACCTCTCTTATATTTTAAATAAAAAATTTGTTTTATCGAAAACCAGCGAGAACTTGTTCAAGATTCAAATAATTAAATGAATGGCACAATTATTGAGTTCCATTTGAGTCACTGATTTTACCAATATTATCCCGCTTCTGTGAGAATTTGGAGAGTTATTAAGAATGATTTTCGACAATTTTGCAAAAATCTTGACCGTAATAACGAAGAGAAATAACGGTATATTTGTTTGTTCATTCTATGGCTAGATTTTTTAATGTCATTATTTATTTATCTATCACGATTTTTTTGTAACTTATAAGGTATTGTTATTCATTTTTTAAGAATTCCTTGCTTATAATTAACATTTAGATGAAGATAGATGAACAGGTTTGCTTATCATCGTTATCTATGAAATTTGTGTTTTTAATTGTAACTAAGCGAATATTTCTTATTGTCTACACTATAAAATTTTACAAAAATTTATTATAACAAATAATTCTCAGAAACGGACACTAAAGCCTTAAAAATCAATAACGTGTTAAGGAAAAATATTGATGGCGCAACTGCTGTAACTCAGCATTAGATTATAAGAGGCATTAGGCTTATAAAATGTTTCTATAAATATTTCAGATTTCATGGGATATTTGCGAATCATAAACAAATTTTAAGAATGCTTTTTTGTTGTTGTTTAATATTACTTTTTGCCAGAATAAATGAAATAAGAATAAAAATAATTTTTCCGTTTGCCTAAATAAAAATCCTGCACTGTTTTTATATCAAGAAATATCTAAGCATTAAAACAACTTCAAAATAAACTGAAATTAGTGTTTCCCAAGATTTTGTCGAAGGGATACAAAAATATCGCATAATTCTGAAAGATACAACATTCGAACAGCAAAAAAAGAATATAGAATTTGAAAATGTAGCATATTCTGGAAATCAATTATTATTACTATTGCTTTGTATATTTTTGTCTTTGTATATCTTAACAGACAATCTGAATGCTAACCTGAATTTCTTCATTTGGTTACAAATACAAATAACAGGTTCGACAGCTAGCTTTTACCACCTCTAACCTACCTCACACATTTGTCTCTAAGACCCGAACTCGAAAATGTGTACAACTCCTATCCCTATAGATCTTCATCACTATCCTCACCCTTTATACACCTCTAAAGGACTCTGATATCCTTTAGGGACGGCACATCAAAGGGGAGTGGTAATTGAAGCTGTTTCCTGCTTGAATTGGAGCTACCTGTGTATACAGTAGGGCTACCTGCAGTTTGCTAGGAAGTAGGTCACACATTTCTCTACTTGTGGAAGTCAAGGCAAGTTTAAGTGCAAACCGTAGTCAATTAACTTCCTGGGATAGCTGTGTTAAGTGAGGAATACCTTACGCACCTCTCTCTTCATTACGGGGGCTTTCAACAAGGGAAAAGAAGAATTTCAGCTGAGATTCTCAGCTGGGAATGCGAACTTGTCCCGGATATTTAAGGGATAAATTAGCTGAAGCGATAATTTAAACTGGAGAGTTTATCGGGATTGATTGGGGGTGAGTGGAGCATTTAAGCACTTTGCTTAAGTATATTGCAGAGAGTTTTAGACAATTTTGAAAGTATTTTAATTAAATTTTATTTTCGTAGAAAGTAAAATTTTAAATGACATTTTTTATATATTTTTTCTTTGTTGTTGTAATGTATATATAATTATTTTGTGATGAGAAATCTATGACAACGCTTATATGTTTACTTTAACTTAATAAAATAAATGGATATTAAGGAGAAATAAAATTTTGTTATGTTAATAATTTTAATTTTTTATTTTTATTTTTATTTATTATTTTTTTTATGATTTTCCCTATTTTTAAAGCAAACGTTCTGATTAGGCTAAAACAATTTGTGGTAAACTTTAAAAAATCTAATATAGAAATAAATTCAAAAAAATTGTTTATACAGTTGATAAATTCTATTAGATGGAACAAAAAAGTTAAATCAATTTTTTTCCCCATAGGTGATACTATATCCTAAAACTTGAAAATAATAAAATCTGTATAGTTCTATATAGGAAGAAAGGAAGTCAGTTCACTCACTCTCATCAAGAGATCTCCTGAACTATTAGACCTCTACACTTGAAATTTGGCGGGCATGTTCCTTTTGTTGCGTAGAGATCCTTTAAGAACGGATTGTGAGGAAATTGATTCAAACGGGAGGATTACGGGGTGTTATAGTAAAAATTCCCGTTTTAAAAGTATTAGGTTTACAAATTTTAGGTTTGGTAATGTTTATTTTGGTGGGTAGAGACCCATGAAAATGAAGGGGGTGTGCGGAGATTACAGGGGGTGTTATAGATAAAAAAAAAACATTCCCATTTTTGAGCTATTCGTTAGCATACTAAAGGCTTGGAAACCATGTTTCTCTTGTTGAGTAGAGACTAGTGAAAAACGAGTTTTAGGATCGAAAGGATTATGGGGGCGTTATAGATTTTAAAAAATACTGTTTTTCAGCAATTGAACCTACAGACCTAGAATTTGTCAAGAATGTTTCTTTTGCTGAGTAGAGATCCGCTAAAAAGGATTTTTGGAAAATCGTCTCTACAAAACCATTTCTTACAGATATATTTAATTTCGCGGTAAAAACACGTTTCTAAATTTTTAATTCAAGACACATAGACTGTAGAAGTACTTTTCTGTACAATCGAAACTTCAAGACTTAGATAACAAAAACTTAACAAAAAACAATATATAATCGTAAATCATTATGACATACCCAGCGAAGTGAGCAGGTAAGGGCTAGTAAATAAATTCATATAAGCCGCATAAACCATATAACTCGTACACGCCAATTAATTTATTTCATACTAAATTTTGAAGCGTTTCAATAAAACTTTACCTCCACTCGGTGGCAAAAAAAACTATCATCACAGATCAAAAAGAAAAATATAAAATACTTCAAAAATAATTTATAAATTATTTTTATTGATAAATATATTTGAATATTTTATTTTACATGCAAGATGCATGAGAATGAACAATTTTGCTCAAAATTTATTTAAATAAAAATTGTTTTTCTAGTGTAGGCTTTTATTCTATTGTCTCAATATTAATTTCCTCTTTTTCGAGACTTGAAAGTAGATTCTTTCTCTTAGCGACTATATTTTTGAAAAAATGAAGAAGAAAGTCGATTTATTTTCAATGGCTTTAAGAAAGAAGATATTTGTTTTTGTATCTATTTATCCAATGAGAAAAGAAAACGAAGAACTGAAGAAAGGGGTTCAAAAATAGGATATACAATCTCGTGCGTGGAAATATGAACAATATTTGGATACTATAATAGTATGTCCAAGTATTTGAAACAATAAGATTTTTCAAATTTGGAGGCAGAAACATTTTTAAGAAATTAGTGAAGTTTCCGATCCTATTTCATTTTTTTCTACTGTTTTAAAGTTTTATAATCAATCCGATGGATTACTTACCAAACCATTCTGTGAATCAACACAAAGATTACTGGCTACAGGCCTTACCCATTTTGAACTATAATCAAATGGCGGGAACGACATCTAAGGAAAGGTTTTTGGTCTCCAAGCTTACATGCTATCCCAACGTGAAGACTTTGGCTGTCGAAGAATTTAATGTGCATCAAGACCCTTTCTCCTGTACGCGCGTTTTCAGTGGCATTAGGATTCAAACCCAAGATTCGAAGGGGGAAAAAATGCCAGCCATTAACTCGTGGCATGATCACATTTAATCTGAATATAATCAAAATAAAATATTTTCCCAAAAATTGCATTGGTAAATACTGAAGAGGAAAATTCCAAACATCTGAGACATTACTACAGACTAAAGAAACTTCTTAAAAGTTTTTTTTTCTAATAGGTTGTTTTTTAGTAACTTAAACTTTGCAGACAAGGCAAATCCCCAAATTTGAGAGCCATTTCATGGTGGCACCATCTAGTGGTGGCTCTCGTTACTAAATTTAAAAGTTTTAATTAATTTTTTTAATTTAAGCTTTCGTCCGATGCTAAATATTGTCGTGATTTAATTTTGTCGGGAGTATCAGAGCCAAACTGATATTCAATAGATCTTTTACATGCCATATATGATATGCATGCCTACGATTTTCGCATCCAGAAAATCTATCAACTCTCGCCGGGATTGAACCCACAACCTTGGGCTTTCGAAACGAGCACACTACGTCTAAGTCACCAAGCTCAACCCAGTCAATATCCCAGAAGTCCCAGATTTCTTGGGATACTGACCTTGGCGTTGCGACTTACATTTCATTCTTTCCTTTTGACTCTGACTAAGGTGCACGTTCGTTCGTGTTTCGTTAAACTTTGTGAAGTTTTTATGACTATTTTTGTTGTTTATTTTTACTTTTCCTTGCCAATATGGCATCGTTGCTGGATTTCAACGAAAGAGGTACTGAATGAGAATACTTGCCCGAAATACGACAGTCACTCTGATACGGATATACCTCTTTGGGATGAAGAAAATGAAGAATTGGAACAAAAATGACAATGCACTTATGTAACGCATGTAGAAAAGCTTTTTGTTCCAAGGAACATTTCAAGCAACTTCACACATATTTGTCATTTTAACTCTTTAATGTTCTTATTTTTTCAAATATTTATAACCTAGACATTAACTTATAATGTTTCCCGTGCTGGTTACACTGATTATACACCTAAATAAGCCGTGTATCTTCATAAGATTACGATGGGATTTTGCCCTATATGTAGCAGTATCCCCTAGTGATTACGCAGTACGCAAGGTGTTAATATAAGATTTTTGAAGGGGTGTTATCACGCCTTCTCATTAATCATCTTGGGGAATCTTTGGGGCCAGAAAGTCATCAATTCAATCCAACCTTCTCAAGAAGAAACCTCGATGTGTAGATTAGTTAATGGAAAAAATTGGAACTTTAGCATTCACGAGTTAGTCATATAGGAGTAAGAATAGAAGTGTTGAGCTGATAGTAACGGGATAGAAGACGGATAGTAAATAGAATAAAAGAATAATATATTAGAAGAATAGAATACAAGAAGAGACGGAAAGCCTAGGTGCTGCTCGCTGTGAGATATTGGTAAGGGATTAATTATAGAACGGTCTTAAGAGCTTATTAAGGAGTCTACAGTAGATAAAGATTCTGAGGTTAATCTCTCATAAAGATAGTGAGTAGGATTTCAGGTGCTATTTTACTTAGAATTGATAATTACGTGATATCACTCCTGATCTGATTCCTCTTGTAATATTTGTGTTGCATTGATCAATATATATTTAGACAATAATAAATTAGGTTTATTATGGAGAATTTTGAGTGATGAGTCATTTATTCCTACGAATCTAGGTCGCGTAGATGAAGAGATGATACCCCCGGGCCGCTGGGTAACACAGATTACCTTCATTATTTCTCACCAACTAATATGTGGTACGCCCGTGTCTCACATTTTGCAGCAAATTTCGTTAGAAGTCTCGGACGTACCATACCTAAGTGTTTATCTTTTAAACCATTTTATTTTTATAAAAATAGTATGAATATATATAAATACTTGTTTGATTCAAAGTTCCTGGATTGAGCCCACAACGTGGAAAACTTTTCCAGTAGAGCGACTACAGTAACCTTTCTGTTGTATTACATTTTTCCCCTTTTCTAAAAAAAGTTTGTTCCTGATCACGTGGAAGGTGGCTCGCACAGGCGTCGTATTTTGTAGGTGGATGTGGATGCATTGGGTCATCGCGAAAAGAAATCGCGTTTATTGAGCAGATGATAAATATTAAATTTTGGATTCACTTGGGAAAGAATACTACGGAGACTTACAAAATTTTGAAGCATGTGTAAGGCTGTGATACTTCCTCACGAACGCAAGCTTTAGAGTGGCATCGACGTTTTAGAGAAGGCAGTGAAAGAGTAGAAGAAGCCAAATGCTCTGGACGTCCGCGGACTTCCCGGACAGCTAAAAAAAACAGTTGAAACAAATAGTTGAGATATCCTCGGCCACATGTCAATGGATACTGACTAAGGATCTTAACATGCATAGGATGCGTCAACATATCGTTCATCGCATGTCAATGACCAATCTGCAGATCAAGTTAAAAGTGCATTGCAGTCTGTTTTCGGCTAATGTTAAAGTATAGGACCCGAATTCGGAATATTTTTTCAGATATAAAAGTACTCAAACATTATAATTATATTCTGGCTTCACTGTCCTGTAGAGAATCGCTTATTATATCATACTACTCATTTTTATCCGAGTAGATGCATTTTTTTATTATAAAATATGTTTTGCATTTTTCCCTATACCGTAATGCTAAATGAGCTATCCCTTCCCATGTTAAAAGGAAAAACTAATTATTTATGAAATATTTGGAAATTTTAAAAACACTATATTATAAACAAATGCATGAGTTACAATGTCACAAATTTTCATAAAAATTGAAGTATTTTTTCCGTCTGAAAATGTGCTCCGCGTTAAGTTCACGCTCTTGTGTATACGGCGAAAACAGCCTTAAAGGACACGGCTAAAAATGGATTCCATAAATGTTTCGATGAACTTTACAAGCGATGACAAAAGTGTGCTGTTGCTCAAGGGTCTTATTTCGAAGAAGGATGCGTTTCATCAGTGCAATTGATAATAGTATTTTAAGTTATAGACTCAGTGCGGGAACTTTTGAATCCTACAACAAATTTATCGTATCATTGATAGTAATGTAAATACCAAAAACACTGTCTTACATTTTAAGTCTTCCGAGATTGGAACCAATTACAGTTGGACGATGTATGGATAAAGGTATAAGTGTATTTGATCGTGGGCAACTTGTTGCGACAGACTTTTGAAATACTCTATCTAGGGTGTGGTACAGACACGGGGGCTTTTGCGAACCACTGTACCAACGGTGTACTGTAACACACCGTCGAATTTTGATAAAATCAACCCCTCAGTAGGCTCATCTTCTTTAGATGAGTACGGGAGTCACACACACACACACACACAATCCCGAGGTGCCTTAGTGATATTTTTCCTTTTCCAAAGGTTTTACTGTCTTTGGTAAACATGGGTGTCATAATCCCGGGGTACCCTAGTGATCCTTCTATGTTTCCAACGCTCCTTCTTGTCATCTACTTTCCTCTTTCTTTCTTTTCCAGTCAAAACTACAGTTTATATTATATAAAACAAATGTTTGGCACAGTATAGCCGAAATCGGTACTTGCGCCAATAAACCCCACAATCATTTACTCACTCACTGATAAAATCATCCCCGCTAGAGCAAAATTCGTGGACAACAGGGTGACGATGTGTGGAGTCCTCATTGGCTAGCTCATATTCAACCATCAGATATTTATCCTACAGAGAAATAAATCAGTTGTTAACTTAACGCTAATGTCTCAAAGGGTTGACAGCTAGATCTTCCGTAATCATTTCATGATATACAGTACAAAAGCCATCATCCAACCAGGGTACCTCTGAGGACTGCCCATTACATGCAACAATGATTAATATTAGTGTCGTCACAGAAAACCAAAAAGGGTGAAAAAAATGTTGTGATTGGTGCAGATTTAATTTGGTACCTGACAATGGTAGGATACAATATCGCATGAAGCGATGATTAATTCTTGCTTGCTAGGTGTTTTTAAGCCAATGCAAGTTTTTATATTTTTATAGACTACGTACCCGTGGAGAGAAATGAGATTCTCATTTGTTGAATGTTATCGCAATATCCTTGACGACCATGTACACCCAGTTATGAATCTTCAGCGCCATTTTCTTCATTAAGACAATGCACTATTACTTTCCTCCCAAACTGTATTTGAATGGTTCGATGCACACTCAACAGATATGACCTAGCTTTCCAAACTATCTCGGTCACCAGATCTCGATCCCATCGTGCCCTACTGATGCCCGGCGTGTCACGGATTTGAGTCCTGGTGCTACTGAAAACTCACCGTATAGAGGGGGCTGGTCCACGATAAATCTGTCGAGCTGAAAGTCCGCCCATCCGCTGTAGTTTAGAAAGGGCGTACCCACTCAGGTGTCGTTCTCGTCAATTGACCGAGGTTTAAAAGAATGAGGTCTGCCTCCAATAACCCTCGCATTGCTGTATATTGTGACTTAGATATTACTATTACTCACTCAAGCTTTGACTTCCCCTCATTAAATATTCGTTCAGCTGAAGGAGAATGTTGAAAGATCATGGGTCCGTAGCACTTTTCAACGCATCTGATGTCTTGTTAAAGTCGTTGACGACACGAATCTCCGCATTCATGAGGGAGAAAAAGGTTAGGCGATATTAGATAGTATTTCTCTTATTGAAATGCTTGTCGCGGTTGGCCATGTAGCATTTAAATGTATATATTTTATATTGCATCTGGCAACCCCACTTTGTCTTGTTTCGAGCAGTCAGTTCGAGGCTTTGAGCTTCAAATGCATCTTGCCATTCGGGAGAATAAAAAATATGTATGTTTTGTGTTATCCACTTGTGCTAAAAAGCAAAATACATTAAAATTAATAGACCAAGTCACTATCATATGCTCTTCAGAGTATTTTCAGAAAATTAATGTTTTATTATAACATTTTCATGACTTTAGAAAAACAAAATGATGTGCACCGAATGGAAGGGATCATTTTAAGCAAAATATAATTTTAAAAATATAACATACAAAACTCATAGAAACTATTCACTAATTATAATCAATGTTAAATAGAAAAGGAAAAATAGCTGGTGGTAAATCGGGAAAGTTTAATTCGTCAAGAATTATTAAAATTATTAAAATGATACTAGATTGATCTTCGTACGATATTTTCCATCCTACTAGAAAATACGTTGTATATTTTAATTTTTTTTCTTCTTCTTTTATATTAATTTTAAAAAAGTAATGTAAAAAATATATATTACCAATAAAGAAATTGTATTGTGAAAGAGAGATGCTTTTCAACTTAATTGTCTAAAGAGCAACAGGAGTGAATGGCGGTGATACATCAGATCACTGGTTCAAATCAAATGTTCTGCCATAAGCATGGTCTAGAAAATTTGATATATTTTTGAGTTCAAGACGCAGTACCGTTGCAACTATAAAGAAAAATGATCTAATCAAACTTAGTACTTAGAAAATTTAAAGGTATGGCAAAAAAAAAAGAAAATTACAAAAATAAGCTTAAGGTATCCGACTACGTTCAGAACCGTGATTTTAAAAAAGCGCATGAATGGATAATTTTCATGATATTTAGTGTCACTTAGATTAGAATAGATGCATAAAATTGTTTTAAGCACATTTTAACACAAAAAATTATTTAAATACAATATTTTGGCAAAAAATTAACTTAGAATAACCTTTTTTTCAAAACGTTTTCCTTTTATAAAAAAATGCTTCTGTAATAATAATAGTTTGCTTATATAAAGTAAAGACTTCTCTAGAGAGTCTGAACTAGGATTTCTGAAAAATTCACATTATTTTCAGAGTTACCACCAATTGAAACAGTTATTGGCGTTTTTTTTCTTAAAATTTATCCCCTTTGTTGTAGTAAAATATGAATAAATCCACTTTTAAGTTATTTATTTCACAAATTCCAGGTGAGTCTCTGTACAGAGATCTGAGGTATGTACAAGCAAAATATTATTATATTAGAAGCATTTTTCATAAAAGAAAAAAGTTTTGAAAATGGGTCATTCTATGTTCGTTTTTTGTCAAAATATTGTACTTAAATAATTTTTTATTGTGATAATATTCTTAAAACAATTTTATGTACGTTTTCTAATATAAGTGACACTAAATATCATAAATATTATCCATTTATATGCTTTTGCAAAATCACGTGTTCCGAACGTAGTTGGATACCTTAAGTTTATTTTAAAAAGCAATGTAAACGATACTTCTTGTTTAAACTTATCGGTAACCTTAGTTACAGAAAAGTTTACTAAATAAGCGAACGTTTTATAATACCTGAAAAAAGGGGGAAGAAATTGCGTTTGTATTTTTTATTTCAGAATGTTCTTACTCATTCCCCTGTTAAATATTATTAATTCATCCCAATGAATAATAATTCCTTTCTGCATACTGTTAAATATAAATTAAAACTAGTAATAAGTTTTTTTTAACTGTCAAAACTACGGTATCGAAGCAATTATTTTTTGTTGCCTGAATAAGTAATGATTGTTTCAAGCAACAAAAACTTTTGTATTTTGCTATACGCGCGTTTGAAATCTGTGTGTGTGTGTGTGTGTGTGTGTGCGTGCGTGCGTGCGTATATATATATATACTAGAGGACCCGACAGACGTTTTCTTGTACACACATCTTAAATTCAAAAATTCCAAATTTTTATGAATAAGCTTTAACAATCTGGACCGTTTTGAGTAAAATTTGAGTAAAATTTCAAACACTAATTACATCTGAATGTAATAATTTAATTAACACACGATTTATATTTCAACAAAATAATAACACGAAGTAACAAACATTTTCCTGAAATGATCACAGCACCAACTGTCGGGACCAACTTGAATTATAATAAAAGATTTTGAATATTCGATATTGCGATCGTAGCGCAGTCTGCCGGATCCAATGTAAAACTTCCAAGATCAACAATTTATAAATAAAAATTAATTAAATAAACATTTCTAAACCGAATTATACATCTAAACCATTCTCGAGTCCACTGGAACAGACAAAATCTTTCATCAAAATCGGTCCAGCCGTTTAGGAGGAGTTCAGTTACATACACACGCACAGAAAAATTACATATATAAAGATAATTTCAAAAGATATTAATTAAAAACGCTAAAAAGCGTGAATCGTCTGCATTTTCGTAACAATAAAGACCGGGTTTGGCCAGTTTGGCTGAAAATCCATTTTCAACGCCAACTTACGTCTTTTTCAATTCCTACTACACTGGTGTGCAAAACTTAAGCAACAGGTGGGTTTATTGCCATAACTTCACGAAAAATTATCTGAGAGACATGAAATTCAGAAATGAGGAAGAGTATTATGTACGTAAATGATGACAAAAGCATCGGCGCTGAAAAAGGAATACAATGCATACAGTGTGGAATAAAAAAAAACAAGCTTTATTGAACGCATAGTATCGTGACTCATGATGGTCTTTTCAACAGGAAGAACAACAATCAGATGTTCCTTAATATGGTATATGCCATCCCCTCACTGCAATGGTTGTTTCGCACCGTCTCCGCATACTCAGAACCAGCTGGTGCAACATTTCTTGCGGTAGGAGTGCCCATTCTTCAATCAGTATCTGTTTGAGTTGTTGGGTGTTCTCCGGATGATGTAAGCGTGCTGCAATACGTCTCCCCAAAGCATCCCACACATGTTCGATGGGATTTAAATCTGGGGAGTACGCTGGCCAATCCATTCGAGTTATATCTTCACTCTCCAGCAGCTCCTCAACAGCAAGAGACCGATATGGCCGTGCATTGTCATCCATAAAAATGAAGTCTGGGCCAGTGGCACCTCGGAACAGACGCACATGGGGAAGAAGTACCTCCTCACAATAGCGATCCCAGATTACAGACCCTCTATCGAAAATGTGGAGCTCAGTTCGCACGTTCGGCATAAGACAAGAACTCCAGGACCACCGTAATGGTGTCTTTCCTTGATGTTAATGGTATGAAACCGTGTCCCGATCTCTCTCCAAACCAAAACGCGTTGAGAATCGCTTCTGGTACTGAACCGACTCTCATCCGTAAAGAGGACACGACTCCATTGACAGTTGTCCAGTTTTGTGCTCTCTGCACCTTTGTAAACGGTGGCGTCGGTGGTCAACTTTCAACGGGAGACAGCATTCAGGACGGCGGGATAATAGCCCCCCTCCCCATTTATGAAGGCGTCTGGCCACAGTAAACCCCGACACTTGTCGCCCCGTTGCTGTAAAGAGTTGCTGAGCAATGACGCTTGCTGACTGCCGTCGGCCTCTTTTCGCCTGCAGGATGCTATATCGGTCATCCTTTACAGTTGTCGTCCTCGGGCAGCCACCACCAACTTTTCTAACAGCTGTACCTGTGGTTTGGAACGCTTTCCAAGCGCGCGAAACGACACTTTTGTTGATTCCAAACTCTGCGGCTACACTGGTGACGGTACGCCCCTCCTCCAGCTTTCCGGTCATTCTTCCACGTGTGAAGTCGTCCAGGTGATTTCTTCTAGCCAAATTTCATGAACTGACTTACTGGCACTTGCAGCGAATATGTTGAATTGCGTCTGCGTCCTTTTTTTTTATTTTACTGTTGAACAGCACGCGCCGACATCACGCGTTTTGCGTACGCTCACGTCGCTTCTGACGTTTCGTTCCAGATATTTGCATACGCATGACGTTTCTACTGACTTAGGTGTTCACTGTACTGATCTCCAGACCTCCTTTTCTGCAATTGCATGGCTATCTGCTAAATTTTTACATTGTTGCTTAAGTTTTGCACACCAGTGTATTAGCTCACGATCTCTATACATATTTTATTTGTTTGTTTGTTTATTTATTTATTTATCTTGGTGGAATTTTCAATCGTTAATAAAATAATTTTAAAGCGCTCAATTGGGCTGAAATGTTATGTACATGATTATTTTGGATGACAATACAATAATTTTTTTAATATAATTAATAAAAATTAATTGATTAAAACTAACTATTTAAAAAATTACAAATACAGCCACGTTGGCGACTTAGCGACCCTTTTGGCGACTGATGTCAAAATTTGAAAAGTTTTTTTTTTTTTCTTACGCGTGAAAGCAGTCAGTTGAAAGGAAATTTTATATACACGATTGTTTTGGATGACAAAACGATACTTTAATGATAATTAATAAAAATTAATTAGCACTTAATGTTGTGATTCTGTCATATGTATATACGTATTTATATTAATTGCAACTATTTAATAAAAAGTAGCTAAAATAAATGTTTTCTTGGTTGATCTAAGTAGGAATTGATTTTAAATTTTTTTATATTACTTTTTTTTATAACAGTAGCGTTGTTACAACAATGCAGGTGAATGTTGAGTTGTATTTTTTGAATGTTTTTAATTAATATCTTTTTAACTAATTGCGATATCGGACCGAATTGTGAATCTAAACCATTCTCGAATTTACTTGAACCCACACAAAAAATTTCATCGAAATCGGTCCAGCTGTTTAGGAGGAGTTTAGTGACAAACACACGCACAGAAGATTTTTATATATAAAGATATATATAACGTAAAGAGAGAGAGAGGAAGATAAATAATTTTCTTAAACTTATAAAATATTCATATGCAACCTACCAATTTTCATTTTTTTTTAGTTTTCATGAATAAAGAGAAAGGAAAAAAATTATTTCATTACAGTCCAAGTTCCGCCTTTTTTAAAAAAACTTAATATGAAGGACAACGTGACCTTAATTCAAAAGTATAACTTTAAAGGTAAAGGAATTCAAAAACTCTTCAAAAAATCTTCAGTTCCTTTTATATATAAATTTTTTTAATAAAAAACGTCAAAGTAATTTTTTCTAAGTGAACTTATTTCAGCTCAAAAAATTTGAAAGAATGAATTGCGTAAGTACTTTAAAAAATATTCTCCTCTTTGCTTAAAAAAAAACACATCTTTCTTTAATTATTTTTCACATAATTCGTCAGCTTAAATTCTTATTTGGAGAAAATATTGTTTGACAAATCGCTTGCTAGTAAAAACTTCCAATTTTTTTTCAAAAGAATGACTGTTTTAAAAATCCTTCTTCACTTATTAAAGAGGAAATTGTTTGGTTCTGATTTGTTATGGAATACTCTTACATATGAAAACTCGAGGCAAACGTAGTATAATACGCTGTTATGAAAATGTTCTGCATCATAAAATATTGTGCATGAGAAATATATATATTTTCTCTCTCTCTCGTTGAAATATAAAAATAAATTTCACATGAAACATTTCATGAATTTAAAATACAAAAAAATCTATACATAATATATTATTAAAATATATTTAACAAGTATATTAAAAAAATATATCATTCAAAAAATTTATGTTTTAATGAGAATTCCAATTTTACTTCATAGTCCTAACGCTATCACTTCATAGTTTTACTATATTTTGGATGTTTAAAAAAGGAAAACATGAATGGAATGTTTGTGATTTTACTCGCACGATGAACTGATGTTACCTTTTGCACATTCCTTTAATTTCATTAATTATTCATTACAATTCATTTGGAATTCTCATTGCAGCATGGTACCAAATATTCTCAACTGCCAAATTCGTTCCATATTAAACCTATTTGTTACGATTCTAACTGAGCTTTTTAAAGAAATATTCTTTAATAACTTTTTTCATATTATTAAACATAATATGAATGTCTCAGTTATATGAACTACTTTTCAAAAAAATAATTTAGGAAGGAAGTATGCTTAAAAAAAATAATGCTCGGTTATTTGATCTGCAAAATATAAAATATCTTATTTTATAGGTTCTTAAAAGGTACTGGGTATTTTATTTTTCAAGTTTACTAAGCCCTCCAGAAAATTAAATGTGATGTGTTAAATATTATTATTCTATTTGAAAACTAATACAATTTTAAAAAGCAAGTTTGAATAGATGTTTTCAAGTGGTTTCCAAAACGTTTTTGTATTTACATTAATTCATAGTGTTTAAATTAAAATCAAACTACACATACTAAAATATTCTGAAAAACGTAACCAAATCATTACTATACAACCTCTGACAATAAAGTTCGGTAACTAAAATTAGAATTACCGATCTGGCAACACTGACGATACAAAATTCTGCACATGCGTATAGGCAGGTGTTGACCATCTGCCCCCACCGTTGTTCAGTTGAGACTCATTTGTGTTCCGTGTAAGGCTTCTTTTACAAAGTGCTTATTTAGAACGTTAGTTCTTGACTGTGATTTGGAAAATGAACGAACAAAAGGTCAATTTAAAGTTTAGTGTTAAGATTGGCAAGACACCAAAAGAAACTTATGCGATGCGGGTACGTGTTAATGAAGATGAGGCACTATCCATGAATTGTATGTATGAGTGGCTCGCCCGTTTTCGAAAAGCAGGGAAAGGGTTTCTGGTAACCCTGTAGCAGAAAACTGGTGACCTCCGTCAGTGACAAAAACATTCAGAAAGTGAAGAAATTAATCACTAAAGATTGTCAATTAAGGTATCCGACTACGTTCGGAACCGTGATTTTGCAAAAGCGCATAAATGGATAATTTTCATGATATTTAGTGTCAATTAGATTAGAATACATGTATACAATTATTTTAAGGACATTTTGACAAAAAAAATTGTTTAAATACAATATTTTGGCAAAAAATTAACTTAGAATAATTTTTTTTCAAAATGTTCTCCTTTTGTGAAAATTGCCTCTATTATAATAATATTTTGCCTGTATATAGCTCAGATCTCTGTACAGAGGCTCAACTAGAATTTTTGAAATATATAACTTAGAAGTTGGTTAATCCATGTTTTACGACAACAGAGGGGAACAATTTTAAGAAAAAAACGCCGATGATTATTTCAATGGGTTGTAACTCTGAAAATAATGTTAATTTTTCAAAATTCATAGTTGAGCCTCTGTAAAGAGGTCTGAGCTATATACAGGCAAAATATTATTATAATAGAAGCATTTTTCACAAAAGGAGAACATTTTGAAAAAAGATTATTCTAAGTTAATTTTTTGCCAAAGTATTGCATTTAAATAAATTTTTTTGTCAAAATGTCCTTAAAACAATTTTATGCATGTAGTCTAATCTAAGTGACACTAAATATCATGAAATGTATCCATTTATGCATTTTTCTAAAATCACGGTTCCGAACGTAGTCGGATACCTTAACTGTGCGCATGATAGCTGATGAACTGTAGATTAACCGTGAATCCGTGCAACAAACCCTCATGCAGAATTAATGGATGAAAAAAACGTGCTCCGACATTGACGATGTTTTTAAGATCCAACGAAATATGTCGAACTTTTGAAATCCCTCAAAAAAGACTTCTTACAAAGTGTCAAGGACATGTATAGCAGATTTCAGCGGTGCATTGTTATGGGATGTGACTTTTTCAAAGGTCAGTAAGGTAACGCGTTAATATTTCATCTACGATTATCTTCGTAACCGAACTTTATTATCAGAGATTGCATTATTGTTATTGTTAATAGTTTCCGAATGCTAGACAATCTCCATGAATCCTAAGATCTCTAAAAAGTTTAAACACAAAAGAGATTCAAAATATGGGCAGAGGAAAACAGATCGGAATAACACCAGTGGAACTCCGAGAAGTTCTTCTAACCCTGACTAGTAGAATATTTCCAAGGCATCAGAGCTAGAATGAACCTCCTGGAGTTCTACCGAAGTACAAGGATGACTAAGAGGAGTTCTCATTTTACACCTTTGTTTAACAGTTGATAATTCATGAAGCATTTCTTCCACATAGCAGTATAATTCTTCCTTTAGATCAAAATGTATATTTAATCGCTAAAGTGTAATTCAGTTATTTCATAGAATAACAAGTATTTCATGAAATAACTGGATAAGTCAGTTTAAGTATATCATAGATGAAAAAATTTCATAATTTACCTAGTTATCCTATGAAATAACTGATGATGGACCGTTAAAGTGAAATATAGACAATTTCAAAGTTATTTTATAAATTAATTGATTATAAATAGCATAATTTCTCGAAAAATACATTTTATCCCTATTGCGGATGATTAATTGATAAATAATAAAAAAGCAGATAATATAATTAATTATTGCTCACATGCTAATATAAGTTAAACAGAAAGGGAAAAAAAGAATATGTTGCATAAATAGTTCTGTTTAAGTATATTTTTTAAAAAATACATGTTGGGAAAAAAAACTGTTGCTCCATCAAAACATTGAGTAAACATTTTCACAAACAAAATTGTAAGCGAATATTAATTTAAATTTTATGAAATACCTTTATTTTACTTTTCATTATTTATTACAGCAAGAATTGATGTGATGACACTTTAAATTGGAGTTCAAAAATGACTAAAGGCAACTAGAACCAGTTCAAAGAACTTTCGAATGCCATATTTCATACTCTGACGATCAGGTAATCGCTATTCTATAGAATACCTAGTTAAATCGTAGGAATCAGTAATTTTATATACTTTAACTGACGTCTAGTTATTTCCTGAAAACCTAGTTATTCTATGAAATAACGGATATCAATATGGTAACATATATAATTTTTGAGTCAAATTGTATATATAATCAACTATCAAATCACTTCAATAAGACAAATCATGGTTTCGGATTGTTTCGGCAAGATTTCAGTGTTCATTTTTCCCCTTTCAATCTCTATGATTTTTTTCTCTAATATTTTTTGATTCAATCACTCGTCTTAGTGAGATATCAACGTTGCACTGTTTAGCAACACGAGGGCATTTGGCGACGGACCATGTAATTTTGAACCATCACTCGTCTTAGAACTGGAGGATGAAAATTTAACAAAAATGAAAATGTAAATGAATTACCACTTAATATTGTGATTCTGTCATATGTATATACATAGTTACATTAATTGTAACTATTTAATAAAAAGTAGCTAAAATAAAAATTTTCTTTGTTGATCTAAGAAGGAATTGACTTAACTCCATTTGAGCCAAGTCTTTTCCAATCTACACCAAGTGTTGCTTTAGTTAAGAATCTCTTGATTATATATATTTGTCTGATTTGAAAAGTTTAGCTTCAAAATTAAGTAAGTAATAAATGAAAATAGAGTGAACTCTTTACCATCGCGTAAGGATTTGTGGGTAAATAAGCCTATTTAAAAGTGGAGCGAACGCTGATGAAGAAGAATTACTAACAAGCTCTCTACCTTGCACCCACTCTTAAGATTAACTGAACACACCTCGGAAGGTTTCCAGAAAAAGAAAAGCACGGGCGTGGTATTTCTGGATATCCAGAAAGCCTTCGACCGTGTTTGGATTAATGGACTCACTTTCAATCTAATTTTTATAACCTACCTCCCCCACTGATTCACCTTTCATTCACTCCTATCTCACTAACCGTTCCTTCAAAATTAGAATCAACGAGACACTATCAAACAAGCACTCTGTATCTTCAGGGTGTCCTCAAGGTTCTTTGCTAGGCCCTCTGCTCTTCAATCTTTATATTAACGACATCCCTGACTACCCATTAACAAAAATTAACCTCTACGCTGATGACACTGCCATTCATGCAACCTACAAAAAACTGTCTACGATTTCATTTGCAATAAACAAGCACCTCCTTCATTTACAAAATTTCTACGATAAATGGAAAATCAGCATCAACGTTGAAAAATCCACAGCTATAATTTTTACAAAAAAGCACTCACTTCCACCACCAATCATAATGTACAATAAACAGATCCCCTGGTCTCAGGAAGCTAAATACCTCGGTATAATTTTCGATACGCACCTAACATGGAAACAACACATTTTTTACACACGCGATAAGTTCCGGAAAATTATGTTTAAACTCTACCCCTTAATCGGCCGGAACTCTCATTTAAGTATAGAAAACAAAGTGCTTCTCTATACAACCGCTATGCGTCCAATTTTAGCTTATGCAAGTCCAGTATGGGGTTGCGCTGCTAAAACAAATATCAATATTTTAGACACTCTGCAAAATTCTTTAATTCGTATGATTGTCAAAGCCACAAGATATATGCGCAATGATGACATACGTAAAGCATTAAAAATTACCAGTTTTAAAGCCCATATTCAGAAAATTGCAATTAACTTCTTTGATAATCTGCCAGCAACCAACAACTATAATATGCAAAACTTAATTCCATACATTCCTAATGATAATTCTAAAAGACCAAGAAGAATACTTCTTGATTCGTATAATCCTCCTTAACTTTAATTTTTCGTGCAATATTTTTATTGCACCTCATTTTACTAAAATGTTACTTTGTTTAAATATTTTTGTCACTATTTTTCTCTTGCCTTCCCCACTGGACTTGCGTCTCCCCATTTCTTAAACCCCAGTCCCCAGGGCAGCCAATTGGAGTCACTGTTCACTGTACCCAGCAACCAATCAGAGAGCAGTCACTAAACTCTCAGCCAAGTCAAAAACTTTTTCAAACTCACCATCCAGACGAAGCGCCGAAGCCACGCCTCCCTGATTCCAATCGCCGTCATGCCACCTAGCAGAATGTAAAACCCCACTCTCGCCATGCCCCTCATCGAAGACTTGTCCAGATTAGGGATTGAGGACTGTTCTTACAGTCCAGAAGCCCCAAAAAGCAACGCCTATTCATGATGAAGAACGCACACTCGAAAAGGCTTAGCTGGTGACTCCTCGCCGAAGTGTTGATAATTGTTCTACTCGGTTGCGCGCCAAAGGGCCTCCATGATGGATTTTATGTGATTGAATAAAAACGTTATTATAGAGAGGATACCCTCCTCATTTTACCAGCAGACCAGGGGCCTGTCATATCCTCGATTGTGTACAGGAAAATGATGAAATCAGGAATTTTGTCAATTCCCTAAGGGAGATAGATGATCAATTGACGGGAGGTATTAAAATAACGTCTCTCTTCAAGGTCATTTCCCTGATAAAAGTAAGGGATTTGATCAAATCCCTAATCTGCTTCAATGAAATGATGAAATATAACATTGTCAGAAGTTTAAAAGTGTTTATTTAACAAATAAGGTGCATTATTAAACGCAGAATTAAGTAATACAACAATAGTCAATGAAATACAAATTATTTATTCGAAACTAATTAACAAATAATTAGAAAATTATGCTGGTTTTTTTTATGTGTAACATCTTTCCTCTCAGTTACTTGCACAGTAAAATATCAATCCCTATGTTAATCTTATGGTGTGTGTTATTTTTTAAAAAATATAGGGTTGATATTTAGGGGATCGATAGTACTACCTGTTTGGTTAGGAAGTACAAGGACTGGAGGTGTCTCCCTTCCCCCTGAACAGCATTTTGCCAATGCAAATCTTGATTAATTCATTTCATCATTTCACCGAAACAGCTCAGGGATTTGATAAAATCACTTACTTTCATCTACGAAACGACTTTGAAGAAACGTTATTTTAACACTTCCCGTCAATCATTCCCCAAGGGTTTTGATAAAATTCCTAATCTCGTCATTTCCCTGCTACATATGTACGTGCGTGTAGGGGGGCTCTCCAAACAAGATCTTATTTTCAACTCACTAATGGCCTTGGACTTTCTTTGATACATACTACCATGGACTTCATGTTGAAATTAGGTAGCTTGCAACAACATAGAACAGAAATTTAAAAGTAGATAAAATCAGAGCATGTAAAGGAAGATGATAAGCTCAAAAATATATTCTAAATCTGAAAATTGATAATTGGGAAACATCCTTCATATAAAGAGAAATTCATGTACACGAAACGTCAGTTAAAATGATCAATATTTCCCAGTAGGACAGTCCCAATAGACTTCTGAAGAAGATGTATTTCAAGTGTACATCGAATAAGTGTATAAACATTTAAAGTGCTTGATATGACTTTCTTACCTTCCATAAACTGTCACACATATACTTTTCTTTTTATGTTATGATTTTGAAAAAGATAGATCGTAACTAGTTGGATATCACGGAATATTTTGTCATATGACATCAAAAAATCGTTAAAATGTATTTAATATGGACATTTGACTGTGTGTCACTTGATATTTCTTGTAACTTATATTTCGATGGAATTTCAAAATGTCTTATCTAAAATCGTATTTATCTAATGTTAAAGAAAAAACTTAGACACTTTGAAAGATATAAAGAATTTCTTATTGACATGAAATAATATTTCTTCCATATATAGGAAGAAACATTTTAGCAAATTAGTTTTTATTTAAACCCATCTATTTCTCTAATTATATAATAATTTTCTTGTACAGAAAAAAACTGCATATTTATTAAATCTTTTGAATTTGAAATATTACGTACAGTAAGTAAGTGACGCGTGTTATCATTATGTAATTCAAACTGACATTTTGTCTTTAAAAATATTCAAAATTTCGTCTTTATCTTAGTGTAGGCAGAAAAATTCCTTAAAATAGTGTTATTATACCATAACAAATAGGAAAGAGTTATTTTGTTTTCGCAGAAGGAAATTGTGTTTTATAAAATCCCATAAAATCTTTAAAAAAGTAGTTTATGGATTTCTTTTTAACAAATTTCTTCCTCTCTTTCTCTCACTGATGTTTCAAAATTCAGATGCCATTTTGTCATTCTGCGTTTTAATTATTATAAACCGATAGTAAGTGAAAGAGAAGTATACAAAAATAACGTACTTCTCCTTTTGATGTTATTATCCGATTCTGTCATATGTATATACATATTTATATTAATTGCAGTTATTTAATAAAAAGTAACTAAAACAAAAAGATTTCTTTGTTGACCTAAGTAGGAATTGTCTTAATTATATATATATATATATATATCTTGTTTTTTATATAATTTAAAATAAAACATAGCTTCAAAAACATTTTTTTTATTTCTTATAAAAAAACTATTTATATAAATATATATATATATATATATATATATATATATATATATTTAATAGATAAATTTAAATAAACTTCCTTATATAATTATATACATTACTTACAAAATAAATTACCATCAAATTCAGCAAATTAATCTATTATAGAGTTATATGAAATAGGATTTCTTCAAAACTAAATTGCTCATATTTTATGTTCCCAAGGTATATACTGATAAAATATTGACTTACTTTATGGAGTATGGAAAGATTTTAACATTTTTTCGGCTTTGCTCGATACTTTTTTTTCCAGAATTTATGCCTATATAAATAATACAGCAAAACTACCGTATAATATAAAAGGATGTCATTTAATAAATTGTTCCCAAATATCTGTTCTGCTGCATTAACATAATTCATATTCATTTTCATAGCAGAAATGCATATTTTCTTTTAATTTGAAAGGTATAATAAAGGAAGCTAAAAAAATATTAGTATTCAATATTTCAACATCAAATGTGTCGGTTCGTATCTAGGGAATTATGAAGGTGAAGAATCGATACAACTAAATATTTGTGTTGGAGTTATTTCGATTGAATGTTTCCAACGAAATGCTCTACAAAGCTGTTGTTACATTAATTACATATATTCCCTACGTATGAAATCAAAATGGAAGCTTTTTCTTGTTAGGAATTTTATGTGACATCAAAAAATACCACGAAGTAAAGAATACAAGAAGAATTTGGGCAGGAAAATTTTTTGGAACTAGATTCCTTTAGAACTAGTTATTAGAATAAAATACTGTAGCTGAAATATTTTACTAAAGCAAACAAATTTTTTTGTTTCCCTTTTTTTAACCGACAATATCTAATATTTGTATCAGCGTCTCCTTCTACAAGTCACAAACAACAAAGGACAGGAATAAAAGCCCTTAACGACTGGCTCAAATAGGGATTCCTTTCATTTCAGTCGTCTAAGGCATGCACAGCGTAGCTGAATTTATTTTATTATACTTACATTTTGTTTGTATTCGAAAAACATATTCAATTTTTAAAACATAGAATAACTATGATTTTGCAAAATTAATAATAAAAAAACTACTAAAACAATATGCTACAAAAGTCTTCATACACTTAAAAAAACCTCAACATAGCTTTAAATATTGTATTTGTTTCTTAATTTAGTAGGTAGTATATCTTTTAGCGTCCACAACAACTTTTAAACGTCTTAGTATAGATTTCATCAGGGTTTTTTTTTTTTTTTTTTTTTTTTTTTGTAATTTCTGCATCCGCCATTCTTTTGTGATCATTGCTTTCAGCTAACGTTTTGTTTTTATATATCATGTTCTCTTACTTTAATTCCAAATTCTCACCAAATATGTTATATTAAGCTTAAATCAGGTGATTTAGGGGGTGTTTTCAGAAATTGGGGACAATTATAGAGACACCAGTGGCGTACGTTGAGAGCAGTGCGCTTGAGGTCTTTATCTTGTTAAAAAATGAAACCAATTCCAATACCCAAATTTTGGGAGGATAAATTCAAATTGTTCTTTAAAATATTTTAATAATGCTCATGATTTTGAGTACTATAGAAAAAGACTAAATTTCTTAATCTTGATGCCGATTTACACCCGCAAATATCTCCACCTCCATATGCTTCACTGTTTCAAATCATTCTTTTTCTTCTCCAAACTACTAGAGAAGAAGTGTTCTACTTTGTGCTACTTTTTTGAAGAAAAGGTGCTACTGTTGCGCTGGCCACACAAAGTGCAGTATCCTGAAGGAAGCATGCAAACCATGTGAAATTTACATCATGCGTTGGTGGCGATGAAATATGCAAATCATTAACATTGTAGCACAGACGCACATCACGGGCGACCGTACCGCTATATTAATAGGGATTGGTGATTTGAAATATAACAATTGTTTTTTCGTGCGAATTTTTTTTTGCGTAAGCTGTTTACTTAAGCCTCCTGGAAGACATCGTACGTCTTTTGACCAAATTTCTTACCCCCCCCCACACACACACTCTCCCCACATGGGCAGCCGCTTTTGAGCCATTATCCTCACTTCTCAGCAGCCAATAGGAATACTCGCTCTCTACTGAATTCCTCTCTGCAGAAATCTTTCGAGATGTCAAGATCCAAGCCTCGAAACCCCACCCACTGGTCCGCCACCGCACGTTGAATAGCATTGTTTCACACCTCAAGCAAGAAAACTCAACGAAAAGCCATGTCACCAAATAGACTTTTTGCCAGATTCGAGATTCAAGGTTCTTTGAAACCCAGATGCCCGCACAAATTTCCGTAGATTCCGTAGATTGACCAAATTTCTGAATTCGACCGAGGAAGAATAGTAGGGATTGCGCATTATATTTCAGAAAAATTGGCCAGCGATTTGGACTAAACCAAGCAACTGTGATGAGTATGTGTCATTGCTGGATGTAGGAGGAACTCTGACGGACCCACGCCGTTGCATCATTGTCCGGGATGACAGGCGGAATGAGCGCATGTCAGTAATGGATCACGCACCCATATTGCAGCCGCGTGGAATGTCCGCAGGCGTCCATTGCTTCGTTTACTCTTGTCATGAAACTACAGGCATTTGATGATGAGTGGTGGCGATGAACGGTGGACATGAACAACGGAATGGAACGACATTGTGTTTACTGACGAATCCCGCTTCTGCCTCAACATCATGATAATCAGATTCGAATTTGGAGACACCATGGTGAGAGGCTGCTGAACTGTTGTGTTATGCATCACCATAATGGTCCTGCACCCGGTATCATGGTTTAGGGTAGTATTGCATTTCACAGCCACACCCCTCTAGTACGAATTGCCGGTGCACTGAACAGCCAGCAGTACATCTCTGAGGTGTTGGAGCTCATGGTCCTCCCACATATTCAGAGCTTGCCAACAACCATACTCCAACAGGACAATGCGTGGGAGAATAAGACCACACTTAGAACGCATTGCTCTTTACTCATCAGATTGAATTGCTTCCTTGGCCTGCTTGTTCTTCGATCTTTCGCCAATCGAAAATGTGTGGCCCATGCTTGCACACAACGATTGGTCCGAGATATACTACCCGCTACTACATTAGATCAACTTTGGCAATATGTGGAATCCGCATGGACAACTATACCCCAAGGCCTCTTTGATTCTACGCCAAGGCATGTGGCAGTGTTTATAGCCAACATTAGCTATACGAACTACTGATTTTGTCAGTATCCATTCGTCACAAGATGCTATAATTTTAATCGTTTGATTTGTGTGAAACATGTTAACTGCCAAATAGATTTCACTGTAATATCTCTAGTCTTTCTTGATGTTGCATTTTGTGTAGTCAACAGTGTATTATATGGTGGTTTGAACCAAAAATGTTGAACTTGTTATCATCCCAACCAGTTTTCAGTCAATTTTGAATTTTCTGAAACTTAATCCAAAGAATTTAGTTGCAACAGTAAAGCATGTGGTTTCTCTAAAGCATTCCCTAATTTCTGAAAACATCTCCTTAATCACGGGTGTTTTCGCCATATGTATGAGAGCGTGAACTTGAAGCGTAGCACATTTTCAAACAGAAAAAAATGCCTTAATTTTTATAAAAATTTGTGACATTGTAACTTAAGCATTTGTTTATAATATAGTGTTTTTAAATTTTCGAAATATCTCGTAAATAATTAGTTTTTCCTTTTAACATGTGAAGGGATAGCTCATTTAGCATTACGGTATAGGAGAAAAATTACGAAACACATTTCATAAAATATAAAAGTGTCAACTCGGATAGAAATGAGTAGCACAATAAAATAAGTGATTCTCTACACAGGATAGTGAATCCAGAATATAATATTAATACTTGAGTACTTTAATGTTTGAAAAAATATTCCGAATTCTCTCTCGGTCCCTATTCTTTAACTTTAGCCGAAGGCAGCCTTATAAGTTGTATTAAACGCTAAAAGACATTCTACTAAGTGCTAAATATTAAGAAAAAATACAATATTTAAAGCTATGCTGAGATTTTTAAGTCTATAAAGACTTCTCAAATAATTTTAGTAGTTTTTTTTTATTACTAATTTTTAAAAATAATAGTTATACTGCGTTTTAAAAATTGATTATGTTATTTCAATAAGAACAAGCTGTAGATACTATAAAAATTTGCAATTCCAATACATGAACTTTTATTAGTTGGAAACATAAAATTTTATAGAAAATTTTAAGTGTAAGAACACTTTTGACGCTTACTGTGTATTAAAATTACTCTAAGCAATATCCGTACAGGTCAATGAAATTAAATATACCAGGACAACTAAATAAAACTTAAACCTACTTTTTTTCAAAATTGTATCGTACCTTGGTAAATACAGATCCGTCAACAAAAAAAAAGTGTCACATAGAAAATCCTGAGTTATTTCTAGATTCCAGAAACTATGCTCACAAAATTGCCCAACTACTCTGTAATTATAAAGGGCAATATTTTTCTAATCTTTTGAAAGCGGTCCATAAAAGTTCCAAGAATTCCAATTGAAAAGCGTTTGAATAGAATAACGCACGAAAAATTCGATACTGCCCGAAACAGAAATGGGAAATCGGTATAGTTTTACGGGTTTTCCGATAATATATTATGGGTTCTCTTCCTATACGCCAATATTATTTGTCCCTTGAAGCAGCGGTGAAGTTTGGGAAGCCTTTTCGACAGGTAGAGCCCCTTCTTAGAATTAGTAATAAATAGTCATTAGGTCCATGGACTAACGAACTTCTTTGCTGTGCTGATGAGACAAATTGTACAATGATTAGTTGATATAATTTTGATACGTTTCTAAAATGTATTCAAGAATTTAGATATAGTTTCTTCTTCTTTTTCAAAATTCTAATGAAACACTTTCCGAAAATAATTGTGCTCGTTTCCGAGTTTAGTTGAATTGGTAAAATTATTGAAATCTTTTATTAATTACGTAATTCGAGGTTTTTCTTCAGATATCAATATGATTCCTTTGAGAAAGTTGCTTAGAACGACAGTTTAATCGGGAGTGTGCATGTCTGAGGTAAATTTAAAATGAAGATTGGATATTTCTCGAAATTGTGTATAAAGCACATACATTTGCTTTTGGATATATTCAGTTAAATATGTCTGAAGTATGTTGGAGAAAATGTTATGTCAGTAGGAAACCCTTTACAGCCATAGAGTAAATAAAACCTATTAATAAATCAAACATACCCCAAGAAACTGAATGAAACCGAAAATTTTAAAAATAATCAAATGATTTGATGCTATTGATTAAAATCTCATTACTTTTTTTTATACATTGTGTTGGATGTTGAACTAAGGGTTAAACTTTTATACTTAGCTGTCTAGGAATTTTGGTCGAGGGAGGAGGTTGTAGTCATGGACATCCTAAGAATTCTTGTGACTCTCGGACCCTATACAAATTACATCCTAGCTTTGACCCTGTTAAACCTTTATCTACTGCATTGTGATTTATAGCAGTTTTTTTCATGCAACTTTTTTTTTGAATCACTACTTTGAAAATTAAGGGATATACATTAACAAAATGCTCAACTTTGGAAAGTGTTATCCGTTAGAGCTAATTAATTCATTCAGGATATTCAACCGTAAAATTAATTATATATACTGTTCACTTAAAATAAATAGTCAAATTGTTGTCTAAGGTCTTCATTAACTTACACAAAAAATAAGACATTTATCTCTTGACATTAACCAATTTTTTCGGACAAAAATGACAATCTTCGAAATCCGATCAAAATGTCAGCTGAAAATGCAATTTCTGCTATAAAACTATTCACCTTCCCCACTAAAATACTCAGTATAGAACGCATGCTTCTATATATTTTGGAAGAGTGGATTTCAAAGAATATTCCTGCTAAGTATTGTCAGAGTATTCGTAAAAATGGGTATTCTATGTAATTTTAAAGTGAGTGGTACTTATAAGTACCGTCGGTAGATAAGGGGTTAAGTGAATAGAATACAGCATAAACGTTGTCAAATACTCGTATAAATGGTAACCCCTAACCAGTAGCACACACAGGGATTTTTCAGGGGGTCAGGGTCGAAAGTTCACCATTCTTGTATCATGTTCCTTTTGATTTTGTCGATTTTCGGGAACAAAACACCGTAAAAAACTAATTATTGAATAAATAATCAGCATTAATTAATAAAATTAATCATTAATAACAAACACTTAATTAAATTTTACGTACTATATACTTAGAATTATAAACAATCGGGAAAAAATCAAGGGCTTTGGGGGGGGGTCCGGACCCCCAGGACTCCCCCTTGTGTGCGCCACTGCCCCTAACAAATAAATGTGCGTGACTCACAATCTCGCAAACCTAGTCACATATCGACTGTGCCCTTTCGACTAAATCAATAATGATGATGCATGTTGGTCAGATTAGAGCCCAGACACGGAAGTGAAATAATAATGCAGGCTTGTCTCTGTTGCCAATAAACATGTAGCTCCAAATTTCCTGTTTTTTGGAAAATATACCCGTGAATCACGTTGGAGAATTAAAATTATTATAATCACATGTTCTTATTGAGATCGAGTAGAGAATGAGAAGAGTTCCCCGTCCGAGACCAAGACCCTGGGCCCGGTTGGCCCGTGTATTAAAACGTCCCTGGTTGTACTCTAATTAAAATAATTATACAAAAGTAATTTGAATCAATTTTCTAACACATGTGATAACTTTACTTCATTCTACTTCTTCTCTTTATTTACTAGATCTCTAAAAACTAAACGCATTTTTATTTATTTATTGCCGGAGAACATTTACAAAAGAAATCATGAATTACGCCTTGTTAAGGATGTTCACCCATGTGACGGCCTGTTTTTTAAGCATTTTTAGGAAATATTCTTGACGACCAGTAAAATGATAAAACTTTACGTTTTTTATTATTTATTTATATGTATCTTAAGAGCGTGTATTTTAATTTTTAGCCAAAAATATCGAATAAAACGTGAGTTATAACGCTTTGAACACACCCGTCTCGAAAAAAATGGACGCTCACTTACGACACGATTTCGGCTGATTGGCTTGTCTGAAATTTAAAAAATTAACAACGTTTTAATCTATATGCTTAGATAAACCGAAAGAACTATACTCAATTGAAAATATCAAAAATTGGATTTTTGGTAGACCTCTAAAGAAAAAGTTTCGAATTTCATGGGGGGTTGTTATGTTTTTATTATAAAAAATATAAATATTTTGAATTTTGAAATGATCGTAGTTTATTTGTTGCATATATTTTTACTGAGTCTACCCTACAAATTTGAAGTCATTTTTTCAAACCGTTCTTGTAATATGATGGAGGAAAGTTTGAAAAGCACAGTTTTTAGAAAAACGCGTTTAAAGTCCAACTAAAACAATGAAAATCTTAACTTAGCGCTACGAACAGCTGCTTTTCTAACACATGCTTCTTTATAACGACTTCGAATTTTAAAAAATCCCTTTACCACCATATTCTAGACATGTTAAGGAAGCAATTTATGAAAAAGATTTTTTTTTTATTTTTTTAACCCATTACAAGTGTGAACCCTCTTAAATAAAAATTAAATTATTATAGAACATACAGTCATTTGTTACATTGTAACAAACATTTGTGTAACGAAATAATCACTTTAAATCCCAACACAGAATCACAATGCACTTCAAATTTTGGTACATAGGTATTATACTTTCGATCAGTTCGATGCAGGAAAAGACGTCGCCAAATACTAAAGGCGTAACGGAGAATATTAGGACTCCCCTGCAAACTCAGGTTTTGAGCCTCAAGCCTAAATATGTACTTAGTGTCAGTCAAGCTATAGGCCCCATAGAGTCCCTGCTCTCCTCCCCCTTCCCGCATTGTACTACCCCGGATTGTACTTTATGTCACAGCCAAATACCGTGATATGCACCCAATAGTGCATAACTGTCTCCAACCATGCATAATCCCAATAATCTTGTCCACGCATACGATGACAGCATTTGGTGACATCTATTGATTTGGCGAAATTGGTCAGGGATATAATACATAAGTAGCAAAGTTCATAAGTTCGTATATTCATGATGAGGTATCCAATTCTACCATAATGTTCGAATTAATTGAGACAAATGGGAAAAAAGTGATTTTTTTCGAAAAACTTAGCATTTTATCATTACATGCCTTATATACACAGAAAAATCTGTATAATATTACGAAGTATGTCTTCCTTTAGCAGAAATTGCCTCTTCAACACGTCTTCTCAATGACTGTACTAGAGTAGTGCACATGTTCTTGTGATTTCATCTCATCGTGGAAACACACTAGTATAACCTTTTTACCATTTGCTCTGTCGAGTAATTCATCTTCGCAAATGATTCTTAACAATATGACATAAGTTTTGAATAGGATTTTAGTCTGAAGAATTTCCAGGCCCATCGAGAACTTTTATTTTAGTTTTCGCATAAAAGCAAAGATCAATTTTGAATTGTGACAAGAGGCCAAGTCATGTTGAAACGCTCCATCAAACGTTTCTATGAATGAAACAATCCTACTACATAATATTTCTATATATTTGACAGAATTCATCATGCCTTTAAGAGGAACTATGCTTCCAGTGCCAAATGTTGTGAAAAAAACCCCAAAAATCTGTTTAGAAGGGAGTTAGTTTTACAGTCTGTTGGATATGATCTGGTTACAAAGTTTCAACTTCACTTCGTCAAACTACATTTGATTTGTATCGCTGCACAAATAAATGTTTCTTCACTGAAAATCCCTTTCTTCCAGTCGTTAATAGTCCATGATCGGAATTTTTCAGCCCATGCTAAGCGTTTTTTCATCATTTTCTGAGTTAGAAATAGTTTTTTCCTCAGGCTTGTTGCCTTAAGGTTATATTCAGAAGCCTTTACCGTACAGTTGAGGTACTCTTATTTCTCTACACCGTTATCCTATAAATCCCTTCAAAGGTCTGTGTGTGTCTTTCTTGTAATTATTTGGCTATTTCTTATCAAAATTTTATCAATTTTGAGAGTAATTTTCCGCTCTCACCCACATTTTTCTTTTCTTTTTGGAGACGATGATCCAAAATCTTGAACAGTTCTTAAAATTCTTGAGCTATTTAATTTGATCACACGAACTACAATAGCTATCTTTCTCACAATCATAGAAATGTGTTCATTAAGAGCTATATATTTTAGAACGTTTCCCCGGAATAAGAATCTTCTTTGAACTGTTATACAAAACGCAAAATTAAAATTACCAGCTGCCCCCATTGAAAGGCTCGCAACTGAGCTCCTGATACACTAAAATGTATAAATTATAGCAAAAGTCGATTTTTTACACTAACTAAAGGCAGATATAAAGTGTTTGAGGTGATTTGGGGCATCACATACCAACTCAAACAAGAAAAAAATGTTTGTCCCAATTAATTCGAAAAGTAAGGTAATTAATGCAGACTGAATTAAACATTTGATTGTCCTAGAATTTCCATTTTCAGATGTAAACCGTATTCCAATCAGTTTGAATAACTATTTTTCTGTATTATTGAATAAATTAACACACACATTAATTTCAACAATTAACATCAATGAGTGTTATTGAGAACAAGCGACAATCTGAACTACCATTCCGCAAGCATTCAAAGAGTGTTTTACTCTTGGTTATTGCCCCTTCTTTTCGTCGCTTAACGTCCGTTTCTCACTCATTTCGCTTCAAATGTTAAAGACATTAAAAGTGTGATAATTGCTTCGTACTTTCTCACGATGTTACGATAAGGAGGATGTTGTAGTAGAGAGGTAATTGAAACTCAATATTATTCTAACGAAGAGAGAACTTTTCGTTCGAATAGGTGATTCCGTTGAGTAAATTGTTATTCGAGAACTAAGTGCTAGAAATTGCGTTTGAAGTGTCTTTCCGTCGGTTGAGGGTCAAAAGCCGCTGTGCAGTACTAATATTAGTAGTCCTAATTGAAGTATCTTTTCTCATTAGCGTATTTCATTCTGTACTAATTTTTGTTTATGTCATTTTTGTCTATCTGAATTAAAAGAAATTATTTTCTTCCCTCTGAAAATGTTTACATTTCTTTCTTTCGGTTAAAATAGTAATTAGTAACAAACTTTAAAATGTTTGTAAGGGTTTTGACTTGGAATTAAAAAGTTCATTAATTAAGACTTCTGGAGATATCATTTCCTCCAATTTCCTTATTTTTGTCATGAAAAATGTCTGAACTTAATATGCTCTATTATTTTCAAAATACCAACGAAAAATAAACACATGTATGTTTCGAATTTGTGTAATTATATCACAATTTCTCATTTATTCTATTATTTACTTTTAAATTTCTTTATTTGTTGCTTGGTTAAATAACGTTAGATATTCAATTATTGAAATAACATCATATTAAAAAAAGAAAGGTAGTTTTAATGTAAGATTACATTTTATAATATATAAAATTTAAAAGTTCATGAAAATACCCCACTTCAATCGTTAAGAAAATTTTATCATACACTAGCCGTTACCCACCCGCTTCACTGGGTATTTCACGATGTTGTATATATGTATACTGTATACATATACATTAATTATTGATATCTAGCATTAAGAATTCGATTGTATTGAAAAATACAGGGTGGGCAAAAAGTCCGTAAAAATTTTAAAAATTCATAAAATCCGGAGAAATGAACGAAAAAAAAAACTGTTTGCAGGATCAGCCTTAGTATGTCACGGGATTTTTTTTAAACTAGAAAAAAAATAATTTGAAAATTATCCGGTAGGTGGCGCTGATGTACGCAAATCAAAGAAACAATGCATAAATAATGAAAAGAAAACTTTTACAACTTTATTACACCAGAATATGTTCCACATGACCACCACCACAGGGGAGAAGACATTCCAGACGAGTGACAAATCCAGCAACGGCAGAGTGCAACATGTCCAGATGAATGGAGGATACTTCTCTGCGGATCGCATCTTTCAGTTCCGACACACTTGACGGACCGGATAGATACACGCGAGATTTCAAATATCCCCACAACCAGAAGTCTGCCGGTGTTAAATCTGGAGACCGAGGAGCCATGGGTACCTGCAGCACCTGCTAACGATTCTGTCTTCCCCGAACGTCTGTATCAGGAATGCCTTAACCGGGTTAGCAATGAGACTGGTTGCTCCATCCTGCATGAACGTGACATTCGAAATCTGACCTTGTTGAATTAAACATGGCACGACAGTCTCCCGCAGAAGCGTTAGATAACGCTGAGGATTTACCGTTTCCGTTATCCATCCATTTACTGGGCACTGCGTTTCAAAGAAGAAGGGTCCTATGATAAATGAACCCGTGAAACCACACCATGCTGTCACTTTTGGGGAATGCAATGGCTTCTGTGTGTACTCACTTGGATTAGAGGTCACCCAAATGTGACAGTTGTGGTTGCTAACGTCACCATGAAGAGAGAAATGAGCTTCTCTCTCATCTGTCCACAAGATGTTAAAAACCCAGGTGGGATCCTGTTCCATTTTAGAGAAGGCCCACTTCGCAAATGCTTCCCTCTGTGCGGTATCTGCTGGCAAAAGTTTATGGCACGATTGCAATTTGTACGGGTACAGCTGGAGGATTCGACGAAGAATATTGTGGACAGATGATGGTGGTAAGCCCAATCGTCTGGCAGCTTCACGAGCACTGCTGGTTTCTGAAGCTGCTTCGGACGCAATCGCTTCCATTTCGACAGCAATGCAGGGTGCACGTTCTTCTTTCAAGCATGGTCGTCCGGCTCGTGCTCGATCTTCCAACTTTCCAGTTTCCTCAAAACGTTTAACAAGCTTTAAGAGACCTGCAGGTGTTAAAGGGCCTTTTCCACTCTTCACATTTTTCTGAACTCGGAATTTACGCAAGGCAATGGTAGCTGATTCCTCGTTCATGTAAAATAACTTCAACAAAGCTTTATCCGGCGCCCTGAGCATCCTCTTTCACATTCACTGTTTGTAATGGTGAAATGAATGTGGATTCATTGAGAGCAAAGGTTTTTATAACCGTCTAATTTGCATATTTCCACCACAGACGCTGTAACAGCGCCACCTACCTTATGATTTTCGAATTATTTTTTTTCTAGCTTAAAAAAAATCCCGTGACATACTAATGCTGATCCTGCAAACAGTTTTTTTTTTCGTTCATTTCTCCGGATTTTATGAATTTTTAAAGTTTTTACGGACTTTTTGCCCACCCGATATATTTATAGCTGTTACACTCTCGCCCCTTGATATAAAAAGAACATAAATTATAATATCTAATTTCTATTTATATCTAAAATAGAAAGATTTTTTTCGCTCACTTAACCTAATAATCAAGTGGATTTCCACCAAAGCAACTTTCAGTGGATCTCTACACCATAAAATAAACATGCGTGCTAAATTTCAAGTCTAAATCTAACAGAGCAAAAACGGAATTTTTATCATCAATACCTCGTTGAGAGCACTCTTAGAGGATTCCAATTCAATAAAAGAATCATGCAAACCAAATTTTATTATTGTAGTCTTAGCAGTTTGAAAACGGGAATTTTGTCTATCAATACGCCCGATAACTCTCCCCGCTTCTCCCTGGAGTTGATTTCTGTAAAATCCATTCTTAGTGGAACTCTATTCAACTAAAGAAAAGTGCTCAACAAATTTCAAGTAAATGAGTTAAATTCAAAAACAGGAATTTTTCTATAACACGCCTTAATCCCTCGCAACCCCACTCCTTTGGGGATCAATTTTCACCCAAAACTATTTTGTAGCGGATCTCTACACCATGAAAGGAATTTGCTTACCAAATTTTAAGACTATACGTCTAATAGTTTAAAAATGGAAATAATTATCTATAACGCCCCTTAAGCCCCGCAACGCCACTTAGGAAACGATTTTCACAAAAACCCATCTTATAGCGGATCTCTACTCAATGAATGGAATCAGCTTACTCAATTTCGAGATTTTACGTCTAATAGTTTAAAAAAGAAGTTAATTACCTATATATATAATGCCCCTTAATTCTCCACAACGCCACTTGGGGTCGATTTTCACAAAGCCAATTCTGTAGGGGATCTGTACTCTATGAAAGGAACTGCTTACCAAATTTCAAGACTGTACGTCTAATAGTTTAAAAATGGAAATAATTATCTATAACGCCCCTTAAGCCCCGCAACGCCACTTAGGAAACGATTTTCACAAAACCCATCTTATAGCGGATCTCTACTTAATGAATGGAATCATCAGCTTACCAAATTTCAAGACTGTACGTCTAATAGGTTAAAAATGGAAATAATTATGTATAACGCCCCTTAAGCGCCCTCAACGCCCCTTGGAGGTCAATTTTCGTAAAAATAATATGTAGGGAATCTCTACTTTATGAAAGAAATCTGTGTACCAAGTTTTTCACGACTGTACATCTAATAGTTTAGTAATGGAAATAATTATCTATAACGCCCCTTAAACCCCCGTAACGCCCCTTGGGGTTCTAACTTTACAAAATCCGTTCTTAGCTGACGTCTACTCCATGAAGGAAACCAACCTATACCAAATTTCTAATCTGTGGGTTTAATAGTTCCGGAGATATCGTGATTAGTCAGTGAGTCAGTCAGTGAGTGAGTCGCTTTTCTCCTTTATATATATAGATTGACAATTATATCATTGATAGGTACATACTGAGTATCAAATTATCCAGCAGTTCTTAAGGCAAGAGGGTCATTCTTCAAGAAGCATCTGTTTTAGCTATCCGGTGTTCTCCAAGGGTTACGATCTTTCTGCCAGGCATCTCGCCAAAGCATCCCACAGATGTTCAATGGGATTTAAATCAGAGGGACTTGCTAGACAATCCATTCTATAAATATCTTCACTTTTTAGAAGCTCTTACACTTGGGAGTGGGCGCGCGGAGCACAGAGTATCCCCAGGTTCACGAATTCGCCAGTTCAGGAAAAACTGTTTATTTGTTATCAATGACCTTCACAGTTCCACTTATATGACAATCTTCCTAGGAACTAAAATGTATGTGTGCCATATCTCACTCTTTTGTTTGGGAGTGGCAAACGTTTTTTACAATCTTAAGGTACTTGTTTTGACTGAGTTTCCCGTGCGACTACTTTTGCTCCAAAATATTTTCTATGAACATGTTACTTTTTTCCCCTGTGAACAACTTAGTGGTTTTGATTGCTGTGTTCTACGACTTATTTTGGTTTATAAATGTAAATTAGCAGAATATAAAAAAATAAATGGACATCTGTGATCTCTTTTGAAGGACGTTGAAACTGATTAAACAAGAGATCAACCTGCTGCAATAATGCATATTAATCATGATAGCGAAAGTAAGTTTAGAAAAAACACTACCTAAAGAACTCCAGCAAGAAAAATATGAAGCTTTAAGTGTCGAAAAGACACAAGCAAGAAAGAGTTCAACATGCTATTTGTTGGTCATCACAAAGGACAATAAAATTATAATAACTTTAACAAAATATGGCAGTTTTGTCTGCAAATAACATTCCTGTAATATTAACAAAAAGTGTCTGTGATTTGTGTCCTTTAATACAGTCACGCACATTTGAAACTTCTTGGTTCAGTTTGATTGATATTTTTTCTCAAATTATATCAAAGGAAAATTGAAAAGTCCTTAAAAGTAGGTAAGTAAACTTTCTCTTGATTAAATTATTCACTAGAATAAGGATTTTTGTCGTGTACAATGGAAGTAATTATAAAAAGTTGATTAGGGTGACTCAGTGACCCCGTGCGACCATTAACGTTAGTATCGAGTGGGTTAGTAACGTTAGTATCGCGACCATTAACGTTAGTATCGAGTGGGCGCCTGCTCCCGGGCTAGCAGCAAAGTTCCTGTCTCGACCAATATTACTTCGGAACAGACGTAAGTGTAGAAGAACAATTTCCTCACGGTAATTATCTCCCAGAAGTAAGCTACTATCAAGAATATGGAGCTCCGTTCACCCTCCCACCCCATAATGCCATCCTACACAAGCATCCCAACGATTCCCACAGTTTTGTTAGTTCCAAACTCCGGTACAACACTCGTCAAACTATGTCCATCTTCAATCTTGCAGAGCATTCTACCCCGTGTAAAGGCATCTGGATGGTTTCTTGTAGTCATTATGAATACATGATTTCACTTTCACTCGCAGGGAATGTCAGCAAATGCGTTGCCAGTTGCTTAACGTTGTCGTACAGTTACCTGAGTCTAACAGTTGTCGTAACGTTACCTGATGCCATAGCGCTGATTGGTTACATACGCATCACCTTTCTACTGAGCTGCTACTTCACTCTCAATACGGCTTAGGAAAATACTGTCTAGATCTTTTTTTAGGCACACCAAATGTAGTTAGTTCACTATATCTCTTGTTAAATTAGAAAGGAAAACCCGATGTCAATCAATAAAATAGTAATTATTTGTATTCTAATATACTTCAATTGAAAAACAAATATTTTAAAACACTTTTCGTCCTCTTTTAGATTGTTTTACATTAGCATTTTTCAATTTCTACATACAAGAATTAATCAGATACGAAAGTTAAAGATCATTTGTACAATATAGTATCCAAAAATATCATAACTCTCGTTTCTCCGATTGTATTCCATATAAAACTTTGTGTTCGTATGTTTGTTCTGTTTTGTTTCGTAATATAGGCAAAATTATTTCGATCAAGTAAACTCCCTGTTTCATTGAAAAACTAATAACTGCTTCGAAAACTCAAATATCGACCTTTCTCTAAGTAAATGAAATTTCGGGTCTCGTTAAAAGGTGTATATTTGATTGCGATATAGCGTGAAAAGTTTGTTGAATTAGAAGTATAGATTGAGGTATAGCGTGTGGGAGAGTTGAAATGTTTGTTGAATGCTTAAGAGACGAAGAAATTTGTGAATTCTAAATGATATCTTGCCCCGTGTGCTATTTTCTTGCATCAAGAAACAAGAATGAAAGAAAAAATATTTGAGTTAATTAAAAGTAGTTCCAGAAAAACTTTTAGTTTTTGAATTTGTTTCGTACACAAAAAAACGTTTGTTCTTCCGTGCTTTAACTTGTTTAAGTGAACATATATGTAATTGGTTTAATATTTTTACTCACTGACTTTTTGGCCTATTGCTTCAAATCAGCATATTGATTAACAATATGCAGACAGAGGAAAAATAAATAATACTGAAATGGAATTCTGTACATACAAAACCTTTATGCTTTTTTCCGATAGAATTTTTGCTGTATTTTCTTATTAGTATTTTTAATCATTTATTTTTACGAGTAAAAAGTAATGATTTATTCTGAAAATACGCATAATGTTGCTAGATATAGCCTTAATTCAAATAATATTGCTGTTTCAAAGTTCATAAGTCGAAATTTACATAAGCTAACCGTTGAGAAAATCTGTTTGGAGCACATAGCCCTATCGGGCTCTAATCTCCTATCGTGTATTTTTAGATACTTATTTTGATAAAAGAAATTACTTCAGAGGCCGGGAGTTTGAAAGGCACAAAAAAATTAAGTCCTTGTTTGAGATAAAGAGAGTTCACCCCAAAAAATTAAGTGCAAGTTGCAACTAAATAGTTTATGAAGATTCATTAAGGTATCCCCCCCCCCGACTACGTTCGGAACCGTGATTTTGCAAAAGTGTATGTGGATAATATTTATGATATTTAGTCTGACTTAAATTAGAAAATGTATATAAAATTGTTTTAAGAATAGTATTATAATAAAAAAATTATTTAAGTACAATATTTTGACAAAAAATGAACATAGAATAACCCATTTTCAAAATGTTCTCCTTTTGCGAAAAAGGCTTCTATTATAATAATATTTTGCCTGTATATAGCTCAGATCTCTGTACAGAACCTCAACTAGAATTTTTGAAATATATAACTTAGAAGTGGGTTTATCCATGTTTTACGATAACAGAGAGGAGAAATTTTATGATAAAAACGCCGATGATTATTTCAATGGGTTGTAACTCTGAAAATAAGGTGAATTTTTCAAAAAAAATTGTTCAAACTCTCTGGAGATGTCTTTACTTTATATAAGAGCAAAATATTATTATTTTAGAAACATTTTTTATAAAAAACATTTTGAAAAAAAGTTTTTCTAAGTTAATTTTTTTGCCGAAATATTGTATTTAAATAATTTTTTTGTCAAAATGTCCTCAAAACAATTTTATACATTATTCTAATCTTATTGACACTAAATATCATGAAAATTATCCATTTATGTGCTTTTTTAAAATCATGGTTCCGAACGCAGTCGGATACCTTAAGGATAAATATTACTCTTGGTCGAAGTTGTCGTGCTCCAAATGTAAAGCTTTAGTGGTAATTGGAGGTTTATCCACTTGAGTAATGCTATTTAAAGAATTAATGTCATTTTTTGACTACATCCGAGAGAGTCTTACGATATAAATTAGAAAAGCATTGTATATTAGCGTGAATAATAAAATAACAATTTTCATGAAGTTATAAGGAGCTAGTATGTATATACATATATTCATGAATGTGTTCTAGTATGTTCCTGACATTTTGTTTTTACAAAATTTTATTAAAATCCCAGAAATTTACTAGGTGACACCGCTAACAACAGACTACAACTTTCAAACATTTTTTTTAAAAAAATAATTTAACAGAATTGACGCTAATTGCTAAAACAGATGAACGAACAGACCGGAAAAAGAACAATGTGTCACGCAGTAAACGAAGACATTTGAGTAAAAGGTTATCGAAGAATAACTGGCCAGGGACGTCTTAAGACATGGGCCAACTGGGCCCGGGCCCAAGGCTTCGGCCGCAATGGAGGCCTCGTCTTGTTCTCGACTCAGTCTTAATAATTCAAATAATTTCAACGGTCAAATGTTATTTCCGGTTACATTATCCGAAAAGCTAAGAATTTCGGACAATATATCGCCTGCTTACATGTGTTACCGTCGTCCATGTTTAGGACTAGGCTTACCACCATACACCATCATTACTCATTCAGTCAAAAGGCGGCAGTAGAGTGAACCGGTTTGCGCGATTGAAAGTCATGCATATTTATTAGTAGGGTTATTGTTTGTACTATTTAACAACGTATGATATGTACTGTCTATTTTTAAGGGTCATAGGTGAGAACTATATTTGGGTGGGAGCAAAGGGCATACTTTTGCGTAGGGGCCCAGAGTCTTAAGAAGTCTTAAGACGTCCTTGTAACTTCCCCTTTTCTTAGAAAAGAATTAAAGCATGGAATGTACTTTAAAGAAAAGCATTATTATGGTGGCATCTTCAAAACTACCTTAGACGAATTCTGTTTACAAAAAAAAAAGAAATTTAACGTTCAAGAATCTTTCAGCCACCATAATGATCATGTATACCATATAATTCCCAAGAAGCTAAAGAGCCCAATAATGATCATGTATACCATAGAATGCCCAAGAAGCTAAGAGCCCAATAATAATCATGTATACCATAGAATGCCCAAGAATCTAAAAACCCCCATTAATGATCATGTATACCATAGAATGCCCAAGAAGCTAAAGAGCACAATATTGATCATGTATACCATAGAATGCCCAACAAGCTGTCTTCCACCGGCTTGTGTGACAATTTGGTGAGGTGTCAGCTATACAGGAGTCTCATAGATTCATTTTTTTTCAGAAATGAGTGAGAACTACGGAAAAGTTTATTAAAGCACTATCATAGAATCAATAAAGCTCCTAAACGTATATCTGTTCAATGGAAAGGATTGACTTTTCTAACAAGACTCTGTTCTTGTTCATAAGACAAAAACGACTCAGAAGCGCTGGACTATGTAGAACACAAGAATTGAACTTTTAACCGTTGCAATTTAAACTCATTCGACTATAAATTGTGGTTAATATTGGAGGCAATTTGAAAATTTTGAAAGTTATGAGGTAGATTTATTAAGTGCTGTTTTAAACTATGGCCGACGCAACGGTGGACGTCATTATGAGCATGCGCACTAAAAGTGTCTATCTATTAGCTAATTATGAACGTCATTACAAAAACATAATCTTGCGTTGACGCTTGTTCATATCTATTTAAAAAACCTCAAACAACTGAAAATCCTGTTGATTGGGAAATGTGCAATTTCTTGCATTACTTAAGGGGGCAAAAGCTACGAAAATCAAAACAGATTATAATAAAAGTGTATGAAAAAATCCCCAAAAGTGGGGCGTAATTGCAAGAAAATGAGTTGAAGTGTCTAATGAGCGTCGTACAAATACCCACGAAAAATGGGCAATTGTTCGTCATTATAAGAATTCTGATGTAGAATAATAAAGAAAAATTTGTGAATGTAAAAGCTATACGATCTCATCATTATCTAGCTAGCTCCTTGAAGCTTTCAAGAAATTGTCTTAGTTAAAATGTGATAAACTGTTGTCAGAAGTACTGATGAAGATAGGTTCCAAAGTTGCAGACTGAATTGCACATAACTAAATGTACAGGCAGGACTTTGACTTTCCTCGAGTGATACTGAGCCCAAAGAAGTAAGCTTTTCAAATAGTTTTTGGTTAGGCAAGGGGTCTTGGATATGAATTTTATGTCTCAGGTTAACACAGTAAATACTGTCTGATGACAAGCCGGAGATCAGTGCTACAATACTATGAGGGGGGATGAACACTGTAAGAACAAAGTAACATTGGACAAAGCAAAATTAATCAAAATATTAAAACTGATTTTTTTTTGCTTTTACTATAATGCTATATTAAAAATGAAAAACACAATTTTTTAAACCCGTAATTACTAATTAATAATACCCGTAATCAATCATTGTGCAGAATTTGGATAATACTATTCTACAAACGAAAAAAAATTCGGTGCAATTATCTTTAAAAATGACTAAGTTTTTAAATGTTTTATTAACAATTTGTGTATTTTTTGAAAAATCGTAAAAAAAAAGTTTTCGGCATTTTACTTTTTAAATGACTGATTCTAAAAGAGAAAAGCCTGAACTTTCTTAATGCAGAATATCGCTTCATTAACACGAAAAAAAATTCATACGGAACGATTTAGGAATCATTTTGATGAAAACGCATCGATTATGACTCATTTTAGACAAAATCGTAAAAAATAAAAAATATCAATATTTTTTAAAACAAATTGTACCATATCGTGGCGAAATAAATGATCTTTCTGATTATGTAATAATTTTTTTGTCTCAGTTTGATGAAAAAAATAAGATGGGTTTTTTTTAAAAGGTCGAAAAAAAATCGGAACTTCTTTAAGCTTAAGCCGATAAGCTGCTCGGCCGAATAAAAAGCTAACAGGGGTCAATGCTTTTTAATTAATATCTTTTGAACTAATTACGATATCGGAATATTAATGGTCAAAACATGCATTGCCATCCAAACTAAACGTGTATACAAAATTTTAGCTCAATCGGTTGAAGACATCAGCTTCAAAATTGAGTTGCAAGATTCCACCCGATCAAATTACATTTTTAATTAATATCTTTTTAACTAACTGCGATATTGGAATATAAATGGGCAAAACATGCATTGTCATCCAAACTAAATGTGTATACAAAATTTCAGCTCAGTCGGTTGAAGACATCAGCGTCAAAATTGAGTTTAAAGATTCCACCCGAACAAATTACATTGCAAGTTAAATAAAAGCAAGAGTAATGAAAACATTAAAAACCATTAAAAAACAAAAATATCAGGCAGTCAATTCAAGCTCATAGGAAAAATCCTCTAGATTTGTTTTAGAGAAGCCTATGATTTTACACGCTTTAAAAACCAGGGTATCATTATGTTATGTAAAATCAAAAAGTTTTATGTTAAGTGCTAAAATGATGGAGATATTTGACAATATCAAATTTCAAAAATCTAGATTTATGGAGAAAGAAGGATCATTTAATTTACTATTAAGAGTTAATGTTAAGCTGAGGGTATCTTTTTGTTTATGTTAGTGTAACAATTCTCAAAGTTTTGTATTCCCGTCAATTTACGTGTTTGCAAAATTTATTTAATACCTTAACGTGTGCTCTCGAGTTAATTCGAATGCGCTAAACAGGCCAAACTTTGCCCACTCGGAATGATTCGTGCGGGGTCGTATTTTATGCTGCAGTAATTTTCAAACTGGAATATATAAGCGACTTCAGTTTGAACTCTTGAGACTCACTACGATCCATCGTTGTGATTTCGTAAAATTTAGTGAAGTCGGCCGTTTATTATATAGGATGTTTTAAATGAATGTCGGAATTTTAACGATTTATAATATTTATTACATATAACTTACATGTATAATTCATGCATCGAATGGAAGAGTAACTAAAGCAGTTTTACGTACAAGATTACAAATGTTCAATGTGAGCATCATTCGTCACAGACACACGTTAAGACGATAGGTGAGTTCATCCCAAAATTTATTCAGTGTGTCTGAGTTAATTCTTGCAACAGCTGCTTCAATCCTGTGTCGTTTTTTTAGAGGTATAGAACTTTAAATTGCAATAAAACAACGATGTATTATTCGATTGACATGAATTTTTTTTATTCGAAAGATAATCTTGTGGCATTACATTTTAAATATGATTTCTGGCATATGACTGCCACGGCTGGCTCGGATGTAGTCCAATCTGGACGTCCAATTTTCGATGACTTTTTCCAACATTTGTGGCCGTACATCGGCAATAACACGGCGAATGTTGTCTTCCAAATGGTCAAGCGTTTGTGGCTTATCCGCATAGACCAATGACTTTACATAGCCCCACAGAAAATAGTCTAGCGGTGTTAAATCACAAGATCTTGGAGGCCAATTCACAGGTCCAAAACGTGACATTAGACGGTCACCAAACGTGTCTTTCAATAAATCGATTGTGGCGCGAGCTGTGTGACATGTTGTGCCATCTTGTTCGAACCACAGCTCCTGGACATCATGATTGTTCAATTCAGGAATGAAAAAGTTAGTAATCATGGCTCTATACCGATCACCATTGACTGTAACGTTGTGGCCTTCATCGTTTTTGAAGAAGTACGGACCAATGATTCCACCAACCCATAAAGCGCACCAAACAGTCAGTTTTTCTGGATGTAACGGTGTTTCGACATACACTTGTGGATTAGCTTCACTCCAAATGCGGCAGTTTTGTTTGTTGACGTAGCCATTCAACCAGAAGTGCGCTTCATCGCTAAACAAAATTCGCTTATGAAAATCGGGAACAACGTCAATCTCGTTTTGGGCCCATTCGACGAATCTACGCCTTGCTTGATGATCGTTTTGATGAATTGCCAAACCAAACTGAGAATAAATCACTTGACAGCTGTTAAATCGGTCGCCATCTTGGAAAGTAATGCCAACTTAAACTTCTATACCTGGAAAAAAACACTCTTTATTTCAGTTACTCTTTCATTCGATGTAAGAATTATACTTATAGGTTATATGTATTAAATGCTATAAAGTGTTAAAACTCCGATATTCATTTAGAAATATCTTGTATTTGGCAATTTAGTTATGAAAAATAATCCAATATTTGTATAAAAAAAATGAAGGCAAGAAAATAAATTCATATTTCAGAAGCAAATTATAGTGGCAAGACTGACACAAATGAAAAAAAAATCGGTTTGACCAAAATTTTCTACAATTCTACTACTCACGGAACGTCATGCTACCAGTTTTGTTCTAATAACATTTTTAAAAAATAAGCTCCGTCAAGATACTGCCCTATCTGCGATTCTAAAAGGGATAGCAAAAGGAATAGGATAAGAAAAGAGACTACTTATATGTGTAATAATCTCATATTGTTGGACTATGTGCTGCACTTTGCTTCCAAATATATCACACAAAAGGAAATTTTGAATAATTTTTTTAAGTAAATTCTGTTATTATTATTATTACTGTTCAAAATGTATTAATAAACATTTTTACTGATAAAAACTAGTTTATTTTTCGGAACAGCAATTCGAAAAAAAAAAGATAATTAATAAAAGTCGATGAACGTGCAAGATTGCAATATTCGGGTATCTGCAAAGGGGATCAAAATTCAAAATTGAAATAAAAAATTTTGATTAATTTGTATTTAATTTAAAATATTTTCCCAAAACAAGGTTCTAAAATGTGTTTTCTTAAATAAAAAATATTATTCGTTTTTGCGGGGGTTTTTTCAAAAAGTACGTGCGTTAAGGGATTAAACTATTTTATAGTCCGATCACCAAGAAACAAACGCTGACAACGCAATCAGTGGACTGCATACAAACGATATTTCCAATATACGGAAAGCTTATAAAAAAATTTATGTTATTTCAGAAAGTGACATTTCTGAAGTATGAATCAAAAGACACTGTCTGTCGTAATATTGACGTCATAGAAGGAAATAAAATTCGCTGGGAGAATACGGATTGTTTCTGAGCTGTACGGCTGATTTTGAAAACAATGCTGTGTAAATCAAACCACAATTCTTTTTCAACGTGTGCCCACCTTGCACAAATGGGTATAAATAAATATTATTTATATTCGAACTTTCGCATTGCGGGCCTAAAGTTTGCTCTCTTTTTTGTTTTGTTGTTGAATTGCTTTTCCCTTCTTTTAAAAGACAGAATTTGCATTTTTATTTTTGGCAACGTTCCCAAAGGAGATTTCCGTAAACAATGTGTACCGTTATCACTTATGCGGAAACGCATACATACTGTTATCGCCTGCTTCATAACGTGGAATAGATGAAATTCATTTCGCTATATAATAACGTGTGGTGGCGTGGAAAATTAAATTTTTCGTGGGTTTTTCGTTATTATTGTTTAGGAAGTTTCGGGGAAGTTATTTTCTGCGTGATATACAACGGTGATCCCGGATAGACCCTGGTTGTTTATTAATAACGGTCTGCTTTTGTTGGATAGGATGCAATTAAAAAAAACAACCGCAGTATCTTTCTTAGTGATGGGTTGAGATATTTATTCAAATTGCTGCAGAAAAGAAATCTTGTTAAGAAGAAATTACGAAGTTTTTATGCAATGTTATTATCAAAAGCTGTAGGAGAAGGGAGAAATACTTAAACAAAATGATTGCGATTGCTTGATCTTTGAATTATAACTCACACAAAGAAAAAAAACTAATATGAATTCGAAAAATGTTTCGCTATTCTTTTTACCTTTTTTTTTATCCGTTAAAAATACTGATATTTCTTATTTATGTATTTTGAAAAATGTTAGTATTAACTTACTGATCGTGTTAAAATTATACGTATGCAGGGAGATTCTAAAATTAAGGAACACTGAGAGATTGTTCAGCCCACTAAGATAGACATCTGTGTTTTAAATTTATTGGGGTAGATAACTTGCAGAGGCTCACACAATCATGAAGCATAAAAAAGAAACACATATTTTATTTTTCACCGCGTCACAAAGTTGTTCCTTAGCAATTTTTATAATGAATAGTCAAAATTAAGACCACCAACCAGTGACGTATTAAGACTTCAGAAACAGGAATCATATACAAAAGTAGACCCTCCTACGATCTTTTTAATTTATAGCTTGTATTGTCAAATACTCGAGCAAACGGTTGGCAACCCGTTACAAATAAATGTGTGTAACTCAAAATCTCAGAAATCTCAGCACAAACCGACTCGATCTACTACCGTTTTTCGACTAAATGAGTACTGATGAAGTATGGTGGTTGGGATAGACGTAGATAGGGAGGAGGTACATGACAGAATAAGACTTGCTACTGTTGCCAGTTGGTTAGCCTTTATAGTTCGAAATTCTGTTTTTCAGGGAATTTGTCCGAAAATAATATGTAAATGGTAAAATTATTTCGATCACGAGCTTAATGATCTGAGACATGGAATAGCAAAACTGGAAGAAAATCGAATAGCATCCTTTTGAGAGGAAAATACTTCGAAGTGTACTTGGAGATGTAAATGAAACCAATAGCTGGAGACGAAGATACAATTTTAAATAATATGGAATTTATGAGCAACCTGACATGATTAAATACATAAAAATAAATAGAATGAATTGGATGACCCACATCATTCGAATGCCAGATGATAATGTTGCCAAAAAGATGCTGCAATTCAAGGTCACTGGGATTCGAAAACGTGGAAGACCAAGGTTGAGAGGGACAGACTCAGTGGAATCAGACTTTGGAATTATAAGCGAGAAAACTTGGAGAACGAAGGTAAATGAGAGGTCACTGTGTAGGGAACTTCAATGGAAGGCACTGGCCCACCAGGGGCTGTCTTGCCGGATATGATGATGATGATCTTGATGAGGCTGAGTTAAAAAGGAGACGAGGTCCAGAGCATTGAGAGCCCATACCTGAAAATGTCTCTTTCACCAACTTTACAACAAACTCTACAACTGCAGTGGTGCAGTTCAGTTGCGGCAGAGGACTGTGGTACGTGATCTAACTTATCTAAGAGAAAACGCCATGCACACCTGTTTGTTTGACCGTGATAGGAGGCTTCAAAAATACCAAAAAACCAAACGTGATCTAATTCTTAAATTATGACTGCAGTTATATGGATAATTTTTTGGGGGGAGGGGGCATGGACAGCGCATGATGTCAATGGCTATCACAATAGACAGATTTATTGAATTTGATAATTTCATAAGAGTTGTCATTTACGAGACTTCCGATAAAATTACAAAGGAACTCCTCATTCAACTTTCTATTAGGGCTGCGTGGGTGTAAGAAATGACTTACAATGTGAAACTATTTACCACACATTCTGTAGACATTCGCTTCCCATTTTGTGTTACAGATTATGGTGCTCATTTTAAATATATTACAGTGGTATAATCTAAATAAAAAATGTAGCAAAAAAGCTGAATTATTCAAAACAGAGACACTCAAAATGTTGAAGTTTTTAGTTACATCTTTGTTCTTGAAACCAACACTTGTAAACAAATGTAAAATCTATGTAAATTTAAATTTAATTCTTCAAAATAAACTCCTTAACAGAAATTTATTTTACAAACACACAGAAAAAAAATGTGCGAGAATTTTTATGATATAATTTTACGATAAAAAGACTGCTGTCAGAGAAAAAATGAAAATATTTATGGCACATAGACATTTATTGTATGATAATTCGAAGTATAGAAGTAAAGCAAAAATTATTGTAAATTAAATCGTTGAATAGGGCTTGATATTATTGTGTTAAAAGTAAATGTACATTTGCAAAGAAGGAACACCTATTACAAAAGGCATATTTATAATCAAATGAGGCTTTTACTAAAAAACAAGCTTGATAAAACTTGTCACGAGATTAACCTGCGAATGATTGATTTGATTTGATTTGATTTAATATTAACGTCGCACTGTTCAGCTACACGAGGGCTTTTGGCGACGGACCACGTAATATTGACCTGCGGAACAAGCAAATTAAATAACTTGATCTGATTGATTTTAAGCTAAGTAAATACACGTACTTAAATCTCGCGACAAGCTTTTATATCATAAATTGTGTAATGATGTTATAAGTTGATAGCAAAAATAGTTTTAAAAGAAAAGTTTATTTTATTCTTTTTAGAGCAATTAAATGAAAGCTTGTTTTTAAAAAAGTTTGCTTACTTTTAATTTTTCTTTACTTTCAATGTTTTATAATTTAATTGATTATTTGTAACTATATGCAATTACGTTACTTGTATTTTAATTATTCTTGCTGTGCTTTTTGAGTCAGACAGAAGTAGTAGTTTAAATAAACAGATAGTTACGAAACCCATCTACGTATATTACTAAGTTATATTATGTTTTTAAGAAATTATTGATTGAAACTAAAACCATTTCAGAACTAGTACATTCCCTGGGAGCTGGTATACTTTTAAGTGCTGCACCAGATAGATAGAATACCAATCTCAGCATTGTAAGTTTCATGATCATTTTCCTCACCAGAGGGAGACACCTGAGATCTGGTGATGTGAAAAAGGTACTGAGAACTTAAATTTTACCAAGATCACCCAAGCCAAGCAAGCCTGCTATGGATCTTTAACATGCCACATAATCATACAACATGGACGCTGTCGATTTTCTGCATCATGAAAATCCACCACTTTGAGCTGGAGTCGAATCCGTTACCTTGTGCATAAGAGGCTAGTGGCAAATCAACTACGCCACCCAGCCGGCGACTTTGAGGAAACTAAGATTTACTGAAAAAAATTCCTTTTGCCAATTAACTACCGTAAAATCCGGCGTATAACGTGCACTTTTAACACAAAAAATAAGATCGAAATTTAAGGGTGCATATTATACGCCGGATATAAAAATGATAGCTTTAAAAATAAAAAAAAGAGATGTGCATAAAAAAACCTTAGTCTTCTACAAAAACCGGAATACTGTTTATTTAAAAGAAATGCCATGCCTTTTGAACTTAAAGGGTTGTTTTTCTAGAAGTGTACTATTTTTTCAAAATCCTTGAATAATACCTCGAATAAATGGCTTTAAAACATAATAGCATTGTCAACGTACATTGCAGGTTCCTTCGTAAAAAAGGGCTGGTCGACGAATATACCTTAGAAATAAAAAATGCAGCTTGAAAGTATAGGTGCGCGTTATACGCTGGATTTTATGGTAAGTATATTGTGCTCTATTTAAATATACTTATAACCTTTTTTTACTAAAATATTTTTTCCAAATATTAAAATAAAAGCTGTATTTAGTGAATTAAATTTCTCATACATTTCATTATAATTATGCTTATTTATATATGAAAAAAATGTGTGTACTTATGACCACACGACAGAAGTGATAACTTCAACTTTTTTAATGTTATTTCAGGGATTAATTAGGTGAATAAAAAACAAGAGGATATTAGTATAGTCATATAAAAGCATTTATTCATATGTCTGTACTCATTGAGTAATATTTTTTGAGAAATATGCAATCATATTTGTGAGTTAATTATATTCTAAGAAGGAAACAATAGGTTTGTGGTAGCTGAAATTGGTTATAAATACTTTAGATTCAAAAAAGTATTTAAATATCTATAAAAAAACTCCGTCAAGCGTTGTTCCGTATACTTCCTCGTGCTTTCATTTGGATCATTTGACATAATCAAATCAAATTTTGTTTTTAAAAAAATCAATTTAAGGCTTTGATTTGTCTTTTGAAAAATCCACTTTAAAATTCCCTCTTAAAATCATAGATAATTTGTTCAGAAGACCCGATCCGGCTTTGGGAATTTTGGTTGTAATTTAACAATATTCAATTCTATCCATGAATTAATTTAAGCAAAGGGATAGTAAGACTGTTAGCTGATTGAGAAGAGAGGAATCTAGGTCAAAACCTTTAAAAAGGGATTTAATCAGAAGATTATATCACATAATCTCTAGCTTATACTTGCTCTTTTGTCATTGTATGACAGTTTTGTACAAATATATCCGGTGCTGCTGCAAGATAAGTCTTCTTTATTATATTTGGTTTTTTTGTATTTAAATTATTTAATGTAACTTTTTCTTAATACCTGTATACTTAATTTTGTTATTTTAAATTTTTACTTGTTTTAATTTCCTTTTTAGACTCAAAGTATATTTAAGTAATGTTATTAATAGAACTATTTGTTCATTGCTATTCTGATTCGCTTGCAAAAATAGATTCTTATTCCTAAATTCTCTGCAATATATTGCTTATGATAATTATACTATTTACTTAGTTCTATAAAAAGTTGTCCTATTTCTATATTTTGTTTAATTTTAGTGTAGGATTTCTCTCTCTGTCTCTCTCTCTCTCTCTAAGCCCATTTTTTAAAAATGTTACATGTTTCATTTTCATGCTTCAACTAGGATTAGAAGGAATCCCGCATTCATTTTTGTAGAAAGAGGTGGCGAGGGGGGAGGAGCCCCACTTAGATGGAAGCTAGGAACTTTACTTTTACGGTGCATTGATAGGGGGACAAACTACCGCGTTTCAAATTGACGGGGGAGGAGAGGGAAACGTCCATCCTTTTTCTTTTCAGCGGTGGGTATGTCGCGGCCGACCTTGTTCGAGCAGGATTTCCGACTCGAGACGAAAAAAGCCGAAGGAGCGTTACTTATCTGAGCGTGGCGTCCATTCAAGTTTACTCTCCAGCATAACGCGCCAATAGAAGTTATCACTTCAAAAATGTTTCGAAGGTTTTAAATATCTAGAAAGAATGGTGTTTTTACCTAGAAATATTGGTTGACGCCTGCTTGCGCCACCTACCGTCCGTATGTAACATTCGGCAGAAGCTTAATGACTGTCGGCAATCACTGAAGTGGGTAACAATTGAACTCACTATAAAAACCCACAATTACTTACTTTACTTTTTTGTTAAGTTTTATTAAAATTTTAGCCGAAAGACTTGGTCCGTCGTATTATTTAAAACTCGTGACACTCACGAATAATGAGAATTAATGGTTTAGTATGTAGGTTTTTATTGTAGATTCTTCAAATAACGCAGGCTGTGTGTGTGTGTGTGTGTGTGTGTGTGTGTGTGTGTGTGTGTGTGTGTGTGTGTGTGTGTGTGTGTGTGTGTGTGTGTGTGTGTGTGTGTGTGTGTGTGTGTGTGTGTGTGTGTGTGTGTGTGTGTGGTGTGTGTGTGTGTGTGTGTGTGTGTGTGTGTGTGTGTGTGTGTGTGTGTGTGTGTGTGTGTGTGTGTGTGTGTGTGTGTGTGTGTGTGTGTGTGTGTGTGTGTGTGTGTGTGTGTGTGTGTGTGTGTGTGAAGCCTACATTTTTAGTTATCTAATATCATTAAGTAAAATTATGTGAAATTATTATTAATATAAATATGTACTGATACACCACACCATACAAAAGTACAAATAAATATGAGTAAATAACATTATATAAAGGAAGAATAACAAAAAATTACTTTAGATAAAACATTTGATAAATATTTCAATTTTTATAAATAATTCAATTTTTTAATTTAATAATTCAATATAATAATTTTTTCAAATAATTCAATTTTTAAAATTTTTATTATGAGTATTAATAGGCAAAAAACGTCCGACAAAGTTCTAAGTGTAGAAAAAAAAAGGTTTTTGTGTAAACTGTAAGTAAAACATTTAACAAAGAATTTGAATCATAAATATGAATTTCTTATTAAGAAAAGATCAATCAACTTGTCATTGATTTCATTTGTAGATGAAAACAATCAAATTATTTTAAATTGATGCTCTCTCTCTCTCACACACACACAGAGAGAGAAAGAGCTGATTGTTAATGCCCTTATTCAGTTTTTGTCAATGAAAAATAATTTTTCTGCATAGATTTAGGAACTTGAATTAAATATGTGTTTCATGTTTGTGTGAATAATAGTAGACTAAGTTTATTCCATTCCACGAACACTGTTTATCCATTTATTCACTCAGATGATCAAAAAATCTTCAGATGAATGATCATAACTCAAAAATATAACAAAATAATTAATTTCATATTAAATCCAAGCAGAGAGAGAGGAAGAGGAGAGAACGTCGATATTATTCATTACAATTGTTTTTCACAACTGAAAAAAAACAGATTTAGAATAATAACAAAAGATGCCAACTTAAGCAAAATAACTTTGACAACGGTTTATTATGTAAATAAATTATGTATCAATTATATATCAACCTAAACAATATCGATAATTGTAATAAAAATAATAATTTAAATAGTAAACTAAAAATTATTTCAGAATAAAGAAACTTAAATAGAACTAAATATTTCACAAAACGAAACAAAATGAATTTGAATAAAACTGAAAAAAATTTCATTTAATGTACTTACTACCTTACATATGAATAAAACAGAAATTAGATACTAGAAATTATAACTAAATCATTTTCAACACTTCATGATTTGTTTGGTTTTATCGAAGAAATTTCGGCAGTAAAATAAATTATATTCCACTTATTTTCGATGAAAATAAATAAAATCTGCTTCGTCGTTGAAACTCATTGGAGCATCGTGGAATTTTTAGTGATATGCTTGTACTACAAGGATGATTATAATTGTCTTAAAATATGCCTTATCTATTCCAATTACGGCGCAATGGCTCCAAGAGGCCGTCAGTGTATCAATACTCTGTAAAACTGCCTTCAAACGAGACCTAACAAACTGATCGATCACCATATGATTAAAGCATTTATATAGAAATAGTTTGATAGCATCTTGTTTTTGAAGTTGTCTCCACATACCTTCATCGGTATTTGAGTAAATGCGGAATCGCCAATGAAGACAACCTAAAATTATTCGAATTACAATTCATGTCCTCGAGGAAGGCATTCTTTTCTTGCTGTTGGTCGGTTTTTTCTTGAGCAGATCGTCGACTGGACTACACAAGTGTTGCTTTGGTCAAAAAAACAAAAATATCAACTTTAACAATCTCTGAGAACAATAGAAAATTAACTTTTAGATTACATAGAAATTAGATTAAATGTAAAATTTACTACATATCTTTATATTTTTCTTTCAAGTAGAATTTATTTTTTTGATTGCAATCAGTCTAAAGAATAAAAATGTTTGATGCTTCATAAATATGGAATTAGAACATTCCAATGCCAGTTGTATTGCTAAAATTGCCACTATTAGACGAATTTTAATAGTAAAATTAAATCAATATCTTTTGTGAAATATGCATATTTTTACATCTGTGCTTTAAAAAAAGACTTCAAAATTTCTTTCAATTTTACAGTTTTTTTTTATTTAAAGTTTTCACTTCCTTTCAGATTTCCTTGACATTAATTTATTACTCACTGTTTTAGTGTTTTGCCCCCAATAACTAAACATATATTCCCTATAAATATTTCTGAACTATTGTTTAAGGCAGTGGTTCTCAAACTTTCAATACTGGCGCCCCCCTTTTCGATCACAATTTTTTTCGCGCCCCCTTATACATTAATGTACTTAATGCAATAATAATGCACTTTCACGCTATAGGCGATCTTAATTATAAACCATACAAATTAGTAACATAAGTATTAAATTTTGTATTCTACTTTTAAGCAAAATAAATAAATAAATAAAATAATAGAATAATTATTATGTTATTTTTCCTTTCTCTAACTTTTAAATTGAACATATTGCAAAATGCGGTAGCTGCTTAGAAGACAATATATAGATATCTGCTAAATATAGAAAAAGAACTCAGAGGGTCAATTTCTAATCATAAGCATTCCTTATAAAAAATTTGCTTTCCAAGACAAGCTCATGGACGTCATTAATACTTATTAAACTTGTTCTTAATTTAGTATTAATTAATTAGTTATAAAATATTCTGTGCAGCACTGATAAATAAAAAGTATACCGGCTAAAGTGTCCGCTCTTTGCACGAGTTCATTTATAAGAAAATAAAACATTATTGATTTAATAGCTGAATTGTAAGGGAAGCAAAGCCAAGTGCTCGACAATGTTTACAAAAACGTAAAATGATTTTTTTAAAATGGTTGCTCAAATTATAATTAGTTTTAAGCGAATTGTAATTTTAAGCCTCACAGAATTAGCATTTATAATTGATGTTAAATAGTAGCGCACACAGGAATTTTTCAAGGAGGGGTCCGGGGTCGAAAGTTCACCAATCTTGTATCAGGTTCCTTTTGATTTTGTCGATTTTCGGGAACGAAACAGAGTAAAAAACTAATTCTTGAATAAATAATTAGCATTAATTAATAAAATTAATCATTAATAACAAATACTTAATTAAATTTTGCGTACTATAAACTTAGAATTATAATCAATCTGAAAAAAATCAAGGGCTTTGGGGGGAGGGGTTCGAACTCCCCCTTGTGTGCGCCACTGATATTAAATAATGATCAATAATATAAAATATCGATGAAGAATAATTGTATTATTTTTAATATTTAAAGCGAAAAGACTTCAACATGTTTTAACCCGGGAGCAGGTGCGCACTCGATATGGTCGGGGTTATTGAGTCACCCCAATCCTTTTTTTTTATAATTATTTTATTGTACACGATACAAATCATGATTCCAGTGAATAATTTAATTAAGAGAAAGTTTACTTACCTACTTTCAAGGACTTTTCAATTTTTCTTTGGTAATAAATAAACAGTTTTGCCAGAATTAACGATTTCGTAATCTGTGTGTCCCGCGCGACCACTTCCGGGTAAAAATATATTCATTATGATAATATGTATGTTACAGCTAAAAAAATTGTGTGAAAGTTTTTCGTTATGCTTTATATGTTGAGAATATTTATAAAAATATGTCTTGGCCAAGTAATCCTTCATGTGCTTGTGTGTGTGTGCTCTCTCCGTGGTTTTCCAAATATCATAAAACTCTTTTGAGAGAGAGCAACAGAGAACACCTAAGAGAGGGGTTATAACTAACTGTACCAATAACTTAGAAGATCAAACAGATTACAGCGAAAATGTGCAGTATTTCAAAAATGACAGTGATGAATTTTTTATGTTCCTAAATTTTTCGAATCTGGGTCCGGGATCTGTTTTTTCTCTGAATGAGTAATATGTTAGGATTAAAAAGGAAGCGTAATAAAAAAAAATCTCTCATCATGGGATTACAGCAAATCAAATAAAAGTTTTTTTCTTTGGCTATAGGATCAAAGATAGCTAATTAGGTATTGAAGAAGTTTTTATTTTTGCTGACTTAATATCGCGCGCGCGTGCCTATAAATTATATCAGAGTAAAAGTGCATTTTTTATTATGTCTGAAAGTATTTTGTTTTAATTCATTCCAGTAAACTAATTATTTTTTAAATCTTTTATTTTCGATATGCTCGCGCCCCCTCGTAAGGTCATCGCGCCCCCCCAGGGGGGCGCGCCCCACAGTTTGAGAAACACTGGTTTAAGGGATTGTGATTTTGAAATAATACATGAAAACTCTCTGAGAAGTATATCCTTTTCAGACAAAGCTCGCAAGAACTTCTTCATCCGTTTAAGACACGAAAAATTTGTATCTTTAAGATTAGTTGGTAGGCCCTATACCGACAATGTTAAATTGAGCCATTTTAGGAACCTGTTTCTCAGAAATTGTTAAGTATAAAAACTTCAAATTTTGGCTGTATAATAAGTGGGCTTTTTTATTTAAATAATGGTAAAATGTTTCAAATATATGGTTTACTTTTTTCAAAAAAATTCATCGTAAAAGTATCGCTTTGAAATTTGTGAAAATTGTCATTTTTTTTACGATAACTGCTTCAGAGCAAAATATTTTGGGAAAATCTCCAAAAAAGTAGCTCTATTATATATAGTTACATATTATTTATGTGAAGTACAAATTGCAAATATATTAATTTTTTAGATTCTTTGAAAAAGGTACACGCAGTTTGAAAACAATCATTTTGAGATAATTGCATTTTAAGTGTAAAAAGGCACTTAATCACAAAAATAATGAATTACTACATGTATTTGCCCTATTTTATTAAACATTAGTATCTTCTAAACTTTTTAAGCATAAAATAAGAAACAAAAAAGCCTTACAATGTTCAGAAAATACATATATAGTAATTTTCAGTTTTTGTTCAACGAGATTTTTTTAGCATTTTGCATCAATTTTCACAAATCATGTAACAATCTGTGAAGAATTTTTAGCTTCAATGCATTACAAATGTCAAATTTGACCTTATAACATCATAAATATAATGTAAACATGTATATCAATATGTAAAAGTCATGATTTGGGAATATGTGATTTTCCGACGTTAGAAAAATTTAACTATGGATTTGTATGTTCCCATGCAAACACAATTTCTAAAAGTTTCAAAATTCAAAATTTTCTCTAAACTGTACAAAAAACTTCTAATAAAGTCAAAAATAAAACTGTTTTTATGTTTTTAAAGATGAAATTTGTACATGCAACAAGCTTCTCGCAACGACAGAAAGCATTACACATCTGAGTTATAATTAGTTAGCTATTATTCAAATAGCTTTGAATATTAAAGCTTAAAAACTTGTCTAAACAATAAATAAACACTAATATTTGCAATGAAGTGAAATATTTAAAATATATTGTTTAGTTTTCTCAAAAACATGTAACATAAAAATATAACTATGAATTTTTAAAAAAAATCATATTTTTAATCACGATATATGGACTCCAGTCAAATATTTTGGGAAAATCCTCAAAAAACTCACAGGAATATATATAGTTACACATCAGTAACATGAGGGAAAAAATTTTATGTACATGTATACACTGATGCGACGCTATTTTAACTTTGTTTAAATTCTATAACTTTGAACCCAGATTCCTAATTTCACATCGCATCATGACAATTAAGTTAACTAATTCTAAAATTAAAACACTCATCTCACAATAAATTATACACTGATCGTAAAGTTTTAAAACATTATTAAATTTATTTTTTAAGCACAAGTATCTGGAAATTTACTTCACTACAAGATCAAAATTTAACTTAGCTTGAGAGAGGGAAAAAGCACGGTAGGAGAATGGACATGGTTGACGCCCAGAGTCTCCGCGGAGTTTTTTCGTGATTGTCTCTAGCTCTGGGATCGGCTCTGTCTGTGTCTCTCTTCTGTCTCAAAATCGGGGTGCGTCCCGTTTTATTTTACGACTTTTCACACAAAAATCCTAGAGCGGACTCTTTGTCTTGTCCACTTAATTTTCTCTCATTGGTCCAGAGACCAGCGCAGAGTTACAGCATAGGGTTTAATGAACTTTCGGGAGCGCGGGAAATTCTCTTGACGCACCCCGCAATTTATGGGTCTAGTGACCCCCAGGCGCGGGAACCTTTTTGGCACACCCTTGTCGAAGGAATTTCACCCTCCAGTGAGGGAAAAAGAAACGAATTCCAAAAAACTGACTTTGAAATTTTGAGGTCTACTGAATAATTCGTTCTGGCTTCCCATCAATACCTAATATTCTGAGAAAAAGATGAATACAGTTTTAAAAAACATCATTTTTGAAAAAATTGAATTTTCACTATAAAGTGCCACTTTATCACAAAAATAATGAATTACAGCATGTATTTGTTCCATTGTATTAAACATTAGTATCTCTGCAATTTATTTTGCTTAAAATAGTAAACAAAAATGCCTTAAAAAGCCCAGAACAGTATTTTGCAGTTTTTTTAACGAGAAAATATCAAAATTTTCTCAAATGTTGAATCAATTTTTGAACAATTTGTAGCTTTCATTCATTACAGATATCAAATTTGAACAGAAAGCATCATAAATATAATGTGAAAATGTATCAATATGGTTTTGGTGTGAATTTGAGATGGTATTTAAAAATACCTGATTATATATATATATATATATATATATATATATATATATATATATGTGTGTGTGTGTGTGGGAGACAACAAGGGGTCCAAGACGTGTTTGTCTTACTTCACATTTATTTTAAAACTTTAACAAAAAATAATTAAAAAGGTAGATATTTTTACAGATAAGTTTGACGATGATATTCAGAAGGTAACGCCTGCTCGCGCACCTCTCGCGTTCTCCTTTCTCTCTCTCTAATGTCCAAGAGTTTTTGTTTCTCTTCCACTAGTTCAAGTTTCAGTTCGTGTTTTAGCTGCGCCTGCGCGCGAAGACTGCGTGGAGTTGTCGATAACTATTGGTTACTATATCCGGCCAGCCTGACTGTACGCTGTCCGCAGCGGTACTTCCATGGAGACCAGAGAATCTGAAACATACAAAAAAAACGGAACAGACAAGGACTATACGACAAATATACAAAGATTAAACATATCATAATTCTGCTGAACTAAACAGTTTCTCCATCATGTGAAGGCACTTCTTCAACATCCGGAACGTTCCACAGGAAAACATTGTGTTTCACAGGCATAAGAACGTCTTTTTTAACAAGTTGATCTTTGGTTGAACGCATCGATATTTTCCTCTGTAGAGTTCTGGACGTCTGTTCAAAACGATTTATCTTTTTCCTTCGTTTCCACTGCCAAGGCTCAAAGATCCTTCGGAGCAACACAAACCGTCGATAATTACTATTCATAGGTGAAGGGGTAGGAGATCGGGAGATAAATTCCACGGAAATCGTTTTCATGGCACCATTGGCTTTCTTACACAATACTATATCAGAACATTTTTCTCTTACAATACTCAATTTTAACTTAGTACTCTTAATTTTATTACATTTATAATCCTTAATTAGAGAATTCGAATCATTTCTAGTATTAAAGTTTTTAACATATGGCAAATCATAACTATAGTTTTCTATCACATTTGAAAAAGAAACATTTGGAAAAGAAACACCATAATCTGCACTCAAAGAGGATTCACTTTCACTTAATAAAACATCGCTCTTTGCATGGCCTAGTTTCTTTATTTCAGAATATACACTGGGATGTATAATAAATTCTTCGGTCAAGGTCGGTGATATTGCTGTTCGAACACTTAGACCGGAAGAGTGTTGATTAAAAGAAAGATTTATCGGTTTAACTTCTACCATACGCTTTTCGCCAAAACATGAACTTAATGTTATAATTTCTTCGGAAGGTGTTTGCACTCTAATTAGTGAGGAATTTAAAACTGGGATCTGGCAACCTGAATCGATCAAGGCTGTTACGGGTTGATTTTCCACAAAAATGTTTACATATTGAAGATTTGCGCATTCATCGCTATTTTGTTTTTCGCTCTCGATTTTCAAAGTATTCACGTTTATTCTATTATGGATGTGGTCGTTAGATTCTTTAGGTTTAAAACGCTTCTCACAGTCTCTTGCGAAATGAGATGAATCACCGCATATAAAGCAATTTTTATTTTCTCTTTCAAGATACTGGGGATAGTTCTCTTTAATCTTTGGTTTAAAGTTTTGTGATTTATTTTTAAAGGGGTCTTGGGTATATCCATAAGTAATAGGAATTTCTTTATGTGATCCGCTTCTAGATGAAATATAAATATCACACTCTTTAGCTAAATCAATAGGCCTAAACCAATCTTCTGCTTCTCGAATGCCAATATGAGTTGCGGTTTCCTTATTTAAAATTTTGAACTGTTTCTCTTCGAATTTAGCTGCAGGATTTAAACTTAATGCTTTATTTTTAACCCTTTGAAGTTCGACTTCTTTTTCTAACTGTGCTAACTCTAGTTTCGCGAGCTCAATTTTTTGTTTTCCTGAAGTTACTTCTCTTTTGTTTCGCGATACTCTCTCATCTATACAGTTTTGAATTAAAGTTTTAACGAAATCTGGATCACTTTCAAATGTACTACTGTTCTCAATTTTAGTCTTTAGTTTAACAATAGTGTCCGTGCTCTCCACAGAACCGTCTAGATCCTCAACAACTCTTATGAGATCCTCTTTAAGAGCGTTTTTATACATTTTAGAAAAATATGGAAAGATCCTACCTTTATTTTCTGGCTCCCTTGTTGATCGCACGTACGATGTATCCAATAAAAACGTTGATTCCACTGATTTCACCTCTTCGCAGGTAATATAGTTGAAATTGTTCGAATTGACACCTCTTCGCAGGTGTTTGTGAGTGTTTCCAACCTCTACACAGGCGGAATTTGTCGATGGTTCGTTGAAAAATACACCTCTACACAGGTTATTTTGTTATTTGTTCCGATCTCTACACAGGCGGAATGAAGTTGAAAAATTCAACCTCTACACAGGTTGAACGAAGTTTCCGAAAAATGGCGGCGCGTCTCCTCCACGGACGGCTTTTGTTCACGTTTCAAACTTTGATCAAAATCGAAATTTTTTTTCAATCCCGGCCTCTACACAGGCGGAGTATTCATGCTGAGTTCAAACCTCTACACAGGTTGAATATTTATGCTGAGTTCAAACCTCTACACAGGTTGAACGAAGTTTTCGAAAAATGGCGGAGCGTCTCCTCACGGACGCTTTTGTTCATTGTCCAGACTTTAGTTCAAAATCGAAATTTTATCGATCCCGGCCGAGCCCCCATAATTTGTGGGAGACAACAAGGGGTCCAAGACGTGTTTGTCTTACTTCACATTTATTTTAAAACTTTAACAAAAATTAATTAAAAAGGTAGATATTTTTACAGATAAGTTTGACGATGATATTCAGAAGGTAACGCCTGCTCGCGCACCTCTCGCGTTCTCCTTTCTCTCTAATGTCCAAGAGTTTTTGTTTCTCTTCCACTAGTTCAAGTTTCAGTTCGTGTTTTAGCTGCGCCTGCGCGCGAAGACTGCGTGGAGTTGTCGATAACTTTGGCTGCATGTCACATATATATATATATATATATATATATATATATATATATATATATATATATATATATATGACGTTTCTTAAGTTTCCGTTATGTTTTCGTAACATTATCATTAGGTCTTGTTGTTGCAGAAAGTTTCTAAGTTTAAAACTTCAAAAGTTACTCTAAACTGGACAAATGATTTCTAAAACAGACAAAATAAAACTGTTTCTATGTTCTTAAATATGAAATTTATGCATTTATATGTATGTAACAAACTTCTCGCAAAGACAACAAGCATCACATTTAATGCATCTTCTCATACCTTTTTCTCAGAAACTATTAAACATAAAGACTCAAATTTTTATTTATATTAATTAGACATATTTATACTGAAGTGAATTTTTTTTTAAATAATAATTAGTTTTTTCAAAGACAAACTTTTAGTTCACCGAACAATTATTATTATGAATTTATTAAAAATTGTAACTTTTTTTGTTATGATAACTGTTTTATATTTAAATGTTTTAAGAATATTTCAAAAATGTCACTTCAGTATACACAATTGCATTTAAGAAACATACACACAGTAAATTTACACAATTTTAAAAATATAAATTTTAAACACGCATACAGAAAATTTAAACAATTTTTAAAAAATAAGTTTTTGAAAACAGAAATTTTTATAAAAAAATCTTACCTTTGTATTAAATTTAATCCAAATTTTTCTTAAATATCACATAATTGTAGCTTCAAGTATTTTAAAAATATTTTAGCGTTTTTCTAAGCCTTTTAAAGTTTTAATTAGTTATTATTACTAATTATTTAAACTAAATTTAAAGTGCAGAACAGGTTTAAATTTAGGTAAAATCACTAAATATTAAATATAACATTCAAATTAAAACCACGCTTCCAAATTTAGCACAAAAATTTTTGCATATGTAACACAGTTAAATTTGCAGTTACTATACAGGTATCTAATGCATATTAATAAAAATAAATTGAGGCTTTGCAACTTTGCTCCAGATTTAAAAAGACAATGTTTACATTTCTATCTGTCAAATGGGCGTGGTTCATAAGCTAATTATTTTTTAAAAGTCATTTTAAAGTACTTCTAATTCATATAATGGCTTGTATGTTATATCAATGCAAAGCTCCCGATTTGGGGATTATAGAAATATCAAAACATCAAAATCGATTTTTAAAAAGTTTTTACCCTACTGACTGTTCTTAGTGTGTGTGTGTGTGTGTGTGTGTGTGTGTGTGTGTGTGTGTGTGTGTGTGTGTGTGTGTGTGTGTGTGTGTGTGTGTGTGTGTGTGTGTGTGTGTGTGTGTGTGTGTGTGTGTGTGTGTGTGTGTGTGTGTGTGTGTGTGTGTGTGTGTGTGTGTGTGTGTGTGTGTGTGTGTGTGTGTGTGTGTGTGTGTGTGTGTGTGTGTGTGTGTGTGTGTGTGTGTGTGTGTGTGTGTGTGTGTGTGTGTGTGTGTGTGTGTGTGTGTGTGTGTGTGTGTGTGTGTGTGTGTGTGTGTGTGTGTGTGTGTGTGTGTGTGTGTGTGTGTGTGTGTGTGTGTGTGTGTGTGTGTGTGAGTCTATTATACCGACGCATTTTTGTCACAAGAAATTAATATTAGATTTTAAAGTCCTTAATATTCCAGATATTTATCTGAATTCTCTGACCATTTACAAAGAGCTCGATATTTTGTTTCCCAATATTTGTTTTTCTTTAACTTTCTTATTAGTTTTAGAAGCTATAGAAAAAAATTGCTTAAGTTTTAATACACACAGAGTATACATGAACTATATGCTTATTGAAACGTAATGCAATGATATGGGTATAAATATGTACGGAAACCACAAGTTGTTATTAGAAATTGGTAGTATTTTGAATATGCACATCTATCAAATACGTAAATAATTCATTAAAATAAGTAAAATAAATATGTTAATGTGCTAAGAAAAATTTAGTAGAGTATAAAAATTTAAGCGAGAAAATAAATTTATAAATATAAAAATTATTTACTTTTTTTTGTCTGCTTTTCTTACACGCTTTAGTAACACTTTTAACAATGTATAATAGCAAAGTGATTTAAAAAGTTACAAATTATATTGGTTCATTCGAAATGTTTTTATCTTTTTTTAAATAAATATCATGTATTTAAGCTATTTACATGAATTGATCTTTGTTCTATTTCATGTCCATCGAAGTAGACACAGTTTTTATCGTTTTATTTCGCAGTATAAGTTTTTTTTCTTGCCCTAATGATATATGTATATTATCCACGGTCATTTCTAAACTTTTTGAATTTGAATTTTTCTCCCCTTAATTTATAGAACTTGTTCAAACAATTGTTGGTATGATCATTTCAATTCATTCGAGTTTAATCGAGATGGAAGAAAAAAATTACTTGTGTTTTGACCACTTTTTCCAATTATTTTGCAAACAGTTTTTGAAAAGATGATCAAAATATTATTTCTCCAAAAATGATAGATTTGTTTCAAAAAGAAAGGAGAAAAATATTTCCTTTTATTTGCTCCGGGAAAAAAATACATAGCGGGAATTAATTTCGCTTCGGAAAAATTTCAATGCTAAAATATCGTCATTAAAAGATTTTTCTGAAACTTTTATGACTGAAAATATTCACACCTTTTGATTCTTTTGTGTCTTTTGAAATTAATTTTCGAGGGTATTTTTATGAAATATATGTATTTTATTTGTAGCTGAAAAATGTCTTATAAAAGTGGTATATTATACATACTTTCTGCTAAAGCTGTTTGCAGTATGTTTGAAAAGAAATGAACCTTTAATATGATTAATTTTAATACAGTATATATCTCGTGTTTTGTAATTTTTATTCTACCATGTATACACTGAAAGGGTTTATATAAATATTTATCTAAATGTGGAAAAATTCAAGTAAAAAGAGGAAAGTTGGATTTTATTGCTTTTCATAATGAAAAAGAACTGGAAATTATGCTACTGAATAGGAATGAAATTAAAAACGCGTTAATGTATACTTTTTTTCACTGAATTTACGAAACATTTCTCATCATTGAAGTATTTGAATAAACGTATGTAATATTTTATAATGTATAGCAATATTTCGTTTCAAATATAAGAAAAAATTTATAAATAACGTTGTTTTGATCGATTTTTTGAGAAGATATGTCGTATAAAACAAGAATTTATTTTTTCGGTGTCAGTTAATGAAATATTCTTGCTAGTTGGTACAAACTGATTTAATTAAAATAGCAAATATTTGAAAATTTAGAGGTTATTTTTTCCCCTTTCTATATATTCTCTTTGATTATTATGTATTTTACAATGGGTTCCCTCCCATTGGGATATCTACGGAAATGAGAGAGCTAATTTTCTCGCTAAACAGTGCCCAGGTGTTTTCTGTGCCTTCAGGGAGGAATTCCGTACTCTTCTATAAGCAGAGTTATTAAAAATAGGGTGAAAAAGCTACTTAAAGCCTTTTTTATATTAACAAATTTGTGATAAGTCTTGGAGACGCTAAATGAGATCCCATATCACTCGAGACGGTGTGCTGTTGCTGTCTTGAAGCTGGAAATCAGGCACGACTGCCGTTCAGGTCCCCTATATAGACTAAAGATCCATCCCTCACCAAACCACAATAGCCATGCAGCACACATCCAGCAAGTCCATTCCACATCGCCGCTTCTAGATCATAAGCTTTTTTGCCTGTTACGGGAATGAGGGTGGGTGCTTTGTAACCCGTAGAAATTGCCGATGCTTCTGATCCTCTCCAAACTGTGTTTTGTGCAGAGAGAATTCCCTAATGAATGCTAAGCACCTGGAGATTTGTTCTGCTCTCAGGTAACATCTACGATAAACACTTGAGGGCCAGAGAGCAGTTACAGGCTCTGCAATCTGACTGGCTTTCTGATCTTGTTTTTTTTTCATTATTCTTTGATTTATTGTTTATTTGTTGTTTAATTTGTCATTACTCCATGTGTGTTTCATGGAGTGTTTTCCCTCCAGCGAATGATGTATCCATTAAGTGCTGCTGCTAGAAATAAAATGTATTTTCTTTTATATTTCTATATTTAAAAGGAAAACCTTCTTACACTATATTAAATGTTTACTTAAATTTACATCTATACATCGTAAAGGTTTGTTCATTATATCTATAGACTCTAAAATTTAAAACAATGGGATTTTCTACTGTGAAAAGTTAACTAAATGCTTCGATTTCAGTAGCGCTCATAAGAACTTTCCAAGGGAAGTTCAGGGTCGAAAGTCCACCATTCTCGTATCATTCTCCAATACACCGTCCAACATATTCTTTTGATTGTGTCGATTTTCGGGAATAAAAAACAGGGGAAAATAAGTTATTGAATAAATAATTAGCATTAATTAATCAATACAACAAATATTTAATTAAATTTTACGTACTATATATATAGGATTATAATCAGTCTAAGAAAATCAAGCACTCCTATATCAAATCAGTTAGACCGGTGGAGTTACGCAGTCTAATAACTTGGCCGACGATATTTACTTAAAAGAAATGAGATTATACACGCGACTTCACAGACGACTGCACTCTTTTAAAATGTTTAAGAACAAAATCAGATTTATTTCCATGTTATTCGAAATATAACATGAGAAAATTATTATAACTAATAAATTATTGATAAAGTTACGGATTTTGCTTTTTTATGATTCTGTGTATAAATATTTTTGTATGGGGGAAACCTTCAAAGATTTTTTTAACTGTCCGAAATATTTTGTATAATCTTTTCGGACAAATATTAAACTTTTTGATTCCTTACGATATAGCAAATAATTGCTACATAAAGCTAAAAATACGAAACGGATTACTGAATTCCTTATATTTGTATCCTGTTTTTTTTCAGTTGTTTGTTATGTGAATTTCTGCTTGTCTCATAGTTCGGGAAGTATAAGTAGTATAATTTACGGTTGGTGCATTAGCTCTCAGATTAAAACTGCGAGGAATAAAAAAATAATACTGATTGCTCTTAAATTATTATTTTTTACACAAAAAAAATATAAACAATCTGATAAGATCAACTGATTTGAAATTTGGTAGTTGTTTATTAAATTTTAGGACTTAAGCTTTTAGGAATGGACTATAGATATTGTTACGTTTTTAGATAACTTATGGGTAGTGGGAGAGTTAAGAAATTAAATTATTGTTTTACTATGTTTTCAGCTATTAATTACAATATGTACATTTGGTTACAAGTTACTCAAACTATTAAGTTTAACCATTCTACAAAATAAGTTATTTGTGAAGGTGGAGGCGAACACAACCGTTCTTTCAAGTGTCTCAAACGGACTGTCTCTCCACTCACTTCGGGTGGAGGTGGTCCCTTCTTACTCTTCGAATTACACACAAGGCTCCCGCTCGCAGGTGTGGAATCCAGTCGTTGGGTTTCTCACGACCATTCGATTTTCGGCGTGATGTCAGATGAAAGACTCCACAATATTTTAGGGATGCACATGTGAATTTGCATAAGGAAGCCGATCTTGCAGCTGAGTGGTGAGAAAAAGTTATAATATATTTTAAAGGTAGATATTCACTATAACTTTCGCCGCATCCATATTAAATATTTATTAGATATATTTAGCATCGTTTATGAGATATTTGTAACTTTCAACTGGATATCACTTGAACCGGATGAATCCCATCCAGTTATGCAGTTTTTGCACACAAACATTTGTGAACAAAAGGGAAATTTTGTTTTTCTAAAATTCGTATCCTGTTTAAATGTTCAAAAACAACACATTTCTCACTAAATATCTTGTTTGTCGTAGAAATAAGTGGAAACATAAATAAATACTCAACACAAGAGTCTCGTGTGTGTTTTTTTTCGGATGATATTTACGTTATGTTTAAATATTTGAATTTTAATATAAACAATCAGCTAGACAGTTCATTTAATCAAGTGTTACACATTTGTTTTTGTTTTCTCCATTATTAGCATTTATAAAAATTCTATGTATTACGCAAAAATTAATTCATTTAATTGGTTTATCCACTTACCCAGGAATATAATTATAACATCATATTTATTCAAATGTAAGGCGCATTTTCTTTCCAATGTTAATGCTACTGAAAATCGAGTGTGGCTTAGAATTGCAGGCGGCAATACTCGTTGAATGGAGGAAATTGAACATGATACTGACGGTGAGAGCAATTACAGATTCATACGTGTATCTAAAAGTTGTTAATCCTAGTAAAATAAATTAGTTATTCACTTCTCATTACTTCACATTTAATTGTTATTTAAATTTCATAAATATCGTATATCGATAAACCATTTTACACATTTTTTTTTCTACAAAAACTTTGAGAATTTGGAGAACGGCTAGAATGAATGGGGGTTTAAATTCGAATAAACTCGATATATATTTTTTGAAATTCAAGAAATATTTTTTTTTAGTTTTAAATGAAGAATAATTTATAATTCAGTTTTTGGTACTACACGTACGAGAGTTGTGAACAAAAATTCGAATTGATACTTAAAAATGGTTGGTGAATGCAGGATGTGGAAAAAAAATTATTTAGTTATAATTTTATTTGTGTTTTAAATTCCAAATCCAGGGGCCTTATCAATAATACGGGCCTCCCAAGCTACAAGGTCCCCAACATGTGCAACTACAGTCCCACTAGCATGGCTCCCATATCTAAAAATCGGCCCCGAAGTAATTTTGATACAGGGCCCCCTCAGAGCTAGCTACGCCAGTGTTAAAATCGCAAAACATTTCAAGCAAAAATTGAAAAAAATTTAAAAAATGGTGTATTAATTATATCTCAGAACAATAATGAAAAAACGGAGTAAATAATATTACATTTCCTGAATATTATTCTTTTTCTTTTCTTTTCTTTTTTTTTTTTTTTTTTTTTTTTTGCAATTCCAAAAATGCATCAACAAGTTTACAGTACATAAATTTTTGTTATCAACAATGCAACATTTTAATCTGCCCTTTACATACAAATATTTTAATATTATATGTTTATATTAAGCTGAAGAATTAAAATATATATAACTAGTCAAATTTGGAGAAGTTAATATTTTATACGAGCATTCCTGAGATGCTAAAAAATAGGGGAAAAATAATTTGATTCAGTATTATCTTTGAAATTTGAAGTAGTGACAATGTATTTATAAAGTTTTAATTTTAATTCTTATTTTCAGAATTCCGTGTATCTAAACTTTAATTTTCAATTCCTTCCGAATTACGAAAGAACCATGTGCTGTAAGAAAACTTTAGAAAGAGAGAGTATGGTTTTCTTAAAAAAATAAAACCATCTTTTTAAAAACTAAATTTTAAAATTTTCACATATGGTTACACAAAACTGTATATTCCGAGTTTTTTAATCAAGACATAAATAAAAATGTCCTTAAATTACAAAGCATCTTTATAAAATTTATATAAATAAAATCAGACCTCTTGAAAGACGCAGCTCAATTGAGAACGTAAACTAGTTTACGATACACTAATTAGTTGAAATAATTGAATACCTTATTATTGTTTGTAAGTTATAAAAAGAAATTTATAGTAAAAATGTTAGTTCAATTTTATGACAATAGAGGGCGCAATAAATCTTATAAAGTTTATACTCAATTTACTCACTCACACGAGCCGAAAACCTCAAAAATTCTTCATGTAAATACACATTATTTCTTATATGGAATGATTAATATAAGTTTTTTTTTACAGAAGAATGTTTATAATATTCTGTACACTACTTTATAAAATATGTTGCATAGTTTTGTCAATTTCAATCGTACCAAAAAAAATTTAACCTTTTAATGAATATTTTACGTTTTTAATTTTCTGAATTTCAATGTTAAAATAAATTGAAGCATTTTTATTTTTTGAAAATATTTAAGTTTTTTCAAGGATATTTTTCTTGAAAAATATTTCTTTCGATATTTGAAGGAAGTTTTACAAAAATATTTAAAAATCGTGGGAAATTTTATTTACGTTATTCGGAATGTAATAAATATATTGTCAATGGAGGAAAAAAAAATTTTTTTAATTGCAGTGTGTGTGAATATTTCGCATTCCTTTTTAAGAAAAAGAAACGCTTTAAATATTTGCAAGAATTTTAATTCTTGAATTGTTTGATAATTCTCGTTTTATATCGAAACATGAACATATTCTCGGAATAGTACAGTTTTTAAGCCCGGGAAAAAAATTCATTTGATATCCATTTAATTTGAGTTAGAGATTACTTAAAAACTCATGATTTAGCAAAATATTAAATTCCTCAAAATTAAATAAGAAATATAAGAGAATTTTAACTATTATTTTAACAGTTACAAATGTTTTTAAAATGTTTCAACGCATCAAATAATACATTATACTATATAAAATAATATTTCAGCAAAAAATCCTACCCAAGGCATCTAAAGTCATATCAGTTTTTACTTTGGATTCGATATATTTGGTTTTAATACTATATAATTAAATCTATACTATATAATTAATATCTATTTGCTTACAAAATAGGCACCTTTGTAGCCCAGTGATAAAGGTCACTAAGTTTCGTGGCTGGTGTCATGAATGGAGCCTTGTGCCGCTGAAGACCCTCGGTGTAGAAACAGCCGTTGCACGTTGAATCTATCGAAGCTGAAACGCCTTCTTATTGGTGAGCTATGGGGTGGAATTTAGGAAAGAGGGTGCCAGCTAACGTGTCATTCTCGTCACGTAACTATGGTTAAAAATTACGAAGTCCGTCTCCAATAACCCTCGTGCAGCTTTATAAAACAACGCGTTAATATATAACTCCAGCGGCGTAAGACTATCAAGGGCACCTAGCACGAGTCGGGCTTTGCCCCCCCGTAATGCGGGGGTGTACGTTACGCCACTGTGTAACTCTCACTCACTGTATACGAGTGAGTGAGTGTTAGTATTATTGGCACAAGAGCCAGTTTTAGCTATACTGCGCCAAACATTCAGGTATATTCGATATAGTAGTCTGTTGTCTAGGCGTGAAAAGAAGAAAATGAAATTTGAATGACGAGAAAGAGGGTCGAAAACACAGAGAAGAATCAATCACTAGGGTACCCCGGGGTCGTGACACCCTTGTTTACCAAAGACAGTAAAACATTTGGGAAAAGGAAAAGATCACTAGGGCACTTCGGGATTGTGACACCTGTACTCACCTAAAGAAGGTGAGCCCCCTGAGGGGCTCACTGTATACGAAATAAGTTCAGATCTATCGTGTGTTAATGTGGAATACTGTTTGTATTTGATGGTAAATACTATTAATACAATTTATTACAAGCATTTATCAAACAAAAATACGAGGTCGTATTAATTATTCCTGAAAAAAAAACAACAATGCTTTTACTTTTTTTTCCCATCCAAACAGTTGAATTCCGAACACATTTACGAGAACTACAAAAGGGTCCATGGGCAAACCAATTGTCCTTTAAATTTCTATAAAGGGTCCAAGGAATTACAGAAAATGATTATCTGAATGTGGAATGCATTATTTAAAAGCCTTAAAGGGCATGCGTTGAAAAAAGTTATATGACTTTAGATGGCATATAATATAATTATATGTATTTTTCGGTCAATCATCATATTATACTTATCACAGAGAATATTTCTTCAAATGATTTATTTAATCAGTAACATTAAACTTTTCAAAACTTTTTTTTTTTTTTTTTTATTCTTCTTTTTCACTACCTTCGAATGAAAACTTCAATTGTTATTGGCATTTTTATGTGAAATCTACGTTTATATATATAGGAAGGAAAAATAGAGAAAATTTCAAGATGTAAAAGGTTCGAAATATAGTTTAACGTGTTGATAAGTAGCAACTTTTGTGACACTCAGTATATTTCGAATTCCTCATCGTGTCACTGAAACACTCCGAAGTATAAGTGACTGTGATGTTATGAAAAAGGCTAGTGTGAACTCTGGTGGAATTCTAAATAATTTAACTACAAATTTACTGCCTCGAAAATGGTTTGGAAAAAAAATTCCTAACGTATCTTTAAGAGTGCCCTGATTACACAAGTTAACACTAACAATCGGTTCACCGAACTCGACTCAAAAAGTAGGTACCGGTTCCGCTGAACTGGTTGAATCCCACCACTGTATAAACTCTTATTTAACAAATTTAGATAGAGTGAAGTGAATTTCTCATTTGTCAAAACATCGCTTCCTGGCTGCGTATCCCCCTTCCTCTTTCTTTCATGTTCAATTTAAGAGCGAACAAAAAAGACAGAATCAAGAGAAATTTTGAAAAGGAATCTGAAGATAAAAATAATTTTTAATTTTTAGGAATTGTATTGTTATATGAGCATGACCATGTAGTACATGTACAGTGGCACAAACAATTGAAGATACACCTTACTTTTACTTGATAAATCCAACTTTCAATCGAAATAACACATTAACTAGAAGGGCAAACGTGTTTTTATTTTCACACGTAACAAAAGGGTTAATTTACAGTAAAAATAACGAAAATCAACAAAAAAATATCAAAAATTAAAAATTTCACAAGTATTTGAAATAAACATAGGCAGATCTTCACCTCAAAAAATTGAGGATACACCAATGAAATGTTTGTTTAACTATCACTAGATTTTTTTCTGCTTGCTACTACAATAGCCTAAGTTTGGCCAATTTTATCTTAAACCTTTTCGACTGCTACTTTTGTCTTTTGAAGTTGGTTATGTGAATTTAAAGTCGCAATTTTTTAAGTGGAAAATGAGTCATCGGAGAGAGGCCAGTATTGATGTAAGAAAATTTATATTAAGGTTATTTAAGAAAGGAAAATCTTATCGTGAAATAGCTAAAATTGTCTGTAGAAGCCACTCGTGTGTCCAGAAAATCATTGGAAGATTTAAAAGCGATGGATTAATTGAAAATAAAAGTAGAAGAGGAAGGAAAAGTATTCTGAGTGATGTATCCAAAAGGAAAGTTTGAAAGATATTAAGATTGATCCTAAACTAAGTGCAGTCAAACTAGCTGCAGAAACTTCTCGAATAATGGGCAGAAGTGTAACTACTGAAACTGTGAGAAATGTGATTAGACATGCTGCATACAGCAGTCGAGTTGCTAGAAAGAAACCTTTCATAAGCTTACAAAATCAGAAAAAGCGTTTGGAGTTTGCAAAAACTCATCAATTGAAGACAAATAACTTTTGGAAGAAAGTTATATTTATAGTGACGAATGTAAATTCAACATTTTTGGAAGTGATGGCTGTCGCACCGTTTGGAGAAAGCCGAACACCGCTTTGGATCCAAAAAATTTACGTCCTACAGTTAAACATGGTGGTGGCTCCGTCATGGTTTGGGGTTGTATGGCTTCAAATGGGGTAGGAAATTTAGTTTTTATAGATGACATAATGGATCATAAGCTTTATATAGATATACTCAACAACAATCTTAAAGAAAGTGCAAAAAATTGGGTTTAGATGGAAATTTTATTTTCCAGCAAGACAACAACCCCAAACATACGGCACGTAATGTCAAAATGTGGTGTATTTTTCATTGTAAACAGCAAGTGCACACACCACCACAGTCCCCTGACATCAATGTCATAGAAAATTTGTGGGCCACACTCCAAACAGCGGTCCAAAAACACCAAATTAGGAACAAAACCCATTTAAAGCAAGTGTTACAAGAAGAATGGGATAAAATATCTCCAGATACGACCAAAAAATTTGTCGAATTTGTACCAAGAAGTTTGGAGGACATTATAAAAGCCAAAGGACATGCAACCAAATATTGACACTGTCTTTGTATGTGATATGTCACACAAATTTCATTGGTGTATCCTCAATTTTTTGAGGTAAAGATCTGCCTATGTTTATTTCAAATACTTGTGAAAGTTTTAATTTTAGATATTTTTTTGTTGATTTTCGTTATTTTTACTGTAAATTAACCCTTTTGTTACGTGTGAAAATAAAAACACGTTTGCACTTCTAGTTAATGTGTTATTTCGATTGAAAGTTGGATTTATCAAGTAAAAGTAAGGTGTATCCTCAATTGTTTGTACCACTGTATATGAACAGTTTGATTAAACGGTGGAATAACATGTTCAAAAACTTCCTGTATGATGGAGTGGTTATGGTCAAGAACTCGTGATCGGCGTTTTGGAGACGCGGGTTCGAGTCCTAGTAACACTGAAGACTTGCCGTTTTGAAGAGCTGATGCACGTTATCGAGGCTCAGACGTCCTCCCATTGGTGTGATTTGGAAGTTTATAATGCGTAAATTACTGCTCATTACTGGTTAGTGACGCTGACTTCTGTGCCCTGGGCCTGAGATCGAATCCTGGAGTAGGCATGGATGTATGCAAATCTATAGTACCTGTGTGGTATGGATGTAATCTAAATAGCCGTAGATCCGCAAGTCCTCTCGTAAGGTTGATGGAAGGGGAAGAAAGATGGGAAGACTAACACCAGGGTGTTCTCCCTCGAAATTGGGGTGGAACCGAACCAAATCGTACTGTTACCTGTGTGGTGCTCAAAGCTACGGCTAACGACAGACGTACATCTTGCCCTTTGCCGCGATGAAATTCGTGGGCCTCGATCGGACACCACCAGACAGGTGGCATTAACAACAGCACAACACAACATAATATACTGCTCAAAACAATTAAAGGATATTGTAAGTTTTATATAAAATAAAGATATAAGCGAAATTTTTTTTGCCGAAAATGGAAGAAGAGAATCGCAAATGCAAATTTTTCTGATTTTCAAGCTGTGGAATATGCTAATTTTCAGTTCGACGTCAAAAACGTCACTTCAGCAGCGGCGAATGAAATTTGATTTTCAACTGAAATGAAGACAAGGATGATCGGCATTCAGTGACTGCTTTGTTTCGATGAGTACGATGTCTCTGCGAAGTCATTTAACCGATTCAGAAGCTTGGAGAGTTGTTGGTAGGTTAGATGGGGGCCAAACTCAAGCCGTAGCGCAAGCCATTGGAGTGTCACAAAGTGTGATTTCCAGGATCCGGAATCGTTTTTTGGAGACTGGAAGTGCAGGCCGAAGACCAGGACAAGGTCGTAGACGGGCAACAACGCCCAATGAAGATCGTTATTTTATGTTAATGGCTCGGAGACACCGAAATATGAACGCTATTCTTCTCCAACAACACCTTCGCTCGGTTACTGGCACCACGGTTTCAACTCAGACTGTCCGAAACCGGCTCCATGGTGTAGGTCTGTATGCTCACCGACCGATAGTATGTGTTACACTAACATCAAGGTAACGTCGCGACCGCAGGGAGTGGGCAACAGAGCATGTGAACTGGAGGAGAAATGAATGGAGCAATGTTTTTTTTTTCTGACGAATCCCGTTTTTCTGTTCATCCGGATAATAGGCGTATTTTCATCTGGATGGACCGTGGCAGTAGGAATAATCATGCGTTCGTGCACGAAAGTGTCAGATTTGGCGGTGGGGGAGTGTTGGTGTATGGTGGCATCTCCATTGACTGGCGTACAGACCTCTACATCATTCCCAGAAGGACCTCTGACTGCTCGCCGATATAGGGATGAGATCCTCAGACCTATTTTAGTCCCTTACGCTGCAGCAATCGGATCTGACTTCATTTTAATGGACGATAACTGCAGGCCACATCGTGCTAACCTGGTGGAGGATTTCCTGTTCGAGGAAGGAATTATACGAATGGAATGGCCAGCGTGTTCTCCAGACATGAATCTAATAGAGCACGTTTGGGACGTTCTAGGAAGACGAGTTGCTGGCCGCCAACCACCCCTAAAAACTCTCCAAGAACTGGAAAGAGCTCTTCTGGAAGAGTGGGACAGAATACCCCAACCCGTGATTAATAGCCTCATTGACTCCATGCCTCAAAGGTGCTCAACGTTGCTGGCCGTCCGTGGAAACCCTACCCCCTACTGAAAATGATTTTCTTTGAAGAAAACACCTTTTCTTATTCTTTTTTTCTCATATGCACAAATTGTGTTTTTTTCCTTTTGTACACAAATGCGCAATAAAATGCATTTTGTTCTGCCAAACATGTGTAATTTATTCTCATATAACCTACTACGTCTGTCGACCATGTATCAATCAGCTAAAAAGTTTCCCAGCCACAAGATCCACCTAAAACCGCAATATCCTTTAATTATTTTGAGCAGTGTACATAAGTACTAAAAGACGTATTTGTTAGTTTTGATCTACAGTCACATTGCGTATATGAGACCTGAGTTGGCATTTCCACATCAAAATAAGCGAGAAGCCCCAGTTGCATTTTAAATTTAACAACCCCATTATATTTTGCATTATTGGTGTGGCCGCGATAACTTAGTGGTTAGGATCATGAGCTCGTGGCCAGCGTGTCACGAGTTTGAGCTCTAGTGCCACTGAAGATCCACCATGTAGAGGAGCTGATGCCTGTTAATCCGCATTCACACCAAGGCAGTCAGCGTCAAGCGTTGAGCGTCTAGCCAATCAGAGACTTCATCTCGGGCAAACTGAAGTCTCTGATTGGCTAGACGCTCAACGCTGACTGCATTGGTGTGAATGTAGCTTTATATCTGTCGAGACTCCAAGTTTTGCAGGTGTGGTGGGGAAGTTAGGAGAGTGTCGTCAATAGCCCTCGCGTTGCTGCAGAGATTATGATGTTGATAAAATATTCACGTTTATTTGTGATACAACAAGAGTGTTTTCTCTGACTGATACATATCAAGGAATAAAACTTAGAACACGGGTTCAGGCAAAAACAAAATGGTACAATATTAAATTGAACTAACATGACATTCAACTCACACACAGTGGTGTGATTCATTCATCATGCCGGCTGGGTGGCGCGGTTGGTGTGTCTCTGGCCTTCTGCACCCAAGTTTGCGAGTTCGACCCCGGCCCAAATCGGCGGATTTTCACGATGCAGAAAATCGACAGCGGTCATGTCGTATGATTATGCGGCATGTGAAAAATCCCTTGAGTGTCCGTTTGGCTTAGGTGCTCTCGGCAAAATTACATTCCTACGTACGTCAGAGCTCAGGTGTCTCACTCTGGGAGGAAACTAGACGCCAAAATTACTTGCAGCAGTTGGTATCAACTATATGGTGACGCACTAAAGAGTGATGCCAGTTTCTGGGGAATGTAATAGGTCTGCAATGGTAAAAAATACCAATACGCAGCCCCATCGGGAAAAAAATATTCATTCATCATATACGTTCTTAAAATTTTCGTATTTTGGATATAGATTGTTATTACTGATTTAAATAATAGTTAAATATCAATTTAGCACATAAGCAAAATATGGAACACATTTTATATCAGTAAAAAATGAAAGGAATTTTTTAAAAATATGAATATCATTACTTTAATATGCGTTATTTTCGAATAGGATAGTAATGGTAGGGAGAGAATTTTTTTGTGTGTTAGAACATTTTTAGCCGAAAATGTGGGCCGAATTTAGATACTGTTTTTAAAAGTAGGTGAAATCAAACTTTATAGATTACAGAAAGTCGTTCGCTTTTAATGGAAACGATTTTGAAAGTCAGTTTTTATCTATAAATACCCTCTCTTTTGTGACAAATTGCTGATATCTGATAGCCCTGATTCCTGACAATAGCTCTAAAACGCGAATTTACCATGAAAGTAAAATGTTTTTAGTAATGTCATACCAATTTTACTCTATTCCTCTTGAACCGTTTTCCAAAGTCCATTCTTTGATGCCGTTTTCCTAAGGCTCGTTTTAATAAACCGAAAGCACAAAAATCCATCGGGTACAAATACACAGATATTTTACAAGTATTTCATCAAACAAGATACACATTATTCTTGTTTCTGATTGCTTCTTTCTTTCTTTGTTAAATAAGTGGCAGTTGACTAAGACGTGTGATTTGAAAAATTCACATTATTTTCAGAGTTACCACCAATTGAAATAATTATTCGCGTTTTTTTCTTAAAATTGCTCCCCTCTGTTGTCGTAAAATATGAATAAACCCATTTCTAAGTTATATATTTCAAAAATTCTAGTTGAGCCTCTCAACAGAGGTCTGAGCTATATACAGGCAAAATATTATTCTAATAGAAGCATTTTCACAAAAGGAGAATATTTGGAAAAAAGATTATTCTAAGTTAATTTTTTGCCAAAATATTGTATTTAAATACATTTTTTTTGTCAAAATGTCATTAAAAATTTTTTATGCATATATTCAAATCTAAGTGACACTAAATATCATGAAAATTATTCATTTTTGCGCTTTTGCAAAATCACGATTCCGAACGTAGTCGGATACCTTAAGGAGTATATTCCCAATTTCATTTTCTACACTTTAAAATTTTGGAGTTCACTCCTTAAGGATTGATTTTCATATAAAGCCCCTAGTATGAAAAAATTGTGACCAGTGAAGTTTAAAAACGCGTTAACTAAATTGCGTTACCCGCTTCTGCTCATGTAGTAATTCTCTGTCAGAAGAAAGAAGAAAGAGTTTCTACTTTTTCTTCGTTTTTAAAATTGCGATAATTCTTTTCTTAGCGAAATCAGACAAAAAATAATTACAGAATCGGTAAGATCACTTATTTTGCAATGATACGGTATAAATATTTTTTTACAAAATAACGAAATTTTGCATTTCTTACGATTTTTTTTCTAAAATGAGTCAATATCGATGCGTTTTTATGAAAAGAGTTTTTCAATCGTTCTGTACGAATTTCTTACCATTGTAATGAATCGAAATTCTATACTACAAATGTTCATGCTTTGTTCTCTTAGAATCAATGATTTAAAATATAAAATGCCAAAAACTTTTTTTTTGCAATTTTTCACAAAATACTCAAAATTCTAACTAAACATTTAATAGCTTCGTTATTTATAAAAGTAATCACACCGAGCTTTTTTTCCAGGTGTCAAATGTTGTTATCCATGTTTTGCTAAAATATTGAAAAAATTGCTCAAAAATTACGGATTTAAAAAAGTTTTTGTGTTTTTTCGTCTTGTACACTTTTTACAAAAAATCAGTTATGCAATTTTTTCTTACATTTTTTGTTTAAAAATTACCATAATTTGTGGTAAAATCCATGTGGGAAATTCGGAAAGTATATTTTAAAAACAAAGCCCTCAAAATAATTAAACCTTTAAAAAAAATTCGCGAACTACGTTTACTAGCGTTTTAGAATAATTGGCATAGAAAACCTGTTTTCCAGCCAAGCGATATTTCATGCCTTAGGTCTTTTGATAAAGAAGTTGAATATAACAACTAAAAATCCCCAAATTTGGTGGTATGTATTTAATACTATTTTGGTACGTCGATAGGTGCGCATTACAGATTATATCCACGAAACATTATTAGCATATACAGAAGGTGATCTAAATTAATGGGGAAACAGTATCATGCACTTCCACTCGTACTTAGTGTCGATTTGAAAAAGATGAAGGATTGAGATTAGTACAATTTTTAAAATCAGAGCTTAGTTTGGATTTTGTTTCTAGTAAAGCAGTGGGAACGACTTGGTATGGCATAACCACTGATGCGATGTTTTCACGATTCGTACATCACGCATCTACTGACGTCCACATATCATACTCAAGTTACCACAAGCCTCTTGTTACAGAGATTAATAATGGCGAGAGAATGTAATTAATACTCACAGTGGTATTAATAGTGAAGTAAATCAACCTTCTTAACAATGTACTCATGTATTATGAATCTACATATATATATTATAAATGCGAAAGTTTGTGAGGATGTTTGGGCGTCTTTCACGCAAAAACAACTGAATGGATTTTAATGAAACTTTACAGTAATATAGCTTATACATCAGAATAACACATAGGCTATAATTTATAGCATAGGCTATAATTTTAAAGATATTGTGAGAAGTGTCCGAAATATAACGATATTTGTCAAGTAAGTAGGAAAAAATTCTGCCTTCTGCAAGCAATTCTGGTGTGCACTGCAAAAAAGCCCACGTCAGCATGTACCTATCTTTTGTTTGTGAAAGAACCCTTTTTGTTTTGGCTACGCAAGGCTCTCACTTCTAATTAATTCCTGTGATCAGCATAATCCCTAATTTTTTTTTCAGAATAAAACTAAGTTTTGAAGAGAGAGGTTGTTATAAATCTCGATTTATTTGAATGTTTTTAATGATTTTATTATGCACATTTGGTAGTAAGAAATTGATCTTTTTTCAAAATAAATACTTTTATTGCTTCTGATACTTACAGTAGATAAACTTCGTATTTCACTCTACATCATTTGGACATATTTGCATAGTTTGTTTGTGGTTAGTAGTTAATTACAACACTATAATTTTAATTGAATAGGCGGATATTGCATTTTTAAGTATAAAAATAATTATAACTACTGTACTGTATTTTTTGGAGTGAGTGAATATTAACGTCGCGCTGTTCAGCTACACGAGGGCTTTTGTCAACGGACCACGTAATTTTGAACCATGGTCAAGTGACGTGGACGACACCTGAGCTGGCACCCACTTCTCCTAACTACCACACCACACCAACTCCGAAGGAATATTCTACCGATACTTAGCAGGAATATTCTTTGAAATCCACTCTTCCAAGATATATGGCAGCACGGGTTCTATGATGAGTATTTTAGCGGAGAAGGTGAACAGTTTTGTAGCAGATATGCGTTATCAGCTGACGGCGTTTTCAGCGGATCGCAAAGATTATTATTTTTGCCCCGAAAAAATAGTTTATGTCAAAATTTAAGTGTCTTATGTTTTTGTTTGTTTATAAAGACTTCAGAAAACGATTTGACTATTTATTTTAAGTGAACCGTGTAGATAATTAATTTTACAGTTGAATATCTTTAATTAATTTATTATCTCGAGCGGATTAAATTTCCCAAAGTGGAGTATTTCGTTTATGTATATCCCTTAATTTTCAATGTAGTTTGATCCAAAAAAAAAATGCTGCATAAAAAAACTGCAGTAAATCATAATGTGGTAGATAAAGCATTAGCGTGCATCGCTCCCCTACACGGTGGGTCTTACAAAGCTCTAATAAAGCTCGAGCTATGCAAGTAGCTAGATATTTACCAACTTGACTCTATCGTTATCATTTCGCTGTGTTTTTCATTGAATCGCCATTATAATTTAAGAAATGGCGTTGCTTGCGAATATTACAATTTTAACATAAAATAAATGCAACAGAAAGTAATATTAATGTATTACACTTTCAGATATAAATTATTTACACTATTTTAAGCGTTCATTACGCAAAACTTTTAACGATGTGTTACTTTTACTGAGCAAAGGTTAGCTTAGGAAGGTCTTTTCAAAAATCGACCCTCAAGAGTGCTACGGGGAATTATAAATTAAAAAAATCCTTTTTATCAGCTATTAGATCTACATACTTAAAATTTAACAAAGGTGGGTTTTTTTTTTTTTTTTTTTTTTTTTTTTTTTTTTTTTGTTTAGCTGAGATATGCAAAAAGCTTTTTTTTTTTTTTTGTTTGTTTAATTTGCAATTCACATAAAATTAACTCATTAAAAACTTCTTTATCCTTCAATCTGTGTTGTTTAATTTTTCAGTTCACCCGTGCGAAGAACGGGTATACCAGCTAGCAACATATATTTATGTAATATAATTGATAAATATTATTTTAGATATATATTACCGTTAAAGTGTGAAATCCGTTTTTTCATAGAACAACTAGGTATTTCATGAAATAGCTAGACAAGTCAGTTAAAGTATGTAAAAGTATTGAATTCTACAATTTAACTAGGTATTCTATAGAATACCAATTACTTGATCGTTAAAGTATGAAATACTGCATTCTCGAAAGTTCTTTGAACCAGTTTTCGGAAGGATTTTTCTGATTAGGAACTAGAGACGGTTGAATAAAATAATTGTACTCTAAATCTCAGTTCACTATGTGCCAGCGAGAACTAATTTCCATTGAAGAAGTTTCAAGTAGTGACACAACGCTTCGATCTATTGTAATAGCTCAAAGTTGTGGTACTGGACAAGGATTTCAAATGTGCTCGTGTAAAAAAAAATGTGTTAAGTAAAAAGAGGACTTGTTTAAAAAATAATAAGCAGTCCAATCCAAAGTGTCATCACAGCAATCCTTGATCTAATAAATAATGAAAAGTAAAATAAAGGTATCTCATAAAATTTAAATTAATATTTTCTTACATTTTTGTTTTAAAAAGTTTACACAACATTTTCTTATGAAGCAATGGTTATTCTTCACAGCCAGTGCTTTTGTTGATAATATTTAAATGTAATCTATTTTTGAAACATTTTCTTTTTTCCCCTTTCTGTTTAACTAATATTGGCAATATGAGCAATAATAAAAAATATCACCTGTGTGTGTACTTTCCATTATTATTAATCAATTATTCATCCGCAAAAGAGGTAAAATGTATTTTTCGAGAGATTTTAGCTATTTATGATCAATTATTTCTTAAAATAGCTTTGAAATGATTTATTTTTCACTTTAACGGTCTATCCTAAGTTATTTCATAGAACAACTAGGTAAGGTATGAAATTGTTCATACATTATATACTTTAACTGACTTAAGTTATTTCATGAAATACCTAGTTATTCTTTGAAATAACTGAATTATGCACTTTAACCGTAACATGCATATTATTTTACCGCATTAGTATGAAAAATGTGAATAGAATAAAGAAAATACGTGAATGGGGTTTCAGTATTATATGAGATGCGTTTATTTACCCTGTTTGCCTCGACAACCGTATTCAAGGAATAAACTCCAGTCGTGCTTCGGTGCCGACACACGCAGTTTTTTTTTAACAGACTCAATTTTATATGCTAAACAGAAGAATTGCTTCTTTTAGTGAATATATGTTTGGAAGAAACACATCATGTATGTAATTAAAGGGGGCATGTATTATATAACGGTAACGGCTATACATTTACGGTGAACTTTAGAGAAAGTTCTATTATCCACTCATCCGAATTAGTTGAAAAAAGAATAATTCGTTGAAGTTACATAAAAATAGTTAGCAGTCCACATTGATTGAAGCGCAGCAGCGCTGGTGGAGGGGTGAGTGAGAAACCACTCTCCCAGTTGATTTAGTTTGTTTCGCTTTCGAAGGAAAGAGAAAAGAAAATAACGTCATATCTCCATGACAACCAATCCCGTTTTTCAACCGGCTGCCGCATATTGACGTTATGAGGAGAGAAGGGATGAAGTTCTTTAATATAAGAATTTAAGAGAGAATATTATTTTTGTCATGTATTATATAAGTGCACTGGCTTACATATCTAATGGGAATATTCTATTATAAAAGCGTTCCAAATTAATTTTACCCCCAACGGAAACCACTTTACCTCTAGAAAGACTTTCAATCTAAAAGCCCTCAGCTTAATCATTAGAAATTTCTGGGATGTTTTTATAGAATTCCCTGATTTAACCTTGTGAAGGTCTCCTAGGACCTCACTTTGAGAACGAGAATAAATAGGAGTCATGTAAGAACCAGTAGCCATTTTTATAAACAACTTTCTTTATTTGGTTATCTTATCCAAATAGAATCAAAGACTTATTAACAAATTTGACTACTAATATTATGAGGTTTTAAAGGTAATATCCTTTAAGTTAACTTAATTAATTAATGATCCAATTAATTAATTTATTAAATAACGATCACGCAGAAATTACCACGATAAGAGATCCCAGAATTATATTTAACAATGTTCTTTTATTGAACATTTAACTTTAATCTCACTCCTAAAACTTTAATGAGACTTTAAACACAAAACAATATTTACCACTCGTAATCTCAATTCTTGAGATTAAATATCTTTAACAAAAAATCTTCAATTTAAATCCACGATATCTTTCTGCTTCAATCTCTATCTCCTACTGCTCTAACTTTACTATTTCGTTTGACTTAAATACTTAATCTAATCTGCATAACAAGGAATCCTGTCCGCTTTTTGGAGTTGATTGGAAATAGGTAGGGAATTAAATTTCTCTAAAAAGGTCGACTCAGAAGGTTAGTGATAAAGTTCCGTATAGATTCGTCACAACCTTTGAAAGTTTAAGATCTGAGGATGAGGAACTTTTTCAAAACTATGGTTGCAATTCACTTGCTACTTTTGTTATACTGCTAATTAAAAAGAATTGGTGATAGCGCAATATCTTGGAAAGTTCAGAGCCCAAATGAATTAAAGAAAGGCATTTTTAAGAGAATTGAATGCATGTATACAAAGAAAAATATGTAGGTAGGTAGGTAAAGAATGATACAATATTAATATAAACTTTTTCCTAGTAATGATTTACTATTTCATAAAAGAAAAAATCAATAACTTTACAATCTTTAAAATACATTTTCACAGAATTACTGAGATATCGTCTGAAATCGTAACTGGGCGAAAAATTAAACATGGGGAAAAGATCCACCTCAAATGGTTTTCGATTATCATAACTAGGTAGGGCTTTTTTACCCTCTGACTTTCGTCTCACTTTTTGAAAATTAACTTTTCTAAGCTCTTCATATAAATATATATATATATGATTCATTTTTTCTTTAAAAAAATTTTTATTAATACAGAAAACTATTTCAGTATAAAACGAATTAAGTATTATGGAAACCTAATATTGCTTAGTTTTTATACAAAACTAAATTCCTTAACAGAGGGACTTAATGCATATTTCTAAAACTATATTTTTAACTAACGAATTACGTGTTTCCTTCTAAAAAAAGTTCTTCGATACTAAATGCATTTCCCTTTCTTTAAAAGAAATATATTCTGAAAGAAAATTAATTAAATACTTTACTGAATTATTTTTTAAAAAATAAACACTATAGACAACGGTTTCAATGATCAGAAAAACTATCTTTCTTTAACTGATAGTAGTAGCACTAGGAATACTTAAGATTTTCTTAAGCAAACCAGTGTGCATTTTTTTATTGCTTTTTAATTCAGAAAAATCTTTGTACGGATTTTGTAAGACATATTTCAACCCTTTCAGTATGTTTATTTATTTTTAGTTTAATAATAATAAACAAAAAAAATTCTAAAACTTTACAGCGAGCAAAATAAACACTTCGATTGTTATTAATTTTTGAACTTGTAAATAAGAAATAATTTATCAAAATTACTTTAAGCTGTTTATTTAAGAACTTCGATATTTTTCTAGTTATAAATTATTTCGATCGTTCAGATTTACAAAATATTAAACCTACAGTTGCAACATATTTAAGATATCCGGCTACGTTCGGAACCGTGATTTTAAAAAAGCGCATAAATGAGTCATTTTCATGATATTTAGTGTCACTCAGATTAGAATACATGCATAAAATTGTTTTAAGGACATTTTGACAAAAAAAATTATTTAAATATAATATTTTGGCAAAAAATTAATTTAGAATAATCTTTTTTCAAAATGTTCTCCTTTTGTGAAAAATGGTTCTATTATAATAATGCTCAGACCTCTCTACAGAGGCTCAACTATGATTTTTGAAAAATTCATATTATTTTCAGAGTTACAGCCCATTGAAATAATTATTCGCGTTTTTTTTCTTAAAATTGAACCCCTCTGTTGTCGTAAAATATGAATAAACCCACTTCTAAGTTATATATTTCAAAAATTCTAGTTGAGGCTCTGAACAGAAATCTGAGCTATAAACAGGCAAAATATTATTATTCAGGTTTTAGGCCCCCAAGTTGGATTTTACTAGAGGTAAATACTTGGCAGCAATCAGGCTTTAGGGGGCCCTAGAATCCCTGGGCCACCCGGCAATGCGGGGGTTGAGGGGGTGTACGTTACGCCACTGATATCTGCCCTTACTTAACTGAAATAACACTCGTTAAAAGAAAATCTCATAGTTTGGTGGCGTGGAAGGTGCCTCCCTCTCGTCATTGGTATACGGGTAAAAGACCCAGTCTGTCCCTAGCCCTCAAGTGTGACAGATGCTTCCAGACTACACTCTCTCGTCTTGGGGGGTCACGTCAAGATCACAAGGCTTCCCCCGAAGACATAATGCTTTGCATAGATCTATCTCACAAGCAAAGATATCTACAGTGATAGCCTTTTTGTGCTGGACTTTTTTGGGAGTTAACGATTTAATGAATCTTGTTTGACTCCATCAAACCTTAAAAAATTAGCAACAACAGCATATCGCAGCATTTGGTGACGTTTTTTAATTTCATGGAATGGGTCGATGGTATAATGCGTAGATATAAAAAAGTTGTTTTAGCTTTTTAAAATATGCATTGTTAAAAGCTATAGTGTTTTGGACAGTGTAATATAATAAATAATACCGGAATATGTATGCAGAAGTAGTTTTGAGGTGATCCAAACTTCAACCGATATCGAAAAAGTCCTTAAAACCCCTTTTAAGAAGACGTTTAATATAAATTCACCTTTCAATTTATTCACATTCTCTCTTACTCTATTTAATCATTTTTTGAAACAGAGAAAACATGCAATCTACGATTCAGATACTAAACCAAGTAATATAAAAAAAAATTTAATCAATTCCTACTTAGATCAACAAAGAAAAATTTTGTTTTAGCTACTTTTTATTAAATAGCTACAATTAATATAAATATGTATATACATATGACAGAACTACAACATTAAGAGGTAATTATTTTTTCTTAATTATGATTAAAGTATCGTATTGTCCTCCAAAACAATCGTGTATATAAAATTTCAGTTCAACTGAATGCTTTAAAACGTGAGAAAAAAAACCTTTTCAAGTTTTGGTGCAAGTCGCCAAAAATGATGCCAACGTGGCTGTATTTGTAATTCCTTAAATAATTCGTTCTAATCAATTAATGTTTATTAATTATAATCAAATTATTGTATTGCCATCCAAAATAATCGTGTATATAAAATTTCGGATTAATTGAGCGCTTTAAAATGTATTTTATTGATGATTGAAAATTTCATCAAGATAAATAAATAAATAAATAGAGAGTGTAAGCTAATAGTAGGAATTGAAAAAGATTAAAGATGCTAAAACAGATTTTTAATGAGTTTATTGCTTATATTCAGATAAATAAAAATATATAAAATATGTGAAAAAACTGCAATTATTAACAGGACAAATAACTACCTCGTATAATTTGCAAATAAGCAATATTTACATAAAAATAAACAACTGTTAACTGTTGGATATATAAAAAAATTGACTCAGCATTTTTTATTCATCTTAGCTTCACGCTTTCACTTTCGTCTATGATAAATACAACAAAGCAGAAATGAATGAAAATGTAGTACGGCCATTAAGGCATTTGACTACGTTCAGAACCATGATTTTCAAAACTCGTATACATGAATATTTTATTTTGATACTTACTGTACTTGAACTAGAATACAGAAATAAAATTGTTTTAAGAATATTATTGCAAGAAAAATTACTGAAATGCAATTTTTTTGGTAAAAAATGAAAAAAGAATAACATTTTTTTTTGCAAAACATTCCTTTTTTATAAAAAAAAAAATGCTTCTGTAATAATAATATTTTACCTATAGATAACTAGGACTTCCTTTTCAGAGGCTGAACTATAATTTTTGAAATACATAGGTGTTGTTTTTTTCTTATCGACGACAGATAAAATAATTCCCGTGCACCACAAGTATCACTGGGGGCTTACAAAAGTAATTAAAACAAACAGAATAAGATAAATAAAATATAAATAAATAACAAAAAAGTTACGAAATAATGAAATAACAAAAACAAATAAGTTACAAAGACAAAAATACATTACAAATAAAACAATTATGAGACAAAACCAATACAATGGAATTACAAAAATAGAGAAATGAAAATTTTACAAAATTTACAAAATCAGATCAATGAAGATACAAAATAAAGTGAAGGAAGCTTTACTTAAAACATGTTGAAATGAATTAGGAGGCCAGTTAATTTTAAGAGCATGCAGTTTGGCGCTTTCAGGTATTTTCTCTCTTTCTTAAATTTTGAACATAAAAGGATAAAATGCACCACATATGCTCCCCACTAACAATTCAGTCACAAAGTTTGGAAGGACACAGGTTAAATCTATTGAGGTACACTTTAAAATAACCATGGCTAGTTTTATTCTTGTAGAAATACATAGGTTAAAAGTGGATTGATTCGTATTTTAATATTTCAAAAAAGAGAAGTTTTAACAAAAAACACCATTTACTATTTCAATTGAAAATAACTCTGAAAATAATGTGCATTTTTCAAAAATCCTAGTTCAGGCTCTGTCTAGAAGTCTCAGCTGTACATGGACAAAATATTATTTTTGTAGAAGCACTTTTCATAAATGGAGAATGTTTTGAAAGTGTTATTCTTTATTCATTTTTTGCCAAAAAATTGCATTTCATTCATTTTTTCTTGTAATAACATTCTCCAAACATTTTCATTTCTATGTTCCAGTTCAACTGACACTAAAAATCAAAATAAATTATTTATTTATAAGCTTTCAGAATGTCTCGGTTCCAAACGCAGTTAGATACCTTAACGGAGAAGCAAGCATTGAAAAAATATCACAAATCTATTTTCAGTAAACGACAACGTATTTAATTTTCACTTACAACACAAATACTGCAACCTTAATATGTCCCACTAAATAGTTCTCGCCTACCTTGCGATCAGATAACGCTTTTCAATTTCACACCGTGCCATTACTGTGTTATACACATAAGAAAAAACCTTCCTTATTTACATTACATTCAATTACCTCCCATCTCTCTGATTACTAAGACTCGTAAACCAAAACTGTAGAGTTTTCTAGCAATTACCCTAATGGAAGAAAATTCCCCCTACACACTTTTTTCCCCTATCTTTTGCAAAATTTAACGATACTTTATTAAATTAAAATTCGATGGATTAAATCAAATCACCTGGGGTTCGTGAAAACGGCACGTTGCTCTAATAGAAAAGACGAAGGAAAATCCCTAATTTGACAGGCCGCTGATTCGACAAAATACCTCTTGAAAGATCCTCGGAAAGCTGCAACACAGAACGTGACAGTAGGAGCGAAGCAGGAATTTGGTGTTAATAATTTAATACCTCATTCTACCGGCGTGTCCAATTTTGCTTAAAGGTTTTAAGAGATTGTGAGCTTTAAAAATGCTTTTTCCGAGTCTTAGCGCGGGGGATTAGGGAAACATATTAAACAACTTTCCCCTTTAGAGATTTACATGTTGGATCCTTTTCCCCCTTTTCTAAAGTGAGAAGTAAGGTTTGCAAATGGTTTAATTTGTTATTCATAGAAGTGTGTTTGGGTACCGAGAAAGCCTTTTCAAGAACTTGTTGAGAACATGGTTTGTGTCATTTTCCGCTGATTAGTTGGAACTCTCAATAGATTAAAAATGCTAACCGAAGTTCTGAAATATTGAAATATTGACTCATTTTGCCATGTTTGAAATCATCATTGAGGTTAAACCGTTATTAAGTTCAATTGTATTCAACTTTTTTTTTACTTCGTTTACTTTTATACTTTAATATAATTTAAAATATACACGATCATGTGTTCTGATAGAGTTGATTTAACTGTGCTAACGTTTTAAACCTTCTTTGGGTAATGATGAAATAATGTTTTTTCGAATTGTTTCAATAAAAACATACGTACCGTATAATCCGGCGTATAAAGCGCACTTTCAAACTTAATTTTTGAGTTTTTAGCTATATTCGCTGTTAGCTATATATACACGCATTGTTTTCGACAATAAATCGCTCTTTGATAACTGTTTTGTTCATTGGGACTGATATAGTGGTATAACGTACACTCCCACATTGCGGGGGCCCAAAGTCTGACTGCTGCCAAGTGCCTATTCTTTGTAAAATCCAACTTTGGGGCCCAAATGTTCTCCGTTACGCTGCTAGATTGATAGTATAAAATCCCTAAACTCGATCTAAGCAACAATATTGTTACTAATTAGGTGTAAAATAATGTAAATAATTTGTATTTGGATGTGTAATGCCTTTATCTTACTCTAAATTAGATTTCATTTACGTTAAAATTGTAATATTCACAAGCAACGCCGTGACCCTTCCGTTATAATGGGGATTCAATGGGAACTTGGCGAAATCTTGGTGTTAGATCCAAGTTGGCGTTATTTTGGTGACCAATTTGGTGACTTGGCGATCAAGTTTGCGACCATTTAATTACCACAGCGATTAATGATTACTTCGGCCTTTTGAACGAGGGATTGCTTGTGAATAATCTTTTATATTCGTGTATTTTAGACACTGATAATTCTGTCTGAGTGCTGTTGAAGGTATGAAGACCTTCTGAGATTTATTTTGTGAAAATTGCTGCTGAATCCTGTATTCGAAGGGTTGGATTTTCTACAATAAATTCTCATCGCTCTTAAAGAAGACTTTGGTTCAAAATCGAAATTTTTTCGATCCCGGCCGAGCCCCCATAATTTGTGGGAGACAACAAGGGGTCCAAGACGTTTGTCTTTCTTCTATTTTATTTTAAAATTTAACAAAAATTAATTAAAAGGTAGATAAGTTTGGACAATGATATGCAGAAGGTAACGCCTTCCGCTCGCGCACCTCTCGCGTTCTCTCTGCTGTTCTCTTCAAAGTACACAGGTTAATAGTTTCAGTTTCAATTCACTGCGCCTGCGCGCGAAGACTGCTTGGCTTTGGCTGCCACATATATAAAGATTATTTGAAAAGATATTAATTAAAAACGCTAAAAAGCGTGAATCGTCTGCATTTTCGTAACAATAAAGACCAGGTTTGGCCAGTTTGGCTGAAAATCAATTTTCGACGCCAACTTACGTATTTTTCAATTCCTACTATTAGTTCACGATCTCTATACATATTTTATTTGTTTGTTTGTTTATTTATTTATTTATCTTGGTGGAATTTTCAATCGTTGATAAAATACCTTTTAAAGAGCTCTCAATTGAGCTGAAATGTAATGTACATGATTATTTTGGATGACAATACAATAATTTAATTATAATTAGTAAAAATTAATTAAAAACTAATTATTTAAAAAATTACAAATACAGCCACGTTGGTGACTTAGCGACCCTTTTGGCGACTTATGTCAAAATTTGAAAAGGTTTTTTTCTGGCGTGTTAAAGCATTCAGTTTAAAGGAAATTTTATATACACGATTGTTTTGGATGACAAAGCGATACTTTAATGATAATTAATAAGAATTAATTACCACTTAATGTTGTGATTCTGTCATATGTATATACATATTTATATTAATTGCAACTATTTAATAAAAAGTAGCTAAAATAAATTTTTTCTTAGTTGATCTAAGTATTTTTTATATTACTTGTTTATATAACATTAGCGTTGTTACAACAATGCAGATGAATGTTGAGTTGTATTTTTTGAATGTTTTTAATTAATATCTTTTTAACTAATTGCGATATCAGACCGAATTGTGAATCTAAACCATTCTCGAATATACTTGAACCCACACAAAAAATTTCATCGAGATCGGTCCAGCCGTTTAGGAGAAGTTTAGTGACAAACACACGCACAGAAGATTTTTATATATAAAGATAAGCTTAGATTACCATTGCTCCCTAGGCAATTGGATTAATCATAAATTGCTTAGCATTGAATAAAAACATTATTTTTATAACAATGTCTGCATCTTCCAGAACTCCTATTACTTCTGTAACCTCTGGGGTACTGCATAGTTACTAACAATTCAACAATTCATGTTTTCTTCGAATTTATTTGGTAGTACAGCTGCATCAAAATATTAGTAAAAGTTAGAAATTATATCACATTACAGGAAATATTATTTTTTCAAAAAATGAATTCTTGGTGGAGTAATTCTTATTCTGAAGTCTTAATTTTGGTAACCTTTATTACACTCATGGACAAAAAAATTAACGCATTGGTATCCGACTACCCTAAAATCATGATTTTTTTCAAAAATTGACAAAATTTTTTAATGACTTTATTTTATAGACCATCTTACTAGCTTAATAACAATACCAAGTTTTTTATTTTCCCTCCACTAAAACAAAAACTACAAGCTTTTTAGCAAAAGCAGATGCTATAAATTTACACATGGTGTCAAACTTTAAAATGTGTTTTACTCGAAATGTGTTTTTTTTTCTCGAAAAACTCCAACGGGGACAGCGATTGCTCAAAATGTTTTAAAAATAATTGGCTGAAATTTTTTGATCATGTTCTGCATAACAGTAGAAGTGTTTTGATCTTCAGATTTATCAATAACTGTTTTATTTCAAAATTTGCAGTCCTTTTTGTGAATATAGTCAATGTTTTTTAAGCAATTTCGTATAATGACTAAGTAAAGTGCTCTAGTTTTGGTAACAATTAAAGTATCTCTTATCCTGACGGTCACTTCAAACAGGAATAACAAAGTAAACATCAAAATTGAAAAATTGAGAATTTGTCCATAAAATCTTTGTACAGAGCGGGCCCCGTTTATGTAATTTTTTGTACATTTTTACTAGTTTTTTTCCCATTTTAATAACAATAATTTTTTTTCTTTTATCAGTTTTAGAATTTTTTCCTTAAAATATAGTAAATAAATATAAAAACCACAAAAAAAAAACCATGTCCCCATTTTTTCAAAAAAAAGTTGTCGCATGTAGTCAGATACCTTAAGAAATAATTGCGGGATCGTAACGAAACTTGGCATGAAAGTACATGTCAGGGAGATATGCAAATTATTAGAAATGCAGCGTGATTGCACACTACGTATAGCCGGTAGAGGACATTTAACGTCGTTCTCCGTGGAGTATAAAACAGGTAACCAAAGCTTGTTTGAGTGTGTTGAATCGCTTACAAAGGAAGAGCTGAGGTAGAAATGCCTTTATGCCGTTTTCGAAGACTATATGAGCAGCTGTCGCAGTTTGAGAGGAGGAGAATCATCGGCATGATGAAAGCTGGGTGGTCAGCTAGGCGAGTAGTTCGTCAATTAGGCCACTCTGATTGTGTTGTGAAGAGATGTTGGGACCAGTGGATTCGAGAGTTGTCATTTACATGAAGACCAGGCTCAAGACGCCCTCGATCGACTAGTCGTCGAGAAGACCACCACATCGTAATAAATGCACGTGTACAACCAACTGCTTCATCGGCCGTCATCCAGGCACAGGTAGCACCTTCACAAAGGGCCTCTGTGTCTTCTCGAACCATACGAAGGCGCCTGGCTGAAGGACATTTGTGATCTCGGCGCCCAGTACGTGTGCTGCCCTTGACGCCCACCCATCGACGCCTACGTTTGGAGTGGTGCCACGCACGAGGAAACTGGACTGCAGCGGAACGGAACCAGGTCGTCTTTAGTGACGAATTTCAATCTCAGCATTGATGACAATCGTATTCATGTGTGGAGACCCCGTGGTAAACGCCTCAATCCTGCCTTTGCTTTACAGCGACACACCGCTCTCACAGTTGGTGTGGTGGTATGGGATGTCATTGCGTACAATACAAGGTCACCCCCAGTATTGATCCACGGCACCAGGACAGCCCAGTGGTATGTCCATGACATCCTGCTACCACATGTGCTGCTACTCATGCAACGGCTCCCAGAAGCCATTTTTCAACAAGACTATGCTCGGCTTCACATGGCAAGGGTATCACAAGATTGTCTCAGCACTGTTACTACCCTTCCTTGGCCTTCTCGATCCCCAGATTTGTCTCCAATCTAAAATATCTAAATTCATTTGAGACGGCGAGTTGAGCATCCCACGAATTTGAAGAACTAGAGGCAAGGTTACAGCAAAATGTCCCAAGACATTATACAGAACTTGTATGCCTCAATACCCGATTGTATCGCATCGTGCATTCGCGCTAGAGGGGGTTCAACAGGGTATTAAATCCTCCGTTCTTTTGCCTTTTTCTCTGAAATAAAGAATCATTTTTCTTTGATATTCTAAACATTTACTTATATTAAAGTAGTCATTACGTATGTAAAATTTCGTTTTATTTTCACGACTCCTTCTTAGTGCGTTAATTTTTTTGTTCAAGAGTGTATTATAAAAATGTATTGTTACATTAAGTTAATGCGAGAAAGATGCCTTTTAATAAACTAATTCGAAGCAAAAACGCATCAACAACTAGACTGGTATTTTCTCAATAAATCTTCGGAAATCCCCTTAAGAAATATTGAGCCATGCTGCTTCTGCAGCCTTTTATAATTATGAATATATTACCAGAGGAGTATTTCGTGCTCGAGCTGATCTTTCCATCATGTGCCACATATATGTTGGACGGGATTCAAGTCTGGCTATCTGGATAACCAAATCATTTGCTGGAATTGAGTTCCTCATGGTCTGGAGACACGGTACATCAACATTCTGGAAAATTTATATCCTTGTTTGGATACATGACGTCTATTAATCGGTGCAAATGGTCTCCAAGTAACTAGATATAACTGTTCCCTTTCAATGATTGTGTGAGAGGTTACCACCTCTCTCTTGGACACCTGATATGTGAGAGGTAGTGAAGAAACACTCGCCATGATCCAAACAATCTGTTTATTTATCACGCAATGAAAAGACACAATTTCAACTAATAATAGTAAGAGAATGTCTCAGTGCTAACCATGAAAGTGGTACAATGACGGTAAAACATGAATGATTAGGAGACTATCAAACTCGATCCTTACTTTATAAAGGATTTAACCTAACATCCGATTTAATCTAATGTCAATTTAATCTCAGTGAACTATCGTCACTTTAAAGCTTCCTTCTAATAAATCTATAACCACAATAATTCAAATATGATACCTGTCAGTAGCAATCTCACCTGATTTGAGTATATCTCCTCTCCTACTCTCTATTCTAGCTAGAAAACTTCAAATTTGTATAGCAAGTTAATTTGAATATCACGATTTTCTACTTCCTGAATAACGCGAATTGATTGCCCAAAGATTTCCCAAGAGAATTAATTGAAGGATCTTGGATAGATCCGTCACAATTGTACCAATTTGACTAGAGGATTCATTCAGACAGTTTATACCATTACGGAGGTAGTTGCTTGTTATCGCTTAAAGCTCAGGACCTATTGGGATCCCCGCCACCTTCGATGCCTACCATCAGCTCTTATCAACTAGAATCGTCACTCATCTAATCAAGCAATGCTCTTACAATTATCTAGGATCCCTCTGATAAGTCGGATGGAGGTTTCTCGGGACCTCACTTTGAGAACGAGAATAATTTTGAGTCACAAAAGAACCAGTAGCCATTTTTATAAATAACTTTCTTTATTTGGTTATCTTTCCCAAATAGAATCAAAGACTTATTAACAATTGTTTCTATCAATATTATGAGGTTTTAAAGATAATATCCTTTAAATTAACTCAATTAATTAATGATCTAATTAATTAATTTATTAAATAACGATCACGCAGAAATTACCACGATAAGAGATCCCAGAATTATATTTAATAATGTTCTTATTGAACATTTAACTTTAATCTGACTCTTAAAACTTTAATGAGACTTTAAACTCAAAATAATAATTACCACTCGGAATCTCAATTCTTCATGAGATTAAATTATCAACAACAATAAGACTTCAATTCATATTCACTATAACTTTATGTTTCAATATCTATCTCCTACTGCTCTAACTTTACTATTTCGTTTGACTTAAATACTGAATCTAATCTACATAACAAGGAATCCTGTCCGCTTTTTGGAGTTGATTGGAAATAGGTAGGGAATTAAATTTCCCTAAAAAGGTCGGTTCAGAAGGTTAGTGATAAAGTTCCGTATAGATTCGTCACAATCCCTCCAAAAAGAAAACGGGATTTATTCGAAGGACTCATACGTCCTGAAAATAAATTACGTAAATCCTATCTTTGTCCTACAGTTCCGACGATATTAATTTCTAACTGTATATTACTGAAACATCTTCCGTAATGAAAATGACAAAATTACGATTTAGAATTAATTGCCAAACCTCATAATATTTTACAAGTTTAAATTAATCCCTGCACTCTATCCATTTGGCTAAGGGGGCGTGGGAAAAACCACCCTAGTGGTGGCAAAAAACCAGCCCCATAGAGTATGACTTAGTCATTATACAAAAAAGAAATACAATCTTCTGTGGCACTGGAACATCGAAGACTTCAGGGTCAGCTACCCTGAAAGATTGATATCCATTTGAGAAGTAGGTAAAAGCAGACATGAAGTTATACATTTGTTACATGAATGTCATATACAATAAATATCTGGTTCCTTTGCCTTCCCATTCGAAAACTTGATGCGCTAGTTAGTGTTAATGGTTAATCCTATCTAACTTCGCCGCGCTCCAAGGCACCAGATGTGAAACAAAACATACATAGAAACACACATAGCATATAATAATAATCATTTTGTAATAAACAAATAACACAAACAACCAAATGAATTGTCGCATCTTAGCGAAGTCATACATCGAAGTAAACAAATGCAAAATTTACAGATGTTTTCTCCAAAATACAAAAAAGTAACACAAAAGTCGTTTTTTTCTGGTATAGAAAAAAAAAACACACACAATGCAGTGTCCACTTTTGTCAGTCTTCTTAATTTTAGAGTCCGCCCGTGACTTGCTTTAATTGCAAAAATTCTTCATTTGTTCGCATTGTGAAGATAAAGAAACAATACAACCTGGATTTTGTCTGTTAAATCCTATGCACTGGATCTCCATTCAACGCTTCCATACTGAGGCTTCTTCTGTGGAATGTGCTGCCAGGTATGCCGTTGATTTCGATGTTGCTGAGCTCCTCAGCAATTTCGTCTTTTTCTAGTATACGGCTTCGTAGATAGTATGGGCAAGGTCTCCTTGTATTGGTTTGATTCGACCGACTGGTTTCTCCGCTTGTTCTTTGCGTCTTCTCGTTGTCGCTCTGGTCTGACGGGTCTGGTTATCACGTCCACTAACTTCCTTTCGGGATCCGCCTGTAGTCGTAGCAGTCCTGCGATCAGGCAACTTTGATGGACCTGCAATGGACTCTACTCCTGGTGAAGAGGTATTATGTTTCTGAAACTTATAATTCTTGGACGAGAACGAGGAAGGGATCGACCTCTTGACTCCCTGCCCTTGTTCAGGAGCGTGTCTTTTTCCGGTCCTGATGATCAGATCCTTGTCGTGATCTCTTCTTACATATCTTGGACCGTTTTAAAGCTTGGTCCTTCGACGCAGTACTATTAATTTTACGTTTATTTCTGGGGATCTCCCGTGTGGTGTTACCCTGCCGTGATCTACACCCCTCACTTTCCTGACTAGAGGTTTTCCTATGCTCTTTAAACTGTCCTTGATGTGATCTATTCGACCCATGACTAACTTCTTGTTCGTCATACAGAGTTTCTACCGGACTATCTGAACTAATCGTGTCTGACTGACGAGGTCGGTACACTCGAACCTGATCAATATTAACAGTTATATTTCTTCCGTTTTTCCAAATAACTAAATTATTTCCTTTTATTTCCAAAACCTTATAGGGACCTTCAAACTTAGGCATAAATTTTCCCACCTGTTTCCTACCCGCAGCACTTAAGAAATGTGTTTGAAGTAAAACCAAATCGTTCACTTTGATGTGAACATCCCTCCTTCTGAGATTGTAATGTTTTTCCCAAGACTTATGCTTTTTTTGCATATTTCGTCTTGCCTCATCGAATAATCTTTCGATGTTACTACCAACATATTTCGCATCCTCCGTAACATTTATGAGCTTGCTAAACGGAGTTATGATTTTCCTTCCCAAAAACAACTCAGCCGGAGTTTTATTTGTCGTCTCATTTACCGCCGTGCGCAATGCGAAAGCGAACTCGTGTAGAAATTGGTCCCAGTTTTCATGATTTTCTTCAACAAAAGAAGCTATCATTTGAACTAAATTTCTATTCACTCTCTCCGTGAGATTAGACTGTGGTCGGTACGTTACCGTTTTCATATGTTTGATGTCCAACCTGTGACTGAGATGTTCAAATACGTCAGAAATAAATTGGGGGCCGTTATCACTTATCAAAGAAATCGGAGCTCCGTAACGCGCTATATAGTTATCAAAAAAGCATTAGCTATTGCCTGGGCTGAAGCTTTACGAAGAGGAATCAGCTCACACCACTTAGTGAAGTGGTCAGATATAACTAATATGAATTTATATCTCTCGGGTCGGGATGCGGGGTAGGGGCCTAATAAGTCTAGCGTTACAATTTCATTTGGATATTTCGAAACTATAGGCATTAAAACGACCAGCTGGTAGCGCGTTTTTATAATTAAACTTTTGACACCGGTCACAGGTTGAAACATATTCAAATATATATTTTCTCATAAATGGAAAATAGCACGTGTCACGAAAGTTTAAGATATGTCTTCCTCTTTCCGAGATGTCCTGCCAGTGGCAGATCATGAAATTCTTTCATTATATCTTTTCGAAGAAAACCAGGAATATAAACTCTTAGTTCTCCCAGATTAGAAAAATACTTCGCGTAAAAGAGGAGACCATTTATTAACTTGAAGTCCTGGGACCAACTCTCGCATACCGTCGCATTAACAGAACCGTCATCAGGGTTTTCTAAGTATCGATAAATATGTCCTAATTCAGGATCTTCCTCTGTTCCTTAATGAATTGTTCACGGGAATTTATTGCGAGGGCTCTAAGAGCTGCGCACGAAATTTGCGACCCTCGACACTGTCTACTGGATTTCTTGATAAAAGATCTGCGACCACGTTTTGAACACCAGGTCTGTGCTCCCATTCTATGTTAAACTCTGACAATTTCAATGCCCATCGGATCATCCTACTTGATAAATTCTCTACCATTGGTTAACTTCGTTAACGCTGCGTGATCTGTAATCACTTTCACAGGTAGGGGTCCAAAATAAGTTTTAAACTTATTTAGAGCCCAAATTACCGCCAAACATTCTCTTTCGGTAACCGTATAATTACGTTCTGCTTTATTAAGGGTTCGAGACGCGAAAGCAATAGGTTTTTGATTTTGCTGAAGCACAGCACCAATTCCGACCCCACTAGCATCAGTGAATAAATTGAACTGTTCAGAAAATTAGGTAATTGCAAAATCGGTGCCTCCGTTAGTGTGCGTTTGATCTGATCAAAAGAATCCTGTGCTTCTCCCGACCAGTTAAACTTCGCCCCCTTTTTTTAATTGGTACAATGGTTCGCATATATCTGCGTATCGCGGAATAAATTTTTGGTACCAACCCGTCATCCCTAAAAATTTTGACACTTCTCTATTATTTTTGGGAGGTTTCATTTCCGTAATTGCCCGAATTTTCTTATTGTCAGTTTCGATTCCTTCTTTACTAATAATCAGGCCTAAATATTTGAGTTTGTCACGAGCGAAGTGACATTTTTCTTTATTTAACGTTAGCCCTGCGTCTCGTAATAAGGTAAAACCCGAGTTAAATGATCAAGATGGTCTTTGAACGATGGAGATGTTATAATAACATCGTCCATGTAAACTGACACGAAACGCCCAATAACAGGTTGGAGGATTATATCGATAGCCCTTTGGAAATTAGGCGCCGCCCCAGAAAGACCAAAAGGCATGCGTAGGAATGCAAAAGTGCCATTGCGAGTGATAAACGCTGTTTTTTTTATGTCCCTTGGACTAATCGCCAACTGAAAATAGCCACTTCTGAGATCTAGAGTGAACATAACGTTGGTGTGCGGAATATTGGTGAGTAAGTCATCAATAACCGGTAATGGATATCGAGGATATTTGGTAATTCCATTTAGTTTCCGATAATCGATCGCGAAACGATACGCCTCGGGAGAATCTGGAGGAAGGTCATTGTTCTTTCGAGTTAATACGACTGGAGATGCATAGGGCGAATTAATAGAACAAATTGTACCATCCCATAACATCTTATCTATGTGATAATCAATAATGCCTTGTTTGACCCGGTCGTACTTGTATGGTCTCGACACTACCGGTCCCTTATCTCCAGTATCTATCTCATGATATACAACATGCGTTAATCCCGGTTGATCGGAAAATAACCCTTTAAAATTATTAAATAAGGCTTTTAATTGCCTCTGTTGCTCGTCATCAAGTTTCGATTCTGTGAGATCAATATCAATGAGTTTCTCCTCTTTAGGCATTTGTTTGATCAGATGATCGGGAATGATCAAGGATTTCTGATCAAAATCTAATGTTAATCGCGACGCCTTCATAAAATCAATCCCCAAAATGCACTGATACTGCATGTTATCAAGTATATGGAATTCCCAGGGTTTCTGAAATTCCCTGATTCGAATTTGTAACTCGACTCTACCCAAATGACTGCACGGGGCTCCTGTGCTGTCACGACTCTGTCTTTCGTCTTTTGACGAGGTCGGTATGAAAAATAATTGCGGTATACCTCCTCCGAAATAAAAGATTTCTCCGCTCCCGTGTCCCATAGTGCTGTAATAAAGGTTTCATTTAATAGAATAGGGACATACGGTAATTCGACTGGGGTCATTCTTATAGAGAATACCTTGATAGGCCGATGATCCCAAAGTGGAGGATTTTCCGTACCCCGCGATCGATTACCCCCATATTCACATCGATCGCTTAAAAGTTTAAATTTCTACTTCGTTCATTTTGACCTCGAAATGAACTATTTCTCGACCCACTTTGTCGACCGCCTTGACTGTGGAATGGTTGATCCGATTGTCCACCTTGGCGTCTACCCTCGAATCTGCGATTTGCGAAACCTTGGTTTTCGAATCGATTAAATTCCCTTTGTGGTCGGCTATTATTGGCGTATCTCTCATTATTTCTGTTTTCCCTCCAATTTTCCTGTCTATGCCGGGTATTAAAACGATTGTTTTCATGAGGGCCTGAACTTCTAAATCCCTCACTCGAACCTCTGATTTGTCTATGCATAAAACGTTCTTCGTATTTATCAACGATTTGTAGGAGATTGGCAGTATTTCGTGGATGTCTAACTTCGACATAATCCAAAATTTGAGGTTCTAATCGACTAACGACGTGATCTATTAATTTTTCCTCCGACATTTCTAGTTTAAGGACTTTATGAATTTTCAACAATTCATAAATAAAGTCCGAAGGCTGTTGATCTCGTCTTTGTGATGAGGAATAAAATCGCGTTTCTAGTTCTGACCTGTTTCTGACCACGGGAAATTGTTCCGACAATGCCTGTTTTAAGTGCGCGTAGTCTGTTGTCTTATCTTCAATGACTCTATAACCTAGAACTTCGAACCAGTCGAGTGCCCGTCCTTTGAGATGACCCTTCAAGTAAGCACATGCCAGTTGTGCAGGTATCTCCTAATACGCGAGATTATGATCAATATTCTCCAAAAATCATCTATGTTCTCAATTCCCGAAAAATATTGTTCCGGAATGATTCTAAAACTGGATCCGACTCTATTCTCGGGATTTATACGTTGGGCGCCATTGTGAAGGTCTCTCGGGACCTCACTTTGAGAACGAGAATAATTTTGAGTCACAAAAGAACCAGTAGCCATTTTTATAAATAACTTTCTTTTATTTGGTTATCTTTCCCAAATAGAATCAAAGACTTATTAACAATTGTTTCTATCAATATTATGAGGTTTTAAAGATAATATCCTTTAAATTAACTCAATTAATTAATGATCTAATTAATTAATTTATTAAATAACGATCACGCAGAAATTACCACGATAAGAGATCCCAGAATTATATTTAATAATGTTCTTATTGAACATTTAACTTTAATCTGACTCTTAAAACTTTAATGAGACTTTAAACTCAAAATAATAATTACCACTCGGAATCTCAATTCTTCATGAGATTAAATTATCAACAACAATAAGACTTCAATTCATATTCACTATAACTTTATGTTTCAATATCTATCTCCTACTGCTCTAACTTTACTATTTCGTTTGACTTAAATACTGAATCTAATCTACATAACAAGGAATCCTGTCCGCTTTTTGGAGTTGATTGGAAATAGGTAGGGAATTAAATTTCCCTAAAAAGGTCGGTTCAGAAGGTTAGTGATAAAGTTCCGTATAGATTCGTCACACGGTGACTTAGAGGAGCGTGCCCGCTTCGTAAGCCTGAGGTTACGGGTTCGAACCAAGCTGGAGGTGATAGATTTTCTGGAAACAAATCGTAGGCACGTATGTGGCATGTAATAAACAACTAATTCAAGCGTCCAAATTTGGTAACAAGGCCGCCACTAGATGGTGTCACAATGAAATTGCTCTCTTATTTGTGGATTTGCCGTGTCTGCAAAGGCTTAGTGGTTAAAATGCAACCCCATTACAAAAAAATAATTCATGACTTCTGCAGAATCGGGGAAACCGGTAACATGTTAATAAATAGGTATTCTGTTGTTACATCACATCATCAAATTTCGCTCAAGTACTTTCAAGAATACAAGTCATGTGTTTAGCTCCAACTAGCATTCCAAATCTGTTGATTCTCATCGTGCGACCATTACAATGTTAGAAAACGTTTCACATAAATCACTTGAGTACAAATGAAAGCCCTGACAATTTAATGGCAATTTACCAATTTATACGTTATCTTATACAATATTGCTGTCAGCTGGATATTTACATATAGCTATCACATGATCTTTGTCATTTTAGTGTGTGTGTTTCACAGCTCAGATATTTTTAGGGTTATGACTCAGCAATTTTAACGTGAAATATATTATAAATCACCAAATATCTCAAACAAGGCTCATCATTTTCAATGTAATTATGACAGGGGCGGCTGTAGGGTCGGACAAACCGGACTCCTGTCCGTGGCGGCAAATTTTAAGGGCGGCATTTAGATCGAATTTTAAAAAAAAATTTGTTGTTATAAAAAAAAATTAGATATTTTCAGAAATATTATTGGGTGTGAATTTGGTATTTCATTTAACGTATCTGATTTCCTTATTTTATATGTTTAATGTAAGTTTTCTTTTATGTTAAAACTTGAAGGGTTCGAAGTGGGAATATATATTAAATCCTGAAATTCGATATGTTTACACATCTTTCACAAGTAACTCTCCCCATCCAGGAATGGGGTCACAACGAATATTCATTTCACCCATACGATGTCCAGTGTCAGCTATCCAAAAGGGGACAAGTGGCCGCGGTAGCCGAGTGGTATAGGTATCGGACCGTGGCTTGCTTTGTCACGGGTTCGAGCCCAGTACCACTAAAGACCCGCCGTGTAGGGCAGCGATGCACGTTAAATCTGTCGAGAGCTGAAACGTCCTCCCGTTGGTGTGGTGTGGTAGTTAGGAGAGGGGGGTGCCAACTCAGGTGTCGTCCACGTCACTTGACCATGGTTCAAAATTACGTGGTCCGTCGCCAAAAGCCCTCGTGTAGCTGAACAGTGCGACGTTAATATTCAATCAATCAATCAATCAACCAAAAGGGGACAGGGGTAGCTAGAGTTTTTGGTTGATAGAGAGCCACATGAGATGTTTTATTTTAGTCTTGAGTGTAGTTACAATAAGTTAAAACAAACGCTTGTAATCCCAACCATCAGTAGACTATTTTTCGAAGAAATTGGTCTGCTGAAATGGACGATTCTTTCCCTTACATTTTACTCGTTTGAAATAATATAGCAAGTAATTATATATCCTTAATTTCGAATTATTTTGAATCTTTTAAGACTTAAAACAATAATTATTTATATATATATATATATATATATATATATATATATATATATATATATATATATATATTGTTATTCTGTCTTTTTGTTCTCTGGAATTATTCAAGTTTTATACTTGCGTATTTGTGTGAACAATTTATCTTTATTAATTATAATTTTTTTTTTTGCGATTTGGAGAGAGAGAGGGGCGGCATTTTCCAATTTTGTCCAGGGTGGCAAAACTGCTAGAGCCCGCCCTGATTATGATAACAAAAGATCTGTCAATTAAAAATGGTTATTCCACTAAAAATATTCTTTAGAAATTTTAATTCACTAAGATGAATTTTTGATTTTTCTTAAATGGCAATTTCTGTAGTAATAAAATCTATTTATAGATATTAAACATTTAAGATAAAATGAGAAATGAGAGAGATTATTTCTTCTGTGGTACGAGAATTGGACAAAAGCGCAATCACTCATTAATCAATTCAAGAAGCTGCGATAAATTGACAGTTAACCCTCTCGCTGCGTTGTTTTTTTATTACGTTTTTCAAATCTACATATTAAATCTACATTTTAGAAATAAAATGTACAAAAAATTGTTATAAACGAGTTTTTATTTTAATATATAGAATTAGATCATGCAAATATGAGCATAAAAGCATAAATGAAAACATAAACATAAACAGTACGGGTTGCTCAGTAAATAGTCGAAAAAAATACATACCCGTGGAAATCGCAGAATGCGCAGAGAGAGGGTTAACCAGAATTCGAGGATAAAATAGCAACGAAGACACCAAGAAGGCCAAGTTCTGCAAAATGATGTCACTTGGCCATGGTTCAAAATTACGGGGTCCGTCGCCAAAAGCCCTCATGTAGCTGAACAGTGCGACGTTATTATTCAATCAATCAATCAATCTGCAAAATGATTTTCAAAATACGCATTCAAATGAAAATTATATGTACGTATATGCACATAGTAATACGTTTAGAAATTTTCCCAGTTGATTCATTGCTTTAAAAATAAGTAATTTCGATTTTTGATAAGTCTGTGAAAGACAACCAGTATTTTTATGTCAGTGGATGTTTATAATTTCTCATTAAATTACCTAATTCTTCCTTAACTGAATTTCTGTAGAATAACATTACCTACTTAAAAAAGTAATACTTTAAAATTATTACTATGATGTGCAAAATTCAAATTATAATGTGCCTATTAGTTGAGTTTAAAAAAAAACGAAAAAAATATTTATTTTTTGTATCAAAAACACCTTTCTATGTATGCATCTTTGCGTAGACTGGAATTTGAGGATTTTATCCTATCAGTTTCAAAGAGCAAGACAGTTCAGGAGCGATGAAAATTTATTGTCGAAAAACAATCCTCATAAATGCAGGATAGAACAGTAAAATTTGCAAAATATATCTCAGATCTTCTCACCTTCGGCAGCACTCAGACACAACTATCAGTGTCCAGAAATACAAACACGTAATGTAATCGTAAGCAATCGCTCGAACGAAGTAACTCTTCAACAGTCAAAACAATACTAACTTAGTTTCAGCGAGCGACTCCCTATTTATAGGCAAAGATCCGCTTACGTCATGTATCGTAATATTTATAAAGAGATTTATCCAGTATTTTCTAGAAGCCTCCATATGGTCTCCAAGTCGTCCATATGATCGCCAAAAATGATGCTAAATTGGCTGTATCGCCAACATTTCTCCAAGTTTCCATTGAAACGCCATTATAATGTAAGGAACGACTCTGCTTGTGCGAATATTACAATTTTAACATAAATTAGATACAACAGAAAGTAATATTAACGTACTTCACATCAAGATATAAATTATTTACACTATTTTAAACAATCATTATACAAAATTCGTTATAGTATATACACTATCTACCAATAAGTAATTGAACACCTGTGAGAAAAAAAGATAAAGTTGATTCAGATTCAATTGTTGGTAAAGCCTGTAACTGAAGCTATTACAACCTTAAAACGTCAGGGCATGTGATTTCTACAAATGTTTTGATAATAAACAAGGGTATTTTTTTCCACAAGGCTTAGTGAAAAGATGCAAGAAAAGCATTTTCAATGTTTTGAAAATAAGTAATACTAAGTTCCTTTTCTGCAAAAATTTGCATTTAAATAATTTATTGTAATAATATTCTTAAGACAATTTTATACGTATATTCAAATCCAGCGATACTTAACCTGCGGCCCACCTGGCCTTTTTAAGTGCCTCGGTCATGGCCCATTGCTCTGAGAAATTCATTTATTTATGAAAAAATTTGGTGGGAAATTCTTTGTTAAGATAATATTTCAACTTTGTTTGTGTCCTATAACATCCTTTGTTTGTCCTATTGTTTAAGATAATATTTTATGTCCTATGGGTGCGAATTGATATTTTTTTTTCTGATTAGAGATAATAGACAGCAGTGGAGTAGCGACCATTTCATGGATAAAACTAATTTTTAACAATTTTTCATATTTTGCAAGAGAAAAATATTCGAAGAAAATAGGTTGTTTCAAAACAATCGGGAAGTTGACTATTTTGTATTGAAAAACAAACATGGATCAGTAATTGTTTCATTTGTCACGAAAAAGTGCTATATTTAAAAAAATACCAATCAACAGGAATCGTTCAATGACACTTTTCCTCGAACATCTCTTTCAAGAGGTGATAAATAAGCTTTCTTGAATAATTTTTACATCAGCAAACAAGTAATTTATCAGTGGTAATGTCTTAGTGGTAACAAAGGCACCCTATGAAATTTGTTTCATTATTGGTAATTATATGAAACCGTTTACTGATGCAGAAATTGTGAAGGAGTGATTATTAAATGCTTCCAAAATTTAAAAAAATTCAGTGAAAAATAAAAAAATAAACAAAATAATAATCAAAAAAAGCAAAATAGGAGTTTTAATATCTTGATCAATTTTCCACATTTTAAATCTTGGTCTTAAAGCATTTCTCCCCCCTTCCATTAATCCTCCTGTTGCGGCCCGCGTGAAATAGGTAACATATGCAGCAGCAGAAAAGGTTAAGTACCCCTGTTCTAATCTAATGATACAACATATTCAATTTTAACAATATTCAATTTTAAACTTAAAAAATATTAACTAAAACTAATTATAACTAAAACAATATTCAATTTTACGCTTTTGTAAGCTCACGGTTCCAAAGGTGGTCGGATACCTTAAAAAATAGGACTATAACACAAAATGTAAAAAATTGAATAACTTGCACTGAACAGAAATTTAAATTTTTGAGAACGCGTCATTTAGTGTATCTTTTCCTTACATGAGTTATATTCCTTTGCCTCATCAAACTATTCCTCCCAGAACAGTCTTTTATAGCAAAGAGTTCCGTCCTATCATAAATTACTTTAAGTAAAATTTCAGGAAACCCTGATTCTAAATCTTTTCATGTGCTGCTAATAAGTTAAACTTTCGTGTTAATCATTTTTTAAAATTCAATTTTAAATAGCAACCAATTAAGTATCCCATCCCATGGAAAAATAACCTCTTTAATACTTTTAAAAATCTTTCTTCGCGCTTATTTTTATATTCATTTCATATTCTATTGACTCGTCAAGTGAAATCTTCGCTCTGAGAAAGGCGTTGGTGCATATTCGGAAAAATAGTTCAGAAATCTTTTCTGTCTTCCAAATTAATGAGCAATAGGAAATGAAGCCGAGCAGAGAGCTTCTCAAGCACTTGAGTTTTTGTTATGTCGAGTTTTAATGACTGGAAAAGCAGAATGCGTGGGCTTTTGTGTTAGTTGAGCAATTATTTGTCTTTAATTATTAGAGCTTCAAAGCATGAAAGGCTCTCAACTATTTTGGCATCAGAAATTTTCCCGCATTAGCCCATTGTCAATACACGCGGCTCCTAAATATTTTATAATTCTTTTTTTCTTTTAATTTATGTTGCTCCATTCATTTAGGGTGACTAAACTTCTATTGAAATGAAGTTTTTCACACTTCTGAGCAAATATTTGCATACCGCGTTTTCAATACAGTTTATTATTGATTAATCAAAATTCTTTAACAATTGTATGCAACCCAGAGAAGCTACATTTCCGAGTTTTCTGTTAACCCCTTAACTGCCACCGGAGTATATATCCGTCTCACTCAACCGGTGCTTTAAGTGCTTTGAACGTATATATACGTAATCTTTCCGAAATACGATTTTTGTTCTCTGCGCTACTATAATTACAATTAATCCTAAGACCTTGGAATGAAATAAAATGGCATTAACAGTGTATTGCCGAATTAGTGTATTGAACTTTCAATACACTAATTCGTTTCGTAATACAGAAAAAGTTCCTTATTTTTGATAACAAACTTTACAAACAAATCAAAGGATTGCCTCAGGGTGGCCCAGCCAGTAATAGTTTCGCTAACCTGTATTTACACAACTATGAATCAAATCTCGAAGAAAAGAACCATCTTGCCTCTTATGAACATACATAGATCATTTAATTGTTATAGGTCGCGACAGGGAATTCAAACCTAGCATTAATTTTTATCCGGAATACCTAAAATTAATACAGACAAATTTTAACTCCAACAAAGTTGAATTAGATTTAGATTTAAATATTATTGACAGCAAATTATATAGCAATATATGATAAAAGGGAAGCATTTAACTTCAATGTCATAAAGATACCGAATTTCAATAGTTGTTTACATATATCAATATTTAGAAATATAATTTTAAATTTTTTGATCAGAAATAATAATTTAACTTCACACAATTTTGATAAATTCAAGAACATCCAGAAATTTAATTTGTTGCATACAAAATGATTATCCCATCAACTTCTTGAGAGAATACATAGATCAAAAATATTTCTTAAAAATATTTTTAAACTCATAAATGCACAAATCCACCACACAATATTAGGTCCACAAAGTCAGCTTATTAGTGGTCCAGCTGTGAAAAATATGTGCATTCCACACACAGGATACATTTTAATACACACAAAGACCAATATTTGCACGACTACACTTTAAAAATATTTATGACCAATCAAACGTTTATGACCAATCAAGCAACTTTTTTTCATGCAATCTAATTTGCATCTAATACCAAATAGTTAAACTATAATTTTAGATTATGAATCATTTGGATTGACATGGCATTAGTTGAATATATGAGCAAAATATAGGAGTGGTATTTGTTGTATTAAATATGAGAAATCGTTCAAAAATAATGAATTGAAAAATTGTGAATTGAATTATTGATAGGATGCTCTTTGGTGAGTTTTTAATGATTTACGCTATTCATATGTGAACATACTGGGTTTTTAATTTGAACTTTCGGATTTTAGAGAATTTTTCTACCTATACAACTATTTTAAAGATGGGTGCATCATCTTTGGTGTTCGATGATTCACTTATATTGTGCACTTGATTGTTTTACAATTTTAATTTTTTAATGTTTTAATATCTTTCAGAATGCGATGGCGAATAGTTTAATGGTTCAAGTTTAATGGTTTAATTTTAACTTTTTAATTTTTTAAAATTTTTGAGAAGTGGATATTTTCCGATTAACTTACCAAGTTGCAATAGGGGGAAGGTTGGCGCCATCAAACTAGTTTAACCCCACTTATTGGTCCTAAGTCCGAGGTTACGCTTGGATAATTTATAAATTTTTATTTTATAATTTTTTAATTTTGTTTGAAAACGTTGGGATTTTATCTTCTATATTCGCCATTGATATTTTGAAATGGGATTTAGTAAAGGTTGTTTTTTTAGAGGTATAGATCTTTAAATTGCAATAAAACAACGATGTATTATTCGATTGACATGAATTTTTTTTATTCGAAAGATAATCTTGTGGCATTACATTTTAAATATGATTTCTGGCATAGGACTGCATACGGCTGGCTCGGATGTAGTCCAATCTGGACGTCCGATTTTCGATGACTTTTTCCAACATTTGTGGCCGTATATCGGCAATAACACGGTAAATGTTGTCTTCCAAATGGTCAAGCGTTTGTGGCTTATCCGCATAGACCAATGACTTTACATAGCCCCACAGAAAATAGTCTAGCGGTGTTAAATCACAAGATCTTGGAGGCCAATTCACAGGTCCAAAACGTGAAATTAGGCGGTCGCCAAACGTGTCTTTCAATAAATCGATTGTGGCACGAGCTGTGTGACATGTTGCGCCGTCTTGTTGGAAGCACAGCTCCTGGACATCATGATTGTTCAATTCAGGAATGAAAAAGTTAGTAATCATGGCTCTATATCGATCACCATTGACTGTAACGTTGTGGCCTTCATCGTTTTTGAAGCCTTCGTTTTGTGGCCTTCATCGCACCAAACAGTCAGTTTTTCTGGATGTAACGGTGTTTCGACATACACTTGTGGATTAGCTTCACTCCAAATGCGGCACTTTTGTTTGTTGACGTAGCCATTCAACCAGAAGTGCGCTTCATCGATAAACAAAATTCGCTTATGAAAATCGGGAACAACGGCAATCTTGTTTTGGGTCCATTCGACGAATCTAAAAGCGTTGTTCAGGCGTGAGTCTATTCATGATGAATTGCCAAACCAAACTGAGAATAAATCACTTGACAGCTGTTAAATCGGTCGCCATCTTGGAAAGTAATGCCTACTTAAACTTCTATACCTGAAAAAAAACACTCTTTATTATAAGATTCATATAATTTCAATTTTTTACTTGATTATTAAGTTCTGATTGATTTATATATATTTAAT